>JANAVB010035420.1:18279975-18297475 GCA_029216955.1 Iris pallida
ACCCTAACACATACATATAGATATCATATATCAAGTATATATATATCCTCACTATGAACCATAACCTATATCTATATACTCTCATAATATATATAGATACTATATAACCCAAAAATATATATACCTATCTATTTAACCCTTCCACAATCTAACATCACCTACTCAAACTCAAACACTTAGACACTAACCCACTAATACTAGGATACCATATCAACCTTGGTCATATTGGCATCCCAATACCAATACCTTGGTTGGAATTCAATACCTTAACTTGGGTAAACCTATATCTTACCTTGATATCTTGATACCTTACCTTGATATCTTGATTCCTTACCTTGGTACCTTGATACCATACCTTGGTTAAGGTAAACTAATCATTTACCTTGAAGGTAAAGGTAATTTATATTTACCTTAGGATATTAACTTGGTATCATGAGATACCAAGATACCCATCAAATATCTAATTAACTAACTATCTAATGTACTAACATAATATCTTAACTAATATCTAACATATAACCTATAGAGACTAACTTGCTAACATATCAATATCTAGAACTAATATACTAGATATCTAACATCAAACTATTTAACAATATATCAAATATCTAACAAAATACTAACCTCTACTATCTAACTAACACTCATACTAACAAATATTATCTAACAATAATATATATATATATATATATATATATATATATATATAATAAAAAAACAAATATATATATATATATATATATATATATATATATATATGTGTGTGTGTGTGTGTGTGTGTGTGTGTGTGTGTGTACTATATCATACATATACTCGACAACCTATGATACCTACATTCAATTAATATCCATACTACATAGGCTCATAGGTTACACAAAATGCCTGTCATATAGTCACTCTTCTACTTAAAACCAATATTATACCAATTGGGAATTTGCTAAATTCTAGGATTAAAATATGTCATAGCCCTTCGTATTAGCTTTCCGAAACCTCAAACGGATCGCATTTTCGTGTCCAGAAGCTCCCGGAATCGCGGAAAACACCGAAACACGTTCGTCTTTCGTACAGTTGACACTCAAACAGTTATACAGAAAGTTCTAGAATGCATTTGACCTATTAATATATATATATATATATATATATATATATATATATATATATATATATATATATATATATATATATATATATATATATATATTTGGAAAGCTAACTTCGATACGGTTCTTTTAAAAAAAGGGAGATTAATAGGAGTTCTAAGCTAAAAGTTATGACATTTCTAAGTTGCTATGGTTACTAAAAACGTGGATGAATATTATGACGGATTTGGGTTGTTTGGACAAAAGAAACACATCTCACTCTCCACACCACTCAAGACACACATCAAACCACACTCCCCTCTCCTCTAACACAAGCACACCACTAACAACATATCCACACACATCTAAATATATGAAATATATCTAACATACCTATTATATATATACAAAACAGTGCATTATATAATGAGACACTAAAATGACAAGTTGAGGCTAAAAATATGACATGTAGACTAAACCACTTAGATCTAACCATGAGTATCCAAATGAAACTCATTCTAACCCTCATAACTAACATCAATCCATCCTCTAACATGTCTAAAACTGAAATTAAAACACAATTAAACCTATTAGACATTAAACCAAACACATGAGGTGTCCTAATTTGAGATCTAATAAGTATGACACAAGACACAATTCTTACTTGCTTTAGAGAGCTCCAAAGGGCCTCAAACTTGAATCTAAAGGGGTACATGCATGGGGGTGGATCCTATGGATTCAAAACTAACTAATATGCAAAGAAAAACAATTTAGAGGGTTGGTTTTACCTATTGGGAGTGGAATCCCAACGATACTCTCAAGGATACAGCTCCTACACGAATATCCTTCCAAAATGGACACTCCTCCTTGCACTTTGCTCCAAATCTTTGCTAGCACCCACTCTTGATAGTATAAGAAGGTTGGATAGAAATTTTGATGAAGGGATGTAAGGATTTGGAGATCAAATCAAAGAGGGAAGCTCTCTAATTTGGAGAAGAACACTTTGTGAAGGAAAAGAGACAAAATAGAATGAAATAAAAGGAAGGGAGGCTAACCTACCTATAGTGGCTGCCATCATTGCCCTATTTGGGCCTTGGGGGAAAGCTCAATAAGGCCCCTACTAATCCCCCTTGATTAAGTTTAAGTTAAGTTCAAGTTTGGGATCAAAAGGGTTAAGTTTAAGCCTCTAACTTAACAAATCTAACAAGTGGGATTAGTCTAAACTTACTAACTTAATTAGTGGGGTTTGTGGGCCATGACTAACTAATCTTGGGGTCTCGTCTAGAGTCTAAGCTACCTGGGTCAATAACACAAGTCGAAACAAGATGAAAATCAAACCGACTTAACAAATCCCATAAAATCAATATTAAAATATAAAAATGCCAAAATATTAAAATATAAAAAATGACCAAAATCACTATACATTAATTTAAATATTATTAAAATAATCTAAAATTCACCAATTAATCAAAATTCTAAATAATTCAAAAGTCACAAAATGACCAAAATACCCTTTGCCTAAAAAGTGGTAATTAGCTAATCTAATCACATGGGTTAGGCCTCCAAGGTTATGGTTAGTCTCTAGGCTAAACAGTTCTAAGGTTACACTAGCAGAATATAAAAATCACAATGCACTAATTTAAATAGTTTTAAATTAATTAAAATTCATCATAAATTATTATTATTAATATTAAACGATAATTTTTTACAAAAGTTTAAAATTACCCTTATTTTAGAAAAGTGGTGGTTACAGGTTAACCCATTAACTCTAACTCGAATTAAAAATCATAATTTAAGTTGTTAATCAGTACTAGTCATCCTTATATAATTCAATCTAAACCATTAGGAAAACACAATTAGTTATTACTCGAACCCGACCCGATGACTTAAGTCATCGATACTTAAGCCTAGATTGACCTCTGGATTTGAATCTAGATATCAAATTCGTCCTAACTGACCCGATTAGCCGCTTAACCGACTTGTGGATGAGTTGATTGAGATAATTCATCGATGTGGCTCGTATGACAAGAAGAACAATCTCAGTCGCTCATTTCAGCTGACCCAAAAATTTTGCAGGCTAACTTCAACATGATGTTAGATCCGCTATCCTACCCAGATTCACTCTACCTTTCCCTATATAAAAACAATAGTGTTTATCTACTGTGTTTCTTTTCGTCGAACCCAAAAATTCCTCTAGCCTCGGTGTCCAGCCGACACCTCTCCGTTGTACCTTGTCATGTCCGAGGATTTTCCTACTCCTCTAGGATATGACACCTCTACTATTTTTCTCTCTTCTCCTATTAGCAGAACCCCCTATTGGCCCATCGTGACTTATATGCAACAAAAATAGCCATGTATCCTAATATCAAACAGGACACAACAAGGGCTTTGTGACAGTAAGTATTATGAGCGATCCAGAAGTCAATTCCATGATTGGACTTTGTCTTTGAGCTCGTGGCATAATGTTCTTCCATCATGGCGAGTTTGGCCCAATCATTACGAGATTTGGTGGACCAAAATCGATCACATCAGTGCGTTGTGTCTGTGGTGTGTCCAATGGCCTAGTCGACGTATAGAAGTCGTATCTGTTGGAGTTCAGTCTATATTTGGTAACAACCTATTTGTGGAATCTAAATCTAGTTAAATATTTAATTTGATTAGATTCATAATTGGTGTTATGCTATTTTAGATATAATAGGATTCTTATTTTAGAAAAGCATATTATGATCTAAAATAGGATGTTGATAGAATATTTTAGGTATAATAGGATTCATATTTTATTCCTATTTAGGAAATCCTATTATGACTAGAATATGATTTTCTTATCCTATATTTATGGGGTGAGGGTGGAGGTACAAAGTAGAGATTCAGGGTGCTCATCCACATGAAAATCTAAGAGAAAGTCCATGCTTTGCTCTTAGGACTTCATCATCTAAGACAGAAGGAGGAATGAGATTTAATCAAGGAGTCATCAACTTTGGTTAGGGAGATTGTTACCAGTTGGTGAGTGATCTCAATTGTAATATTTTGTTTTTTCCTCTTGAGAGTGGTAGGTTGAACCTATTAGGGCAAATGGTTCAACATTAGTTTTTGTCAATCTTGTCATTTTATCTGAGTTATAAAGGTTGGAATTTGTCCAGGTGACGTAATCACTGCCATATACTTATTTTTATCTGTGCTTGGTGTCCGTTAGACGGGGGTTAGTTTGATCAAGTGGGTTGGCAAATACTTTCTCGTGTCCAAGAATTGGCATCAGAGCTTTTGGGGTTCTGACAACCATGTCTAGAGAGTAGATGAACACTCGTATGATCACCCTCACGGGGGGGACTGGGCAATTTGGAAGCCAAGGATGGAGGATCTACTCTTTGGCGCAATGACTTGCATGGTCCACTCAAGGGCGACAATGTAAAGCCTTCAGACAAAGCTGCTGAAGACTAAAAATGACTAGATCAGAAGGCCATTGAATTCAACCGCCAATGGCTGGATGACTCGGTGTTTTACAACATGTCCATGGAGAGTTCGACAAAAGCATTATATGAGAACCTGCATTCGCTGTACAAAAGAAAGATGGTTGACAATAAAGCGTTTCTTATTTGCCAACTTGTCAACTCTTAGTACACGGAGGGTACCTTGGTGGCACAACATCTGAACGAGGTTCAGGGTATCATCAATTAGTTGTTTACGATGAAGATGGTGATTGATGATGAGCTTCAGGCCTACTGCTTTTGAGTTCTCTGTCAGAAAGCTGGAAGACGGTGGTGGTATCGGTGAGCAACTTCGTACCGAATGGAGTTGTCATAGTGGAGGCAGTCAAAAGTAGCTTGTTGAATGAGGAGGACCGACACAAGCAAGTTAAATCGTCGCAGGAGTCTGCTCTCATGGCTTTCCAAAAAAAAAGAAGACCCAATTTACTGGCGAGGACATGGGGGAGCTCTCGGAATCTTACGATCTTAAACTGCAAGGAGGGTTGCTATCACTTGGGCAAAAGTGGTCATATCAAGTGGAACTGCATGAAGCTCAAAGCTGAAAAGGCAAAAGGCAAGGACGATGAGGTGGATCTCACGGAATTTGGAGATATCATCATCACATCGACCTACACAGAGGAACCTTGTGTCAAGTGGCATGATGGCGACTGGGTCATGGATACGAGGGCATCGTATCATGCCACTCCACATAGGAGGATCTACATGTCAAACTGCGATGACAGGTATGGAATTGTGAAGATGAGCAATAAGGGGACTGCTATAGTTGTAGGCATCGGTAATGTGCACTTGACAATGGAGCTCGGTAAGAAACTCATTCTCAAGGGTGTGTGTCATGTACCAAGTTTGCGCTACAACTTGATTTTGGTAGGGAGGCTGGTAGATGATGGCTGTCATAGTTTATTTGGGGACAGAGATTGGATACTTGCGAAGTGTTCCTAACAGTTGGCTCGGGGAGATTTGTGTTGTGTCATGTACAGGCTCAAGCCGCTGAGTTATACAGACATGCCACAAACACTAGATATAGGCTCGAAGGGTGTCTGATAGTAGGTAGATCGTCGAAAACTTGCTGAGGAGGGTCTTCAAGAAGTTTTGAGGGTTACAGAGGATTCGGTTCGTCGAGACAAAGCAATGAATGAAGATGAGTCAAAGATTGAGGGTCAGTCTGTCGGTCCTACGACAGCTGGTTGATCTCCAGGTGGGGGTTGCTCTACGGTTCCGATTTTGGCGATGGTTGGTTTGCCAAAGCTTCATGGAGCGATATTGGTTTCAGCAGTTCGAAGCCAGGGAGAAGATCAAGGTTTGCAGTAAACTCAATCAGAGGTGGGTGCATCACTATTCACATAGTTCAGAGGGAGCTATGGGTCATCAATGGCGTGCACAGTGCATGATATTCTGCTCGAGGGTGCATATGTAGGGGGAGCTTCAGTGTCGGCTACGAAGGTGGGCAGGTTTAGGATTTTGAATCTCGGAAGAACTACACCGTCATTTCTGTGGAAGACGAAAGTCGAGGACAGGCAGCCACTACACCAAAATGGCAAATTAGAAACACTAGGTATTTTTCAATCTAAAACGCTTATTTTTTTTTTTCCAAGGTTCTGGAACATATTAAATATGTTTCGGATCATAAAAACGTTCCTATTATATTATATTATATTTTTTAGAAAATTATTTATTCAAATATGCTTTTGTAGTGTTCCAAATATGTTCCAAATTAAGATTGCACCCATGTGCATCTCATGTAATTACTAAATAAAACGTCCAAACAAGCAACATTATTTTCTCTCATCGTGTACAACCAACCCAAATGTTCCAAAACTTTCCAAACCTTTTTTTCTCCACTCATATTTCATAAAGTTTTCTATCTCCCTCCAGAATCCTTGATCTCCCTCCGAATCAATCTTTTTAGCTCACTCCATATTCTTGCCATCAAAGGAAGCAATACCGCTGAAGCAATCTAAGGCCGACCTCGCTAAGAAGCAGCAGGTCGTAGAGGACAAGACCTTCGGCCTCAAGAATAATAACAAGTCCAAGAATGTCGAGAAGTACGTCCAGAACATCCAGCAGTCCGTCCTGCCCAAGCCGGACGCCTCCAAGGCGGCAGCCAAAGTAAAAAAAAAAAACAAACCAAAACCCTAACCCTGGTATTTTCCTCCCTGTCAGT
Source organism: Iris pallida (assembly GCA_029216955.1). NCBI lineage: Eukaryota > Viridiplantae > Streptophyta > Magnoliopsida > Asparagales > Iridaceae > Iris > Iris pallida. Next base: position 18,286,701 of record JANAVB010035420.1, read on the forward strand.
AATTTCATCGAACACCTTTGTGCGTTGTGCGGAAGAAGGAGGAGGCCAAGGAGAAGGAGCTGAACGACCTGTTCAAGATCGCCGTCAGCCAGCCCAAGGTCGCCGCCGGGGTCGACCCCAAGTCCGTCCTCTACGAGTTCTTCAAGGTCGGCCAGTGCGCCAAGGGCTTCAAGTGCAAGTTCTCCCACGACCTCAACGTACAGAGGAAGGGAGAGAAGATCGACATCTACAGCGACAAGCGCGACAGTGAGGCTCCTTCCCTCCGATTTCTTCTTTCCGTGCAATATTATACTATTTTTCTGTAAAAACTAATTGTTGGTACTTCACAGAATATGATTTCGTTGCCAAGATTGCATTTTGAATGCGTGAATTTGGTTAAGTCTGTGTTTAGACGGACACGAGGTCGAAGAATGTTATTGTATCGTGCTGTTTTAGGGGTTTTAAACTGAAATAATGTAATTGAAAAAAGGTTTCCATAAAAATGAATTAATAGGAAATATTAGTTAAAATTGCATTCGAGTAGACTTGAAAATGAAATTGCTTTTTAGAATTTCTGCGGGAAGAATAGTATAGTAGAAGTTTGGGAAGTACCTTTGTTTGGTTTTTATTCTTTCTATAAGTTTGTTTTATTTTGGTTGAAAAATCCATTGTTGTCGTGTTTATTTATTTCGAGATTTGGTTGGTTTTATCAGATACTATGGAGGATTGGGATCAAGAGACATTGGAGAAGGTCGTTGAATCGAAGAAGACAAGAGTATAATAACCAGAACAAGCCCACCGAGATTGTACGTTCCTCTCCTTTAGACTTGCCCATTGGAAAACTGGAATTTAAGTCATATTTATGAATGTTATCTTTAAGATTATAATCTCTACAAATGTTTTTTTTACTACATCACCTCTCGTTTTAAGGCTACCCATTTGAGAAACTGGAATTATGTCATATTTCTAAATGTTATGCTCTACAAATGTTTTTTTTTTATAAATTTCCTGATTGCACATCTTCTCATTATGTCCACATTCAGTTTTACTTGTGTGATTGAATTTAACTTTGATGAGAGACTTGAGGCTGATACTATAAGCACTGTAGAAAACAAAATAAGTTTCGTTAAGTTTCTTGATGGTCAAGCTTACATAGCTAGCTGTTTTTTTAACTAAGTTTTTTGATGCAGGACCACATGACCGTGTCTTTGACAAATAACCCTCTGCACTATTATTTGTTTGGCATCTTATCTTGTAGTTGTCAAACTATTTTACTTCAGGTGTCACAGGTGTGATAAATAATTGATACATTCACATCTATTGGTTACTTTCCGGACGAAGAATCAGTCGTACAACACGGATACGTACTCACTCAGTTCTTTCTATTTGTTATTTTCTAACTCAGTGCTTGAGGACAACACTATTAAGGAGTGCCTTGGATCTCATGTTTAACCAGTCTTGTTCTCAAGCACACAGTTTTCTGTTCTTATCTGAATATGTCTTTTATTTTCCAATTTTGGGTAATGGTTTTTCTAGTTTTTTTTTATTATTTTTTTAACCAGTCTTGTGAATATTTTTTTTTGTGTATTTTGCTTTTAGACCTCAAGGCATTTCACCTAAGCCATTATAGAATTCCTGTATCAGAGGTCTTCCATCCATCCACCTGTGATGTCTACCTTGCATCTTCTGTTTCTCTGGCTGCCTTCCTAAAGATTTTTCATTACCTAATACTGGCGTGTTTAGATTCACAATGCTGGATAGCTCGGAAGCATGAACATCAAAATTGGGTGCTATATTACATCACGTTGGACACATCTTAGATACTCCAACATACACTAGGACATACCAAATAGGTTCCATGTGAGTGTCCCAATGTCCATTTTGTGTGATCTCCTATTCGTGTGTCCTTTCAACATAGCTGGGACCTTTGATGCCATCATATTCACTTAACATTCACAAGATATACTTCCTCTTCTGGTGAAAGACGCATCAGGGTACATGCAGCGGCTGCACCTGTGGTGACAGATCTCGGTGAAATGTACCGCGGAGCTGATACTGGTACCATTGTCTCATTATTGAGTAGGCTTGGTCAGTTCTAAAGCTTTTTCTCTCTTCTTATGGTGGTTAATTACTAGCACATAATGTTACTTGTTTCTTATCTTTTTTTTGAGATACTACTTTTTTATCTTATGGTACAAAATCTTACAGCAATTGAGAACACACTATTACATAAACTGGAGGATGCTCGCCAGCTTATTCAATTGAAGATTGTGAAGAGCCTTAAGGAATACTGCAACCTCTATGCAGTCCAGCATCGGTTGGGTGGCCGGCTGATATATCCAGAATCTTTGAAATTATTACCTCTATCTACTATCCCTTTGCAAGTCTATAGCACTTCGCGGAGGATACGCTGATGCTTCCCTAGATGAACATTGTGCAGCTGGTCACAGTATGATGATTTTACCTGTAAGAAGGATGCTCAAACTTCTTTACTCCAGCTTGCTTAGAGTAGATGAGTACCTCACAAAGGTAATGTGAACCTTCTGGAACATTTTTCTTGCCTACGGTCTACTACAAATGTAATCCTTACCCTTTGGTTGGAACTTTCTTGAGATTTTAAGCAATTGCTTAGTATATGACTTCTAGGACGTGTGAAAATCTCTAATTTGTTCTGAAAAATTGCTAGAACTTGTGACTTTTGTTTGTTATTCTAGTGTGACAAGTTAAAGATGCATATGCGAAGGTTTTAAAGAGGATTTTATTATTTTAGGATGCAAAGAAAAATGCATTGGAAACACAATCCACTTACTGCTTTCACCAATAATTAGATGGCGTGGATAATCTTTGTTTATCAATCTTATATTTGCGGGCCTTTGACGAATTTGAGTCATCCCCGAAACAGCTAGCTTTAACAGCATATAGCTTAGACTCTACAGGTTATATATTTTTGATGATGGGTTCAGCTTCACTATTTGGTTTGGAAGGATGCTTCCACCTGTTGTACTTAATGATATACTAGGTGTTGACTCATCTTTCTTCTCTGATGTATCCAAGGTATGATTCTTGGCCTTTATATGTATCAAGAAGAATGCACCTCATAAATCTTCTAATTACATTCCTTGGTTACATCAAGCTCGCATCAACTATGAACAATTAGGTCATTGTCTTAGTTTTTTTTAAGTATTAACTGATGGCATTTCAATATACAGAAAAGCAGGGAATTGAGGAATTAAATGGGCAAGAAAGTGTAGTGGAATCCACTCTACTACAGTTAAATTGTCCAACTATCAGTTTTTTTTTTTTTTTTTGCTTTATATTTCAAGCAACACCAACATAAAGAATGGACCTACACTCTCTATATAGCTAAATGAAGTGTACACGTATAGTATCATTTTGAGAATAGGTCACAGAGAGCTTGATAGCCATACCTCACATTTCATATCATCTTAATCTAAGCCTTCTATCATCAAGTGTAGTGGAATCCCATGGAATATGACTTAAATCTGAGATTACTCCAGAAAACTGATCAAATCTCAAACTGCTTATCACCCTGATAATAACCTTTTGCGGATTGGTGCTGAACTCCTGGATGATGCTTGCTGCAGATGATTTTTGGAGAGACTTGCCACAAATTATTGGTTGATACAGCTCCGAAAAAAAAAACTCAAATTCTCAATCCGCTTATCAACCTGATGTTGACCTATTTTGCCTGGTGGTAAAGTCCTGGCTAAGGCAACTATGAACAATAGATAGGCTGGCCACAAACCTTTGGTTCTTATGTTGGCTAGGTAAATCTTTTATATTGATCATTGCTAATTCACCTAGGCCAGGAGAGAGTCAAGGTGAGGAGGGAAGATGGAAGAGTGGTTTAAAGGGAGTCATATTCACCTCTCAGACATGAGCTGAGCTACGGAACATAGCTTAGTCAAGGAGCTCAAGGAAAGGACTAACTGAGTACTGTATTGGATTGACTTGATGTTTACCTTTTGAGGTTGGTGCTCATTTCTTGGCCAAGAGTCCAAGACAAATAAGGGCAATAGGGACTTTGCCATACAAATTAAGTCCTCTGCTATCTTGGTGGATTTTTCGTGTTGATCTTGGTAATTTTCATCTTGGAGAAGGTCAACATAAGGAAAAGGAGAAAGGTTGAAAATATGTTATGAAGGAATCACATTCATCTCCATGGAAATATGGAAGCAAGAGGGCATAATGAAATAATATTTGATGACCAACTCTGTAACCATAAAAATTAATGTTTAATCATAGTTTTAGCATTAATATTAATTCTTTTCCGGTCTTTCTTATCAAGGAATACACCACATTTTAGGTCCAACTTTAAATGGGTCTCTATCTTCAACCAAAAGAGCATGTCGAATACTGGTTAATGTAATAAAATAGCCAATTAACAATATAGTGGCTGATAATGTGATAAAACAACCAAATACTGGTTAAGGTCCATTATAGTGACCAATTAACAATACACAGCTTCACTTCTAGTGAATCCTAATAGCTCTAGGTAGGGGTGAGCATCGGTTCGGTTCGGTTCAAACCGAACCGACTTTATCAAAACCGACAGAACCGAAAACCAAGTTTTCCAAAACCGAAAACCGAACCGCATTACTAAAAACCGAACAGAACCGAACCGAAATAAAAAATTTCGGTTTTCGGTCGGTTCGGTTTTAACCGATCGTAATCACAGAGGTTGGGATGCAAGAGAGCTCACCTGTCGGACTCGAGTTCGTCCAACCGGAAGTGTAGACTTCGCCGGAGTGTTTGCGCCGGAACAAGGTCGACCGGCTTCGCCGAGAAGGAGATGCGCCGGAGAAGATGATCCATCGGTGATGACCGAGCACCCGCCGGAAGTTGGATCCGATGTATGCACTGTTGGAGACGGTCGAGCACTTCGCAGTGATCTTCGATCTAGACTTTCGGCTTTCACTGGGAGGAACCTGCACCGGAGCTTTGTCTCCTCGTCGAAGACCCGGAGTTAGGGTTAGGGTTTCGAGTCCAAGGAAATGGTAGGGCCCCGTCGAGAGGAATCCCCAAGCGCCGGCCCCGCGAGGAAGCCCTAAGCGTCGCCCCCGCGAGGAAGCCCTAAGCGTCGCCCCCCGCGAGGAAGCCCTAAGCGCCGCTGGAGCCTGCTCAGCCTGGAACCGAGAGGAAAAGGAAAGAGAGTTAAGTTTTTTTTTTTGTATATGTACATATATGGAAGGAAGGAGGGGTAAAAGTGTAATTCCACATATATATTTATATATATAATCGGTTTTCGGGTCGGGTCAGCAACCGTTTGCTGAAACCGCGACCCGAACCGAATATAATCGGTTTTTGGTTTTGGAAACCGAAAACCGACCCGTTTAATATATAACCGACCCGAACTGCTATTTCGGGTCGGGTCGGTTTCGGTTTGAAAACCGAATATTGCTCACCCCTAGCTCTAGGTACCCAATTACATACCCGAATCCAGGTTCATTATCTTGTATACTGGAATGAAGTTCCTGATTGACTAAAGCATTGGTGAGTCTAGTTACAATGGTATAAACCTGATGAAGTTCTTGATTGACTAAAAGCATCTCTCAAGCCAGTCTAGTTACTATGGTACTCTCTCTCTCTCTCTCTCTCTCTCTCTCTCATTTCTATTTCTATTTCTCTGGTGACAACCTCTTCTCACCATCCTCTCATCTCTATTTCTCTTGTGACAACCTCTGTGTGTGTCATGACCCGCACCCAGTGTAAGGGTACAAGTGCGTAATAACGTCCAGCCTATGCCGCAGAATCGGCGGTAGAACGATGTACTAGGTCACTATCTAACAACTCACACAAATATATAATATACCTGTCATAATCTCAACTCCGAAGGAGGACAAGTATAGATATAGTAAAACTCAATCATAGTCTAAGCACGATAAGATAACACAGAATTCTATAACTAAAAGATTAAACAACAACAAAATATAAACTACAAAATAATAATATCTCTAACAAATCTAAAATAAGTCAATATCTCAAGTTATTACAATTCAAATTCTAAACATGAAAACTAAACCAAGTTTATTAACTAGTCTCCCGATCACTCCTGAGAGTCGGGGCCCAAAGTAGCTAAGCCATCTCCTGGTCCATAGTAAGTAGGACAAGTGTCCGCGAGACAAACATCTGTAATATTTTGTCAACGATCCAATCAGGAAAGGAACGAGCACATCTCATCTAGAAATCTCAAGTAAATGACAAAGACTATAAAGCAGTTATAGACAGTTATATTGATGAATATGGTAAGTTTAGACAGGTAGTAAAGTAGAACAACAGTTTAAACAAGTTAGGAGAGCATGGCAATGGAGACTGTAAAAGTAAAACTAACTGAACTCGAATAGAGGTGATATAAGTCCAGATAATATAGCATAGACAAGTGTGATCCAGTGTGAGTCCTAAACATGATAATGACTAGTGTGTTTTGAAATACCGGAATCGACATGTAAACGATAGGGGGTAAATACAGCTCATCGTACAGTTGGCAAGCGTACGACTGCTATCATTCCATATTAGACCAGATGTGGTGATTCCAGCATTTTTTGGGACTGTTTACATGTCTACTCGAATATTTTTTCGTCCAACAAGTACAAGTGAATCCAGAAAATAACACGAAAATAAAGTACAAGTCCAGCCAGAACATGATGATGCCAGTAGTGAGTCCAGTGGGGGTAATTCCAGAAATAGAGGCCAAACATATAAAAAGGTGAGTGTCGCATGTAGTGGATCCAGAAATATCAATCCGTGTTGACAGAGAATCAATAGAACTAACTAGAACTGAAATACAATAATCATCAAATAAATAAAAGAACTATCAGAGAATGTACTTGCCTGATACCATGTGCGACTGATGAATACAAATGTCTGAACTGGAGTAACTAAGTCCTATTTAGAGCAATGTAGGTTAAAATGTGTTTAATATATAATAAATGAAGTTTACAATACAATCTACAGGATTCTAGGTTATTCTAGGTCAAAGTTAACTCTTGGTCAACTCTGGTCAACCATTCTAGTCAAACTAGGTCAAACCTAAGTCAACTAGTCAATTAGTTTAGGGTTTAGTCAAACTTAAGTTAACAAGTCAATTTAGGCCTTTTAGGGTCAATTCTAGGTCAAGTTTGACTCACAGTTGACTTTGGTCAACTATCAATAGAACTAACTAGAACTGAAATACAATAATCATCAAATAAATAAAAGAACTATCAGAGAATGTACTCGCATGATACCATGTGCGACTGATGAATACAAATGTCTGAACTGGAGTAACTAAGTCCTATTTAGAGCAATGTAGGTTAAAATGTGTTTAATATATAATAAATGAAGTTTACAATACAATCTACAGGATTCTAGGTTATTCTAGGTCAAAGTTAACTCTTGGTCAACTCTGGTCAACCATTCTAGTCAAACTAGGTCAAACCTAAGTCAACTAGTCAATTAGTTTAGGGTTTAGTCAAACTTAAGTTAACAAGTCAATTTAGGCCTTTTAGGGTCAATTCTAGGTCAAGTTTGACTCACAGTTGACTTTGGTCAACTCGGTCAACAACCTAGTTATTTATGCCAAGTTAGGCCAAATGGGTTAAACTCAATACTAACACAACTCCCATAGGCTAATATAACTTAGTTATTCTATACTTAAATCCTATATACAAATTCACAATGTAAACATACACACACATATATGATACTATATCTATACCATATATGTATCTCAATATATCCAATACATGGTTTAGTATATACTCACACCACTTATACAACTATAACCTAATATAGTCCATATCCATATATAAACTACAACTATATATATATATATATATATATATATATATATATATATATATATATATATATATATATATATATATATATATATATATATATACTCACACCACTTATACAACTACAACTATATTTTTTTTTTCTTAACCTAATATAGTCCATATCCATATATAAACTATTCATACATACATACCATATCCAACCCCCAACTTACTACCTACAAACCCATATAGGCTAACCTCTATCTAATGCCCTGCCTAGCTGCTACTTGGTTGTTGTTGCTGCTGCAGCTACTTGCAAAGCCAAGACAAGGCAAGGCATGCTGCTGGCTGCTTCTAATCCTACTGCTAATGCCTAATGCTCACTCCTCACAAACCCAAACTAACAAATACACACACACACACACACACACACACACACACACACACACACACACACACACACACACATATCACGGTACTCATACATTCCTAACTAATGTAACAAAATCCCCAACCCAAACTCAACTCTAACTCACTCCTTGTCTCCAAATCTGAACCAAACTCATATTCATATATATAAACCTATAACATACTCATCATCACCTATATACATCTCATTAAAATCCAACTAAACCTATATATCAAATAACACATACACAACAACCAAAACTCAGGAACTAACAATACTGTAATGCCCATATCTCGTATTACGTATTTGGAATACGTGTACGTATTTTGTCCCGTATTGTATGTCTCCCTGCTTGATTTATTTTGACATTTCATTGACTGGTTTATCTTGGTTCGGTTCGGTTTGTTTGGCTTGGTTCGGTTTTGCTTGATTTTATGTGAACCAAACCACTCCCACCTACCACCACCTTCTTCATTAAATATCCCACCACACATTTCTCTCTCCTTGTTAACTCTTCTTCTTCCCCACCATTACTTCTCCACCAACCTGAGAGTAGAAGGTTTAGGCAAGTGCATCTTGTTTCATGGAGGAAGTCCATTTTTATTGTTCCATTGTCTTCCTCATGTGTTTCTAACCCACTTTAGTACTTAACATTTTTTGTTTCTGTGGTTAAATTCTTGTAGATCTAGTTTTGTGGTATTTTCGATTTTCATAAATTTTGATCTATCAAACTTGCATATTCTTGCTAGTTGATGGTTCCATGTTGTAGAGAATTTCATTCTACTCCAAATTGACCTATGGAAGTCCAAATTTGGACTCCGGTTGGAAGTTTGGTGGTGTGGAGAAGCCATGGTATTTTCCATGAACTTCTTCTCAGTTGGCCACAAATTGTTGCTGGCTTGCAATTGTTGGCCGCATAGACCACGTATTAATATATTAGCTTTGGCCTAAGCAATGCTTGTAGCATTGGCCTTTATTGAATTAACTAAGGTTGCATGACAGCAACCCTTGCCTTAGTGGCCGCATAGCAATAGCTAATATTTTAATATATGTTAAGTGTATTCATTTGTTTTCATACAATGGCTTGTTGCTTTAAGTGTATATATTTGTTTGCATTGGCCTTTGACAAAACTTGGCCGCATGAAGCAATGCTGAGCCACATAGACACATTTGCAAGGCCATGTTGCATGGCATGGCTATTAAAGTATTGGCCGCATGGGAGTGCAAATGCATTATAATAATGCATTAGCCTAATTAATGTATTAGCTTTATTTTATGCTTGCATTCCTTAGCATGGAATGCATCAGCAGCATGCAATGCATGCGTTTGTATTTTATTAAGCCATTAATGCATGCATGCATTAGTATTTTATTAAGCCATTAATGCATGCACATTAGCATTACTTGTCTATATTGGGGCCGCATAGGCCATTTGAGTCCTGGCCGCATATGGCCATTAAAGGATTCCTGGCCGTATATGGCCATTTGAGGAATTCTTGGCCGCATGCCATGTTACATGCATGCATGCAAGCAAGCTTGCATGCCTATAAATTAATCTGAGTCGCATATAATTTGCTTGGAATATTTTCTGGCCGCATGCTTATATATAAGCTTGGCCGCAAGAGCTATATTGCTTAGCCTTTAATTCTTGGCCGCATGCATTGTGTGTGGCCACGTGCCATATTTTGCCGCATACACCATGGTGTGCTGGCCTCATTAGTATGAAACATTAATTGTAATAGGGTCCCACAAGGTTTGTATCCATGTAATTTTAGGCCACATGGCCCCAGTATTTGAGTAGCCACGTGTCATTTTCTTTTGTTTGAGTGGAAGCTTGCATTTATTGTGGGTTCCTCTCTCCTTGTCTTTTTTTTGGTTGCATGAATATTTCTTGCTGGCCGCATGGCCCCTTCAGTTATTTTCTGGCCGCATAAGCTTTGTCTGGCCGCATGGGTGGCCTCCCACTCTCTTTGGCCGCATGTATGTTCTCCCACTTTTGGACCGCATGGGGTCCACTTTGATTGTTTAAATATTTTATTTGTCTGAATTGTGGTCAGAATTTCTTCCCACTTCCAACATGAAAGTTGTAGAGTTTCTCCTTGGCTTCAAGAATATATATATTATAAGTATATTATTATTTAGTTGTGCAAGTTTCTCTCCTCCTTGATAAATGACATGACTTGATAGTGACCCGCCGTGGTGCACTCCTGACAAGATAACTTGACCTGACAAATTTGACATGATAATTTGACATGATGATTTGACATGACAAGCATGACATGATAGTGGCCCGACGTGGCGCACTCTTGACAGTGAACCCGACATAATATTCCTTGAAAATGTTGTTGCGACGGCTAACATGACACGACAAGATTGAATGGCCTGGACACCGTGGACGATTGTGCTTGTACAAATGAACCCGTCTTGTCTTGCATCATGTCTAGGACCGGGACCCCTGAGTACCACAGTCAGGGGTACCCACTGAAATCGACTAAGGCTAACAACTAGAATAATCCAGTAGTCATGAAGAGATTTTTCCAGCTACAGGCAATCCCGTTATCTGGGTGCCCCACTTGGGATCTGTAGCCTGCCGACGAGTAGGGCACA
>JANAVB010035420.1:18302475-18321547 GCA_029216955.1 Iris pallida
CCGTCGGTAAATCCATGTATTTTGGTAGTGATTTATTCAGAGGTTATGAAAACATGATAAATAACGAATCCCCACTTTTGAAATGAATTGATAGAAGATAATGGACAGATGAATTATCAAGCGATAACGAACAAGTGAACCGTCGGATGAATGTAATAAGTGAACGGATGAACCGTCAAGCATTAATGAACGAGCGAACCGTCGGATGAATGTGTCGCTTCGTTATAGCAGAAATTTGATAGGAACAAATACTCCCACTCTCCAACATAAAAATATCGTCTGGAGAAGCATCCAAAAAGGCTGAGATCGCCCCCAGGGTTGAGAAGGACACTGAAGAACGTCCTATTGATCCCATTCAGCCTAAAAAGGCAAAAGCGGGTGAAGGTTCGTCTGCACTTCAGCCACCACGGGATATTCTGGATTTCTTGCTTGAACCAGGAAGGACCGAAGAAGAAGAAGCCATGAGGATGGCTGCCTGCAAGTTCCTCGTGGGTTCCAGCAAGGAGGTGCTCGGCTCTTTTGCTGATTATGTTTGTGAGAAGGACGGCAGTGGCCCACGTCCAAAAGTCGAGAAGGATGATAGCGATCTTCCTTAATATCATGTATTATCATTCATGACTAGAATAAAATAAAATTTTTATCTATAATCATGAACTTGCCTGATGATTATAAGCATTTACGTCTATGCATAATATTTTTTAAGGAATTTGCCATTAATAGGCATCAAAACTTTTCGACCATCCAATTCTGAGAGTTGATAAGCTCCATTAGAGAAAACTCTGCTCACGATATAGGGACCTTCCCACTTTGCATCAAATTTGCCCTTGCTCATATGAGTCATAGTCATAGGACGTCTGACTGTTAGAACTAGTTCTCTTTTTGATACGCTCGAACTCTGACTTTCTTGTTAAAAGCTCTTGAAATCTTAGCTTGATAGAATTCAATATTTTGTTGAGCAGACAATCGTTTTTCATCCAGAGCTTCTAATTCTTGAAGTCGGAGACGATCATTATTTTCAGTGGTAAGTTCATTAGCGATTGCTATCCTTAAAGAAGGAATTTGAATCTCTAATGGAAGAACAGCTTCGCAACCATACACCAGAGAAAAGGGTGTACATTTGGTAGCGTTACGAACTTTAGTATGGTAAGCCCACAGACATTCACCAAGTTTCTCACTCCAATTCCGTTTGTTAGTGGAGACAAACTTCTTTAAGAGTTTGATGATGGTCTTGTTGAAAGCTTCTGCTAACCCGTTAGCTGCCGGATTATATGCAGTTGAGGCCACATTATTGATCCGATGATCGTCACAGAATCGAGTAAATTTCTGGCTGATGAACTGTGGTCCGTTATCATGAATAATGCGTCGAGGAACACCAAATCTGTAGATGACGTGATGTTTGATAAAGCTGATGACATTGGATGTCTTAACTTCAGATAAAGGAATAGCTTCAGTCCATTTGGAGAAATAATCGGTTATTGCTAGAATAAACCGATGACCTTTTGATGATGGCGGATTGATCGGGCCGATGACATCCATACCCCAAGCTTCGAAGGGCCATGATGCTGCTGTAGGATGTAGAAATTCTGAAGGTTGATGAATAAAATCTGCATGAATTTGACAAGCTTTACATTTCTTTGCATATTCGATGGCGTCAGATACCATAGTGGGCCAATAGTAACCCATACGTCGAATACGATCTTGAAGTTTTGGTCCTGGCTGATGTGCTCCACAAATCCCATCATGTGCTTCACGAATGATCTGCTGGGCCTCCTCACCGGCAATACATCGAAGGAGTAAACCATCATAAGTTCGACGATATAAAGTTTTTGTAGTATGATTATAATAGAATCTGAGTGATCGTCGTCTAATAGATGCTGCCTCACTTGGATCATCTGGAAGAATTTCATACAATACGAAATCTAAGAAAGGAAGTCTCCAATCTTTATCCGTATTTTGATCTTCAGCTGAGTTACTGAAGATGAATTCTATGCTGGAATCGGATGAAGAGGAAAATGATTTACGGCTAAATCCAAATCCTCTTGCTGTGTTGACATCATGAGATGTTGATTCTTCAGTGTCAACTGAAAGTCCCAGAGTTAGATTGTTTTCAAGATGAAATAATTCTCGATTACGAACAATAATCACTTGTTGACGTCTAATTGGAATAGCCAACACTGTCGCAAGATTAGCAAGAGCATCAGCTTCTGTGTTACATGCTCGCCTAACATGTTCAATAAAGAATTCTTCAAATGAAGAAGCCATATATATGGCCGATCTATGATAAGGAACCAGATCTTGATGACGAACTTCATAAGTGCCCCTTATCTGATTGACAATGAGTTTAGAGTCTCCATAAGCCTCCAAATGTTGAATATTCAGATGTTTGGCGAGTTGAAGACCAATAAGCAATGCATTGTACTCAGCTACATTGTTTGAACATGGTTGATCGAGAGAATAAGCTCTTTGAATAGCAAGACCTTCTGGCAATACAAGAATAATTCCAACTCCAGCAACAATATCACCATTAGGACCTATTCTTGAAGCTCCGTCAAAGAATAGACGCCAAGTAGAATTTTCTTCATCAATTTGATTTGAATCCAGGACTTCATCTGGGATTTCATCATAGAGTTTTGAATTTTCTGGGATAGAATGAGCAGCCAGAAAATCAGCTAAAGCTTGCCCTTTGACTGATTTCTGAGGGATGTAATGCATGTCATACTGAGCAAGTAAGATTCCCCAATTAGCCAACCTAGAATTCAAAACACTGGGTTTCTTCATCATGATCCGTATTGGATTGATTCTGGAGATGACATGAATGGTCTGACCCATGATATAATGTCGTGTCTTTTGGACGGCGAACATCAAGGCTAGACACTCTTTCTCGACCGGTGAATATCGGGGTTCAGCTCCGGTCATGGTCCGACTGAGATAATAAATGGCTTGTTCATGACCATTTTTATTCTTTTGAGCAAGCAATGCACCCAGTGAATGACTCATTGCTCGGGTATATAAGAGGAATGGTATTCCTGAGACAGGAGGTACCAATACTGGAGGGCTCATCAGATATTGCTTTATATCATCAAATGCTTTCTGACATTCATCATTCCATACAAAAGAAACACCTTTCTTCATGAGCTTATTGAATGGTCTGCAGCGTCCTGATAAATTAGAGATGAATCTCCTGATATAAGCGATCCTTCCTTGAAATCCTCGTAGCTCTTTTAAGGTGCGTGGAGGACGCATCTCTTGAATGGCTTTGATCTTCTCGGGATCCACGTGTATACCTTTAGCGGTAATGACGAAGCCGAGAAATTTGCCACTAGAGACGCCTAAGAAGGACTTAGTAGGGTTCATCTTTAATTGATGCTTACGCATTAGATCGAAAATAGTCTTCAAGTCTTGGATGTGATCCTCCTTTTGTCGACTTTTGACTGCGATATCATCAACGTAGCATTCGACTGTTTTTCCGCAAATGTTCACGGAATATAGTGCTCATAGCTCGTTGATAAGTTGCTCCTGCATTCTTGAGACCGAACGGCATAACTGTATAACAGTAGGTACCGATCGGCGTTCTGAAAGAAGTATGTTTCTCATCATCTGGAAATATTTTAATCTGATTGTACCCAGAATACCCGTCCATGAATGACATCCGTTCAAATCCACAGGTATTATCGATCATGACATCAGTGATTGGTAGAGGGAATTCATCTTTAGGACATGCCGCATTGAGATCGCGGAAGTCTATGCATACTCTGATCTTGCCAGTCTTTTTAAGAATAGGGACTATATTAGCTACCCAATCGGGATGTTGTTCTTCTCTAGTAAACCCAGAGGCCAGGAGTTTATTGACTTCAGCTTCAATTGCATCCATAATGTCTGGACGAAATCGCCGCTGTTGTTGTTTGACCGGTTTAGCATTCGGCATGATATTGAGCTTGTGAGTTGCAATTTGTGGATCAAGCCCCGGCATATCTTCATAACTCCAAGCGAAGACGTCGATATAGTCACGAACAAGTTTGATCATGTCTTGTTTATCTTTTTCTGAAAGACTTTCACTGATGAATATTGGTTTAGGGGATCCCTTTTCACCAATATCTATTTGAACAAGTTTATCTTCAGTCGGAGGTTCTCTTTGCTCAAACCGGAATTCTCATTGATTATCCAATCTTTGGGCCCATTGTTCTGATTCAGGTGAGATTTCAAATTCGTCTTCATCTTCATCATCTTCTTCAGAACCGTCAATGGAGACCATATTGGAAGACATAATGTTGCAGTAGAAATCACCGATACTCGTATCGGAATCCCAAGAGGTAGTACTAGAAGAATCAGATCTCTTATCTTCATCAGATCCGGGATCTTCATGGACAATGTTGATAAAAGGAGTAGGAGTAATATAACCCAGTCCACATTTCGTCCTCCCATATTTCAGAGGAGGAATTTGAACAGGCATTTTTCTACCTCTTCCATTACTGAGACCATTTCTAAAGTCATAGCCCATGTTTTTAATGATGTCTTTAGATTGCTGACTATAACGACGTAGTTGTAATCTTCCAGTATCATCATCCTTGTCATCATCTTCTAAACCAGAAGGATTCTGGGGCCCTTTGTAAAAGAATATTGGAAGTTCTCCCGGTTTTCTACTAGGAACCAGAAAGTAAGAAGATTGTACTGGTTCTAGGGATACATCTGTATGAAAAGTCTGTACAACTCCTATGGTTATTGCGCTCAAGTCATCTAACGAATGTAAATAACTATGAACATAATTACACACATCAACATACTGCAAAGATGAAGACTTTTCATTGACTTTAAAAGCAGCAATATTTACATTGGGAGAAGGTTGAGCCTTAGAAATCTTAGCCAAATCAATGACTAAAGGGGGAGAAGAAGAACGAGAAGAAGTTTTGTTTCGATTAAGATCGATAACAAATGGCTCAGAAGAGGTGAGCTCCCTTGAAGCTTGAGATGGAAGAGTAGTCACCCCTCAACTGGGATTAGCATAGTATCCTGTTTCATATATGAGGATACAGGAGCTGTAGTACGCCCACTGACAGGAATGATCAGTGTATTTTGAGCAGATAACTGAGGTGATGGAGAGATACGTCCACTCACTGGAATAATGAAGGGGCCTTCTCCGGAGGATTTAGGAGACAATTGCTGAGAAGTTCGACCTTTAACAGGGATTGTTAAAGTCTTACTTTGTGAATCCTCCTGTTCCATAGCTTGTATCAGCTTTGTGTACTCCTCTTTATACATCCGAGAATCATTGAAATAGGCTTCAACTCCACGGAAAGGATTTATATCAGCAACCTCTTTTTGTACATTTCTATTGCTATCAATGTATTTGAAACATTGATGAAGAGTAGAGGGCACCACATTATTTTCATGAAGGAAGGGCCTCCCCAGAAGAAGATTATAGGATCCCACAATCTCGATCACATAGAAAGTAACTTTGGATCTGAAATCGCCTATCTGAAGCTTCAGATGAATCTTTCCCAAAGGCTCACTTCGGCTTTGATTGAATCCTAAGATAGTAGTAACCGTCTTGGAGAGTTTGTGAAGAGGGATTTTAAGTTCATCCAACAGACTTTTCGGCATTATGCTTATAGCAGACCCTGGATCAATAAGAATACGATCTATCTTCATCGTATCAATATAACCAGTATAGTAGAGAGGCCGATCATGTAGATTACTCTCCAGAAGCATGTCGTCTTGTGTAAAGGTGATATTTGGCATAATCTCCAATACACTGTTGCAATGTAAGCAAGTAGCAGGTTCTGCGTCCGACTTCTTTAATTGTGCAAGACAAGATTCAGCCTGTAAGAGTGCTTCACTTAACGTCTCCCGAGTCTCTTTGGAAAGACTGTAGAAGTTCAAAGAGGGACATTCTAGCTGGAGTATTAGCAAGTTGAGCTAAAATGTCAAAGCTGTAAGGCTTCTGAAGCCCAAGAGGAGGAGACTTCTTGATCGGTTTATCAAACCGAGCTTGTTGCTTGCCTTTCTCAATAGCTGTGGGCTTGGAAGGAGTAGGTACCCCCGGTGTGATTGAAGGAACAGGTGCCGTGGATGATTCTTTTTCAATAGGAACGTCAACAGCGTCCTTATCAGCAGGAGAGACATCAGGGATATCCTCAGGATTCTTGGAATAATCCTTCAGATAAGGTTTCCCTGTTCAAGTAGCACCAGCAAGTACTTCTTCCTTGTACTTTGGCTCTGTGTCAGAGGTAGATCCGAGAGAGGTCATATGACATGATTTAATCTTTCCAACCTTTTTAGACTTTCGAGAAGTAGTCTTTTGAGGAAGAGGAGATTTAAAATCTGCCACTAGATCAGGATGAATCCACATTATTTCTCCAGTTTCAATAGTGATTGGCACTAATCCTTCAGATTGTGGAGGAGGAATATTCACTATTTCAAGAGTTGCCTTGGGAATAGGAACAATCCCATCTTCAAGAAGTTGAGGAGGAAAATTTCCAAATTGCATAGAGACGACATTAGAAGTGACAGTCTTCTCTTTTGGAGTAAGAGAGATAGCTCCAGATCTGATCATTTCCTGGATCTTTCCTTTCAGTACATAACATGTACGAAGTGTGTGACCCAACATTCTGTGGTATGGACAGTATTTGGGATGATCTGTCTTACCAGCTTCATCAGGTTTCTTGATTTCAGGTAATTGTATTTTATTACCTTTCAGCAAACACTCAAAGATACCTTGGACATCATCGTCATCAAAAGAATATTCTTCTTTAGGACGAGGTGCTCTTGGTTGTTGAGTTGTAGAGGTAGGAGAAGCTTGAACAGTCGATGCATCTTTGTTATGAAGGTTAACTTCAAGAGTTTCCTTCCCTTTGCGGGTATTGGATTTAGCATTATTGTTGGCATTCTGACCTGTTTCCTTAGGGGACATCTGCACTCCTAAACCTTTGAAGGTTTCAGCACTAGTTTCTGCGGCCTTGGCACTAACTATAAAGGAAGGCCAATCTTGAAATTGAGTAGATCCTGTCTACATGCTAATGATTGGTAGCAAATTTGATTTGCATGTGTCAATGGTGACAGCATCAGGAGTTCCAAGAGGCATCTTCAGAGCTTCTCTTCGAAATCGTTCAATGAAATCCTCTGTAGTTTCATTGTTCTTCTGCTTGATTCTAATAAGAGCAGACATAGTCATATCATTGAGTCCTTCATAGAATCGTTCAAGAAACATTTGTTTGAAACCAGCAAATGAGGTAATGCACCCATCAGGGAGACTTCTATACCAGTCATAAGCTGTTCCTTTGAGGCATCCAACAAACACCCGAGTAAGGAGGGCGTCACTTGGTTGTAATTGATCAGTCATCACTTCAAAATGATTGATAAATTGACTTGGAGAAGTGGTTCCATCATAGAATGAGATAGTAGAAGGTTTGTACTTAGGAGGGTAAGATACTTGCTTCCATTCTATCGGGTAAGGTTGTTTGATACCTAACCTTTGCAAACCATCTTTCTGTTTGAATGCCTCAAATTGAGTTCTAAGGTTCTTCAATTCTTCAGTAACAACTCCGGAAGATTGTGGAGTTGTAACTTGCTGAGTATAATTAGGAGGAGGGACTGCAGCATATGTACTACCCCCAGCTCGAGACTGACTAGGAACATTAGATTGTACCCCCGGAATAGTAGAAGGTTCCAGGGTTGGATCAACAGGAGTATCTAGTACCACTGGTGGTACTGTCTGTTGGACTTGCTGAGTTTGGTGCTGAGTTTGCATAAGAGTATGCATAGCATTCAATGTGTCTGCCATAGCTCGCAACTGTTATTCCAAAGAAGAAATCCTCTGTTCATGAGCTTCGGTGCTAGTCGAAGGTTCATGATTGCCATCTACCATGTAAGTGGTAATCATTCGAGGAATAGATGATGAAACCGTTTGTTCTGAATCATCACTGTGAGAATCAGAATCTTTCCCGGAAGTGTTTACAGGAGTCAATGCTGGAAAATTGGACTCCCCAAGGAAATCCTCTGTAATCTCTGGATTAACACTTGGATGAGAGGAAGAAGAGACCCTGGCTAAAGCTCCAGTCCTGGATCGAGTGCCGAGGTAAACACCATCTTCAGAATCTGATATAGCATCAGACCGCATGCTACCCCCAATATTTCTAGAGGTCATGTTGACAGAAGCAAACAAAGGCTCATCTTCATCAGGGATAGATTCATACTGAATCCGATTGAAGACAGATTGTCGTTTATTTCGACATCTGCATTGCATTGTAATTCTCGGCTGAAAGTCACATTCATGATCAACATGGCTCTGAGCCATTGATTGGCATCTGCACTGAATTATGACTCTTGGATAAAATTCACATTCAGCATGATCCATAGAATTGTTCCTTCTCTTCTGTTGAAGGTGTTCTCGTAAATCTTTTTGGTTCTTGGGCCTTGATGGCTCTTGATTATATAGAGAGTGATTAATATGAGCCACATAATTTCTAGCATACTCTGCATCTGGATCTCTTATCTTTGTATCCAATTGGTGTGGTTTCTTAACATCAGAAGTGTTTTCCAAACGGGTTTGATTCAGTTTGGCTCTTAGATCAATTGGAGGTAATACATTGGTTTTAGAAACTTGGAATTTTCCTTCCAATGATCTAGATATCTGCAGAGAAGGAAGAATAGAACCACCCCCTTGACTAGGAGTTGGTAATAGACCCTCTTTTCTAGACAAATTCTGTGCCAAATTTAAAGAAGTCACAGGAGAAAACACTAAGGAGTGTTTCTTCTTAGACTTATTCAAGTTTTGAGACATAAAATGTCCAGAAGGAAGAGTAGTCAAAAGACCATCTCCTTTTCTTTGACTAACAAAATTGTCAGTCAAAGCTGTTCCTGAAGTAAAAACTTCAGGAGCAGAAGAAATAATTAAAGAGTTATTCCTTTTCGAAGGGACATTGTGAGCCATTTATGGAGAAGTTCTAGCAAGACCACCCCCAGTTTTAACAGAATTGGCAAAGAAGAAGAAGTAGCTAAAGAACTACTCTTCTTAGATGAAATACACGCTGAAACAGGTTTGGCTAAGGAGCCAGTACTGTCAGCGTGACTTTTAATTTTGGAAATACACGCAGGAACAGATTTGGCTAAGGAGCCCGTACTGTCTGCGTGACTTTTGAATGTGGGATTACACACTGGAACAGATTTGGCTAAGGAGCCAGTACTGTCAGCATGATTTTTGACTTTGGAAATACACGCTGGAACAGGCTTGGCTAAGGAGCCAGTTCTGTCAGCGTGATTTCTGAATGTGAGATTGCATACTGGAACAGATTTGGCTAAAGAGCCAGTACTGTCAGCGTGACTTTTGACTACTGTCTTCTTTGAGCACACAAGAGTGTGCGTGCTTGCAGTAAAGTCTTTGCCAGTGTTAGGAGTAGACACTGTGGCGGAGACTTCACTGTTGACTGCCAACAGATTCTTAGGGACATAGACAGAGCGTCCCTTCGACTTGGCAGTAGCGATGGAGGCTAGAGTGGGTTTGCCACCCTTAGCCCGCCGTATTTCTTCGTAGGCGAGTTGATCGAACTTGATCGTCATCACCTTCTTCGTCGAGCCGACTGACGAAGCGTCGCATTGAGTTGTTGCCATCTCAGAAGAGGAGATGGTTTTCCCCAGCAGAGTCGCCAATTTGTTTTCCATAAATAAATTTACTTTATTTATTGTGTTTCTGGGAAAACTACAACTGTGGGAATCCGATCTAGAAGACGATCGCTTTATCCCTTTGACTATGCGAAGAAGAAAAGCTCTCAAAATTTTGACAGTAATTTAGATAACTATGTATCTGTACAATGAATGAGAAAAGAACTCTATTTATAGAGTCAAAAATAATAACTGAAAAGATAACTGTCTTCACAGCCTTTGCCTAGTTAAAAATCATGCAGGATTTAACATACGCAAGGCTGTGAGCAGTTACTGGACGTGGCCTGTAACTGTTGGACACATGGCAATAGTGTATGAGTCGTGTGCAAGTTACAGGACACGCAGGCGAGAGATCAGTGGCATGGCTGCCACGTACTCCTATTTGATAAAATTTACGCAGACTCGTTGAGGACGAAATCCACGCAAACTCAATGTAGAAAGCTTCAAAATCCACGCAAACTTCGGGGCAAGAAGCTTTAGGATCCACGCAGACTTGGTGCAAAGAGTTTCAAAATCCACGCAGACATTAGGAAGAAAACTTCAGAATCCACGCAAACTTGAGATGAAGAGCTCAAAATACACGCAAACTCAAGGAAGAAGACTTCAGAATCCACGCAAACATGAGATGAAGAGCTCACAAATACACGCAGACTTGAGATAGGATTGCCAGTTGTCTTAATTTAGCGTGCCTCGACTGACACAAAATCTCTGACGATAATTGCTTTTGTCAGTCGTATTAAATGACAATAAGGCCTTTTGGTACGCCACCTTAACAAAGGATGAGTCTTGCTGAAGAAGATTTCGAAAATCACGCAATAGGCGGCTGTGATTTCTCGAGTTCTGTGTACACATGGCATATGAAGAGACATTCTTCGACTGTCGTGCTGTCAGTCATAATTACACTTCTGACAAATGATGAGCTGTCTTCAGCGTGACTTGCAAATATTTGTCTTGATCAACTGAGCGTGACTTTTGACTCTGTCCTGATCAACTCAGCGTGACAATCATTTTTGAGGCCTACAAGGGCATGTGGTGTCAGAGTGTCGCAGAGCACAGGGATTGTGCTTGGTTTGTGGTGCCCCGGACCACAGGATTGGAAACTGCCCGAACAGGGGGAGTTCATCAGCTTTCTCTAGTCCTTCAGTTAGAGGACCAGCGCCAGTCCAGCAGCAGCAGCAGCTGCAGTACCCGCTCCCGAGGCCATTGCTGATGCAGGCCCAGGCATTCCAGCAGCAGAGACCGCAGCAGTATGCTCAGGCCCAAGCCCTGATCCAGAGCAGGCAGAGGAATTTTCAGCAGAGGGGACCCGCCCCCAGAGGACATGGTCAAGTGCTGGCTTTGACCATGGGAGAAGAAGGATTGGCACCAGGTGAGGTAGTGGCAGGTACTATTCTCGTCAACACCTTTCCAGCTTCAGCTTTATTTGATTCTGGTGCATCGCATTCTTTTATGTCTGCACGATTCGCAACACGGATAGGATTGGAGCCCGAGTCATTATCAGTAAGGCTCAATATACTTACTGGTAACGGACTTGTGGGAGTCGATAGAGTATTTTCCTCGTGTCGAATCGTAGTTAGCAGTAGAGAGTTTCCCGCTAGATTGATAGAATTCCCGATGGCCGATTATGATGTGGTCTTAGGGATGGATTGGTTGAGGGACCAGTATGCTAGGATAGACTGCCACATTGGCAGGGTTGTTTTTAGCATTCCAGGAGAGCCGGAGTTTTCTTTCTCTCGAGGCGAGGTTGAGCCTTCTCCTCCGATGTTGCGAATGGCGGTAGCAGCAGTGCAATTGCCCAGGATAGTGGATGAGTTCCCAGATGTTTTTCCAGAAGAGCTTCCAGGAATGCCGCCAGAGCGGGAGATTGAGTTCACCATAGACTTGATTCCAGGGACAGCCCCAGTGTCAGAGAGAGTCTACAGGATGGTACCGTCAGAGTTGGAGATTTTGTACAAGATGATTGAAGAACTCAGAACCAAGGGATTCATACGTGCTAGTGGATCAAGAACAGATACCCTCTTCCGAGGATAGATGACTTGTTTGATTAACTTAAAGGGGCAGCTGTATTCTCGAAGATCGACTTGCGCTCAGGATATCATCAGATCAGAGTCAGAGAGCAGGACATCCCGAAGACAGCCTTCAGATCGAGATATGGGCATTGGGAGTTCCTTGTTATGCCATTTGGAGCAACCAATGCACCGACAGTATTCATGGATCTCATGAATCGTATCTTCATGCCTTATCTGGATCAGTTCGTGATTGTGTTCCTAGACGACATTCTGGTCTACAGCAAGAATGAGGCGGAGCATGAGCAGCATCTCAGGGTTGTTCTTCAGATACTCAGGGAGCACCAGTTATATGCCAAGTTCAGTAAATGCGAGTTTTGGCTCGATCGTATTTCGTACTTAGGTCATGTCATCACCAGAGGAGGAGTAGAAGTGGATCCCCAGAAGATCGTGGCCATTGAGTCATGGCCGGTGCCCAGCACAGTTGCAGAGGTTCGTAGTTTTCTTGGATTGGCCGGCTACTACCGGCGATTTGTTTCGAACTTCGCTCGAATCTCAGCGCCGCTGACCCAGTTGACTCGCAAGGATGTACAGTTTGCTTGGACAGCAGAGTGCCACGAATCTTTTGAGAAGTTGAAGCGAAGCTTAATGACGGCTCCTATTCTCACGCTTCCAGATGGGACCGGAGGATTTTCGGTATACTGTGACGCTTCAGGCAGAGGTTTAGGATGTGTTCTGATGCAACATGGGAAGGTAATCGCTTATGCGTCACGACAACTTCGTGATCATGAGAGAAATTACCCAACCTACGACTTGGAGCTGGCAGCAGTGGTGTTTGCACTCAAGTTGTGGAGGTACTACTTGTATGGAGATAGGGTGGAGATCTTCACCGACCACAAGAGCCTGAAGTATGTTTTCACCCAGAAAGATCTTAACATGCGTCAGAGGAGATGGCTAGAGCTGCTTGTGGATTATGATGTCAACTTGCAGTATCATTCAGGGAAGGCCAACGTTGTTGCAGATGCCTTGAGCAGGAGAGCTGGAGCTTATTTCCTAACAGCGCAACCAGAGCTGTTAGCAGATCTTCAGAAGATAGGAATTGAAGTGGTTCTTCCAACCAACGTGGCATTGATGGCCAGTCTACAGGTTCAGTCCAGCATAGTTGAGAGGATCCGGATGGCGCAGTCTGCAGATTCCAAGATTCAGCGACTCAGAACAGAGTGTGAGGCAGGAAGAAGGCCAGAATTGCGCATTCATGAAGATGGTACACTTCGGCACGGCACTCGTCTTTGTGTACCCAGTGGAGATATCAGACAGGAAGTCATGGCAGAAGCTCATAGCTCGCAGTATTCCATTCACCCTGGTGGCACGAAGATGTATCGTGATATCCGGCAGCACTTCTGGTGGAATGGCATGAAGCGGAAAATAGCCCGGTTTGTCTCTCGATGTTTGGTTTGCCAACAGGTTAAGGCTGAACATCAGAGGCCAGCAGGACTGCTTCATCCCTTGCCGATTCCAGAATGGAAGTGGGAGCATGTGACCATGGATTTCGTGACTGGATTGCCTAGATCCCCAGCCGGTCGAGATGCTATTTGGGTTATAGTTGACCGGCTCACGAAGGTGGCTCACTTCCTCCCATTCAGAGTTGGTCAGTCGACGGCTCAGCTAGCAGAGATGTACCTCAGGCAGGTCGTTAGATTGCATGGTGTACCAGTTAGCATCACCTCGGACCGAGATTCCAGATTTACATCACACTTTTGGCGTAGCCTGCAGGCGAGTTTAGGGACTCATCTCCAGTTCAGTTCAGCATATTATCCGCAGACAGATGGTCAGTTGGAGCGCACGATCCAGACTCTTGAAGATATGTTGAGATCTTGCACACTCGACTTCGGTGGTTCATGGGAAGGTCACTTGCACCTGGTGGAATTCTCGTACAACAACAGTTTCCAGGCCAGTATCCAGATGGCAACGTTCGAGGCACTGTATGGTAGAAAGTGCAGATCCCCGTTAGCCTGGGATGATGTTGGAGAAAGACAGATGCTTGGTCCAGAATTGATTGCTCAGACCATTGAAGTGGTCAGAAGGGTCCGGGATCATCTTCGAGTTGCCCAAGATCGCCAGCGTTATTGGGCCGATTCTCATCGGCGCCCTCTCGAGTTTTCGGTCGGCGACCATGTATTCCTGAGGATTTCGCCCAACCGTGACGTCATTCATTTCGGCGTACGGGAAAAGCTTAGTCCTAGGTATATAGGGCCGTTCGATATCCTAGAGCGAGTAGGAGATGTGTCCTATCGTCTCGCTCTCCCGCCGTCGCTAAGTGAGGTGCATGACGTGTTCCATGTATCCCAATTACGACGGTATATCCCAGACCCGAGCCATATCCTAGATCATTCGGAATTGGTTGTTGGTACCAACCTTTCGTATGAGGAAAGGCCCGTGTCTATATTGGACCGAAGAGAGAAGACGCTCAAGAACAAGACTATCAAGTTAGTCCGAGTTGCTTGGGGTCACCACTCTTTGGGTGAGTCAACGTGGGAGCGTGAGGAAGATATCCGATCGCGATATCCCGACTTGTTTGACTCATGAGGTATAATGTCTTCCTTATGCCTCATGTCTTCGATTCCTTGCTTGAAAGAGTGATTGCTTGCCTAGTTATAGCTTGCATGTGATTAGTATAGCTTGTTCTAGTCTCTCTAACATCTTGATTAAAATTCCGAGGATGGAATTCTTTTAAGGTGGGTAGAGTTGTAATACCTGTTGTTCGTATTACGTATTTAAGAATACGTGTACGTATTTTATCTCGTATTGGCCATGGTTCATCTTGGTTTGGTTTGGCTTGGGTTGGTTCGGCTAGGCTTGATTAGCCTTGGTTCATCATGAACCAAGGGTGAACCCCCTATCTACCACAACCAACCCCATTTATTAACCTCTTCCCATTCTCTCTCCTCATTATTTCCTTTCTTTTTCATTACTCTCCACCACCAACCAAGAGAAACCCTAGCCTAGGCAAGTGCAATCTTGCTTCATGAAGAAACCTACCATTTTATTGTTCTAACCTCTTCCTTGCAACTTTCTAATCCACATTAGAACTTGTCATTTTCCATTTTGAAGCTTGAATTTTTGTAGATCTAAAATTTAGTCATTTTCGGATTTTCATGGTTTTGATCTATTAAACTTTCTTGTTTTCAAGTTTTGATGGTTCCATGTGGTAGAGAATTTCCTTCTACCCCATTTTGACCTTCGAAAAGTTGGATTTGGACTTGTTTTGACCAAGATATGGACTTTGGAAGATTTGGGTTCAAACCATGGAGTTCTTGCTGTTTGGGGAAGACAGTGAACAGTGCGCGAGCTTTTTAGCTTGCGACACTGAGCTGTGCGCGCTCTTTAGCGCAGCGCAGCCTGCCTCATACGCTACCTTTTGGTGGCGTATGACTTGCATACGCTCACTTGGATAGCCAGGAGTTGTATGGAGTCCATATGCTGCCTTTTTGGAGCGTATGACTTGCATACGCTCACTTGGATAGCCAGGAGTTGTATGGAGTCTATATGCTACCTTTTGGAGCGTATGACTTGCATACGCTCACTTGGATAGCCAGGAGTTGTATAGAGTCCATACGCTGCCTTTTTGGAGCGTATGACTTGCATACGCTCACTTGGATAGCCAGGAGTTGTATGGAGCCCATACGCTGCCTTTTTGGAGCGTATGACTTGCATACGCTCACTTGGATAGCCAGGAGTCGTATGGAGTCCATACGCTGCCTTTTGTAGGCGTATGTCTTGCATACGCTGACTTAAGCGTAGCCTGACTTGAACGTAGCCTGACCTGAGCGTATGACTTTTGCACTGAGCGTATGACCTTGGCTGACTTGGTCTTATGTCAGCGTGTCAGTTTGGTTTTATTTTCCTTAAGCTTGGCTCTTCTATAGCCCTGTATATTGATATTTTATTAGATATTTAACGCTCATTTTATATCCTTACGCCTTTTGTCATGAACTTGATAATCACGAATTTATTTAATATGTTTGTTAATAATAATTGAACATGGCATGGCAGGACAAGCATACTTGACATGATTGCTGTTGCGACGGCTAACATGACATGACCTGACAAGAATGACTAACCTGGACACCGTGGATGATTGCGTTTGCACAATAAACCAGTATTGTCTTGCATCATGTCTAGGACGGGATCTCTGAGTACCACGGTCAGGGATACCCACAGTAATTGACTAAGGCTAATAAACTAGAATAATTCATTAGTCATGAAGAGATACCCAGCTACAGGCAATCCCGTTATCTGGGTGCATTAAGTGGACTTGTAGCCTACCGACGAGTAGGGCACACTTCCAGCACACAGTCATGTGGTGCACCCTTCATAAACGGACATTCGACCTGGATAACTTGGATGGTCTGCAGTGCTTGTGGCTGTTGGGATAATCTCATTGCATCTTGCTAGTAACTAGGCCTGTGATAACCCTAGCTAGTTAAAGTATCAAGCCGTACACTAGATTGGTCGTGATTGATTGGATGAAGTTATTCCAGCTTAGTCTTACCCTGGTCATGTGCAAGATCGTGATATGACATGATTATTGATGCTCGTCTTAACTATAAACGATCGGGGGACCAGTTCTGTTCAGGCGAAGGGTTACAACCCCGGTCCTTGTTTGGTTTAAGGGTTGTAACCTGGCTCCCGGAGCAGTTCTGTGCCTTCCCTTCGGTTATTGCCTTATTTGTACCCCGTGCCATGCTTGTCATGTTTTATCTTACTTCAGCAACATGATTACCTATAATGGCTTCAACAATAAAGATCAGGAGTCCAGTTCTGTTCAGGCGAAGGGTTACAACCCCGGTCCTTGTTTGGTTTAAGGGTTGTAACCTGGCTCCCGGAGCAGTTCTGTGTCTTCTCTTCGTTTATTGTCTTATCACCTTATCCATAGTATTGAGACGGGTCCCCATTCAGGTGAAGGATTACAACCCCGGTCCTTGTTTGGTTTAAGGGTTGTAGTCTGGCTACTTGAATGGTTTCCTCGTACTCAATTTATTGTTATTATTTCTGTTAATTAACTTTAGTGTTCACTTATGATATGCTGGTTTTAGTTTCTAAGTGAAGCCTCCCTTGTGGCACTTGCTCTTCTGGGGTCTGACCCAGCTGGTTTTGTGTGGCCAGATATCGGAGCAGCTCCAGAGGATCCACCGATCTTCCAGCCAGATGGTGGCCACTAGGCGGAACCCTGGCAACGAGTGGGTTTATTTTTGATCTCCCACTTTATTGTAAAAATATTCTTTTGAGGCGTTTAGCCGACGAGCACCTGTTTAGCTCGCATTGCACCTTACTTACTGTCTGCCTACGGGCTGTAACATGATTGACAGATCCTAGGGTTGATCATGTATGACTAACTCTTGCTAGTCCTAACATTTTGTAACGACTAGCTTCATGATCAGCTGAATATGTAATGTTTGGGACGCCTTATTATTGTATATTTAATGATCATACATCTTGTAACTTTTACTTACTTGCTTGTGATTGAGACAATAGGCTTGTTCATGACCTTAAGAGACTGCTGGCTTGTAGTTAAACCCTCATGTATCTAGACAGCCGTGATCGTATAGCGAGATGGATTCCATTTCATATAGGTAGCTGGCTATGTCTGCCCCCGCTCTCCAGTATTCTGGTTCTGGGACGTGACACCCATGCTGGCCACAAGATGTCCCGTCCGGCCGACATCAGCTGACTCCCTCGCCTGTGTTCGACTCCGCCCCCGAGTCCGTCTCCCCGTTCCGCGCCTGGTCCCAGAAGTCACTCCCTCAGCCGGCGGAGTAGCAACACTATCCAGCCGAGGACCCCCCGGAATCCAAGCCTCACACCTCGCTGAATCCTCACCACGCCCAAGTCTAAACGAGATAAACGGCTCTGAAAACCGAATAAGATATATATATACTTTTTTTATATACCAGTATATATATATATATATATATATATATATATATATATATATATATATATATATATATTATACTGGAATATATATAGGGGTGAGCATTATTCGATTTTGAACCGAAAACCGAACTGAACCGAATAAGAGATTCGCTTCGGTTTTGAAAGAAATCGGTTCGCTTTTGAAAATACTAAATTTTCTTATTCGGTTTCGGTCCAAAACCGAAAACCGAATAAGATATTTTAGTTTATATATATATATATATATTAATTATAGGTATATACTAAATATATATAGATATATACTATATATATATATATATATATATATATATATATATATATATATATATATATATATATATATATAGGAAAATTCTACAATACATCCGCTGGAAATGGATGTATCGATACATCCGAAATCTGGACCGTTGGATTTTAATCCAACGGTTCAGGTTTAATTCAGATAAAATAATACAGGAGACATCATTTAATGCTGATTTAGACTTCTGACCTGTTGGTAACTTGCTTTAGCAGGTCATTCTTCACTTTAATTTTTTCAATGAACACCCTAAATTAACTCATATTTACTCTTTCAAAATTCCATCCAATTTAATCTGAACCTTTTTTTTTTGGGTTACAGGCCATGGTAGTCGTGGTGGTGCTGGTGGTGGTGGAAAGAGAAACGGAGATGAAGAAGGAAATAAGAAACGGTTCGGATCGCGTCGAACGTCGTCGAGCACCCCTAGAACAACGAGGAGTACCAGCTGCGCCGAGAAGAATCGGTCCGCTTCGCGTCGGACGTCGTCGAGGCCTCCTCGAACAAGGAGAAGTACCAGCGACGCCGCTCTAATTTTACTGTCCATGCCATTGTCTGAAATTTTATTTTTCATTAGGAGTACCAGCTGCGCCGAGAAGAATCGGTCCGCTTCGCGTCGGACGTCGTCGAGGCCTCCTCGAACAAGGAGAAGTACCAGCGGCGCCGCTCTAATTTTACTGCCCATGCCATTGTCTGAAATTTTATTTTTCATTTAACAATTTAATATTTTGTTAATAAAGCTACATGTCATGGTGGTGGTGGTGAACTGAGGAAACCTGCTTCTGAGGTCGGGCGGATTATTTTTTAACTTTTCTAAAGATAATATTTTCGAGGAGAATATTTTTTTGGACAAAAAATGGCCATTCTCTTTGCTTTTAACACGGAGAATGGTACATTTAGGACGGAGAATGGTACATTTAGGACGGAGAATACGGCGAATGGCCATTCTCTTTGCTTTTAATATGGCGAATGGACGGTGAATACGGCGAATGGGCGGAGAATGGCCATTCTCTTTGCTTTTAATATGGCGAATGGACGGTGAATACGGCCAATGGACGGAGAATGGCCATTCTCTTTGCTTTTAATACGGCGAATGGACGGAGAATGGTACATTTAGGACGTAGAATGGACGGAGAATACGGCGAATGACCATTCTCTT
>JANAVB010035420.1:18394423-18669423 GCA_029216955.1 Iris pallida
ACAATAATCTAATATTTTTGAAAGCTCGTACAAGCGTTCAATCGAATGCATCGATAGGTGGTGGCCTTTGGGCCGAACGTGCCGACCTTGAGTTGATAGAAAATGCGTGCTAAAGTTAGCAATCGCGTGCGTGCCTAACGAGTCCTACGTCGTCATGAGCAAATGAGCGTGAAAACTTGGAGTATAGTCCATACAGGATGGTTATGCGGCACAATTTAGTCCGCGTATCGCGTATCTCGACCTTTTGGTGCAAACGAGTCGCGAACAATATTAAGTACCGCTTGATCGGAAACGGAAATACTCTTGGAGTGTATATCGATAGAAATGTTATCAAGACTAACGCTTAGGCATACACGGAAGATTGTTCTGGATTTTGAGGAATAGTACGAACGACTTTGTGCGTCGATGCGACGTAAACGATTATGCTAGGGATTCGTCGAACGAATCCGCAACATGTCTTAGCGAATAATGCGAACGTGATTTGGACTAGATTGGATGACTCGAATCCCGAGTGGTGTATGATCCGTCTTGGAAATCATTCGAGCGAAAGATTGAGGATTGCACGAGTATGAAACGCGAAAACGATTGAGTTCGAATCGAGGAAATTGATACGGATCGTATACGAAAAGTTAACATGACGGGTAGGTAGCGTGCATGAAATGTTCGATTTTGAAGTTACGCAAACGACTCTGAGGATTGAAATTGATATTGCTCGATGGTTTGAATTAGCAAGGGATGATGCGAATTGAGGAAATACGTTAGTCGATGACTTGAGATAGACGGATAAACGATACGTGAATTTGGGTTGAAGAAATTGATGTGGTAAGCGGTTCGAGGAGATTATCCAGTCGGACGATAGCATCATTCGCACGACTCAGAATTCGTTGCAAACGAAGATCGTCAGGTTACGTATATCGTCGATGGTATTGAGGCGTATCAAAGATGATATGCAATAACTCGGAGGTACTCGGACTCGGTGAATGACGATCGTACAAGTGCTATTATTCGGTTGGATGTAATACTTAAGATTTTGATTGAGATGAATGTTGGATAAAAGTGATCGTGTTTTGATGGTTGCGTTGATAACCACAACGTCGACGGTCTTGTCTTGCGCGAGCGCTACTCTAGCCTCGCACATGCGTTGCGTCGGATTTGGGGCGATCGTTCCGCGTGAGCGCTGACATGGTGATTCATGTCGCGGGAATAATCGAACTCAGAAAATCAGGACGCGACAACTTTGATTGTCCTGACTTGTTGGTTTGATGCGAAGTCAAATTCGAGGATGTTAGGACTTATGATTGACGAATGAACGAAACTTGTGGATTGAGTGGGTCCAATCTGCACATCGAGAATGAACTAGTCTAGACACAAACAAGAGTTACGTCCCGATGAGAATGATTATCTCGCAGGAGCGTGCATGGTGATTCGTGTCCACCGTGGATAATCGGACTCGCGTGAGATCGGAGTGTGGCATACTGTTAAGTCAGACGACCTTGTGATCGATTACGTGAATTGGAATAGATGATTTCGGAAATGTGAATTATGGTCTAGGGATGAATCTGTTGTAGCGTGCGTGATTGGGAAGGATTGATAGGCGGATTATGTCGAACGTGTTCGAAGAGATAGACTATGCGAAACGGTTTGATGAACAAATGATATATTTACAAAAACGACTCGGACCCCATGCGACGAACATTGGGATGTGTGTAGGAAATCGATGCTCGATGTTTAGAAATCAGAGTGATGCAAGCTTGGGTAGAAAACCCCGTACCAACGATTTGGTTTGACCTTAGGATGGGGTCAGTGTTGATATCGTTGTTTGGGAACTATGATTCCAGTACTGACAAAAAGACAAAGCCTAGCGGTTAGGCAGGCATTCGAGCGCGAAGCGATAGGAGTTACGGAGGCACCACTTGCGAGTCTTGGCTGACATGCACGTATATCAGGGACGCCCGAATATGTGTACGATCCGACTCGAGTGGTGATGGCGGATTCTCTATCATGAGGCTTGGCTGACATGCATATATTTTGGGGACGCCTGGAATATGTGCACGATCCAACTAAGTGATACGTTGAATCAAGTGAGACTTGAGAAACCGGAAAGTGTCGAGAATTTTGGAATCGTGAGTTTCGAAGAAATATTGGTGATAATACGATCATTGATTTGAAACGAATTCGAATGTTGGTTGATCGATTAGTGTGCCTTACGACTAAGTTAGCGATAGCACGAGCGTGGCTCCAAATCGAAGAAACGCGTAGGCGGAATGTGTACGATTGAGTCTTGGCCATAGAAATATAGGATGGCTTGCCTTCAGGAAAGTCTCGAGGACGAGACTTGTTCTGAGTGGTGTATGTTGTAGTGCCCCGTCCCGCAAAGTCAATCGGAGGAATCGAAATGCCGACGGCGTTCGGACTTGGCCTTGAAACGGCGACTCGAAGACATCGCTCAGGTGAGGGAGTTTCGGTGAACTTGCCTCATCTCTGCCTTCACTTAATAATTCGTGTGGTTTCAACTTGCACAATTAGACTAATATAAAAGCTACGAACGCACATAGCTAAGGGAATAATTCCGACCCGTCGGAATGTCTTAGAACATGGAAAATGGTCCCACGGTCTTAATAGAAGTCGGCTCAGCGTGCTTTAAAATGACACTCGGTTCTTCGTCCCGGGGCTTAGGAGAAGAAAAGTTGGGATTCGACACAAACGATGAGTTAGCCTAAGTCATAGGCGTCGCCCGCGTAAATGCTCGATAAAGCATGCACGTTTTCACTGCGCAAGGCTTGGCATAGCCCTGGCTCGTCCCTCGAGTTAAGTTGTAGGCTTAAGTAAGTTAGGCAAAGTTATGCCGATCAACCTAAGTCATTCTAAGTGCCGTCCCGCTCGTTCTGCGGTTGTCAAGTTAAATAGTCCCACGATCTCAAGGCCCGTCATATAACGTATGACTTGGGTGATAACGTCGCGTAAGACAGAAGTCAGTTACAGGCACGAGCCATGATTGGCACGATGTCAAGTTAGCTACGGTCCATGGCACTTAAGGAACACGTTTGTTCGAGTTAAGTTAGAAGGCTACGTAGTAGTCGTTCCCTCGAGTACAAAGAAGTTCGAGGCGGTCCCTCGGTTGGGAGTCTCGCGTTCCTGTCCACGTTAAGGTGTTTCGAGGCAGTCCCTCGGTTGGGAGTCTCGCGTTCCTATCCACGTTAAGTGATTTAAGGCGGTCCCTCGGTTGGGAGTCTCGCGTTCCTATCCACGTTAAGTGATTTGAGGCGATCCCTCGGTTGGGAGTCTCGCGTTCCTATCCACGTTAAGTATTCGAGGCGGTCCCTCGGTTGGGAGTCTCGCATTCCTATCCACGTTAAGGTGTTTCGAGGCGGTCCCTCGGTTGGGAGTCTCGTGGTCCCGAGGCACGTTATGCCAAGTGTGATTCAGAGCACGAGTTGCTAAGTATAGTTCCGGTCGTACCAACAAGTAGGCCATGCATTTACGTGAGTTTAGATGTCTCGCAGGTGCGTGGTCATTGGACACCTTGTCGACAAGGATTTCTGCCTAGACTGGTTATACGCCGGGGCACCGGGCCCAGTCATCCTAGAGGGTAGACGTTATAGCAACGCATGCTTTTATTGCGTGGGTAGTTGGGGGGCTTTCCATGGGGCTAGCTACCTTGCATCGAAGGACCCGTCGCCTACCCGAGCTATGTCCGCGATGGCTTGTCATGCCAGTGGCCTTTCATATAGATATTTGGCATGCTAAGCGGCGAATCCGCATGCACGGTGTCGGTCGTAACAAAGGAAGCGTAAGCGCGGTATGCGATGTGTTGTGAAATATGTGCTCGGTTGCACCAAAGTGTTATAAAGACTACGATTCGGCTATACGTAAAGACACGTGCTTCGGCACGAGATACGTTATCGTACGTGAGTTCTCAACATCGGTTCCACAAGTTGGGTTATACGTTTCGAGTTAAGTCGAGAACGGCCGTAAGGCGAGTTTGGATAAGTCAGGTTACGTTACGAGGCACGGCTTCGATGTTTGAGACACGGGCAAGTATTTGACACGACCTAGTCGTTACGTCCAAGAGTATGGTACGAAAGACAAGTATGAGTCGGTACGTTGACAATGCAAGCACGAGAAAGGTCTAGAGGCAAAGTATGGGTACGTTATTAGTGTAAGGCACGAAGATGGTCTAAAGACACTAAATAGGCCGAGCGTCGGTCCTAAAATCGATCCTAAGGCAAGACTAGAAAGACAATCGTAAAGGGGCTTGTATTTCACAAAGTAAAATAAGCGTGTCGGTTTTGTATGGGTGGGCGAGGAGCTCACTCCACCAGTACAGTGGTACTGACACCCACACATTGTTTATGTGCAGGCACAGGTAGAAGCTCGTGGCACGGAGCTCGCTTGGATGCGTCGAGGCACGGAGTTCCTTGGCGATTCAAAGCGTGCGGCCGCATGGAATCAAAGACTTATACAGGACATAATGTATGGACATCGCCTTCCGAAACTTCCGCTGGATTTAAGTATCGTATCGAGAGATGAGAGAGAGCAGAGTGATTTGTAATGTGAGACGAGTGCATTTGAGTGATTGAAATCTTGTGCCCCCAATGTAACCGTTGTTTCGATATCAATAAAGATCATCTTTTGAATAACTTGTGTTTGTGTTCTAAATTTCCGCTGCGTGTTCAATGTCTCTGCTTGGGACTTCTGGGCGACGACCCCGTCGTCGCCGCTGTAATCGGCCGTTATGGAACCCGCCTTGCACGAGCGCAATCTAGGCTCGTGCGGCATCACGCCTTAGCGAGGACGATCGCTCCTATAGGAGCGGGGCATGACAGTCAGGAAGATCTCCAACAATAAATTTATATTTAGGACCAGATGAGGGCTCAACTGAAGGTGGACGCTCTATCAAAATAGATGGTTAATGCTAATTTAGTCCACACGAAGGAATCCAAGGGAAAGCAGGCAGCTTTCCACCACAAGAAGAAGGAACTCATTAATCTGAAAGTGAAGGGGACTTCTTTTAAGCAATAGAAGCCAAAGTCCAAAGTGACTTGCTTTAACTATGGCAAGAAGCGCCACTACAAGAGTGAAAGT
Organism: Iris pallida; assembly: GCA_029216955.1. Classification (NCBI taxonomy): domain Eukaryota; kingdom Viridiplantae; phylum Streptophyta; class Magnoliopsida; order Asparagales; family Iridaceae; genus Iris; species Iris pallida. Next base: position 18,399,509 of record JANAVB010035420.1, read on the forward strand.
AGATCCAAGCCCAAGCAATCAGAGAAGGTGATCCTAGTAAGGTTTCCATGGTTACTGATGTAATTTCTATGATTGCTCAGGTCACTGCGGTGGGAGCTGACTCTGACTGGTGGGTAGACAATGGTGCCACCTGCCATGTATGTGAAAAACGAGTTAGCAACTCTAGAGGGGGTGAATAGAGTATGTGTAGAATATATATAAAAATTACTCTATCACAATTAGAATATAATCAGAGAATTAAATGCAGAAATAGTAGAATCAAGAGAGCATACGCAAACACAATCGTTTTAACCTGGTTTCCCTCGTGGAGGACTAGTCCAGGTCTGAGAACTCTAGCTTAGGATTAAATCCACTATTTGTGAAATAGTAGTTACACCCCGCGCCTTTTCTTCAGAAGAGAACGTCAACTTCTTACAAAGATCGCTGTGGCAAAGCTTGGAATTTTCAAGTGACTTTTTTGACTCTTGCACAAACTTCTAACTGAATAGCACTGAGCACTTTTAGGCTTTGGAAGCTTGTGGCTAGTATATGAGAAGGTTAAGGCTTGTATGAGGCTTATAGAGAAGAGAGAAAAAGATAATTGGTTGATTGAAAATGATGGAAATGATGGGTTATTTATACTAGTCCAGGAGGACAAAGTTCGGCCGGAACTCTGTCCCAAATATTCAAAAATATGGCCGTTGGACAACTTGCAAACAGCAAGCCCTAAAAATTAGGGTCCTAAAAATCAAGGGGCGGAGTTCGGCCCAAACTCTGTGTAGGGCAGAGTTTGGTCCGAACTCTGTCTTATTGCTGACAAAGAGTTCAGATGGGCTTTGTGGGCTAAGTTTGGCTTAGTGGAACTTTGGGTTTGTTTGGGGATAAGGTTTAAGCCAAGAATATCCAATGCTACTCAGTTTACATTTTGTTAGACTCAATAAATGTAAAATAGTACAGACTCTGAAAATTAGTACGCTATAGGAGAGAGACGACGCCCGTCTTGCACTGAGTTCTGTCTTGATGTGTCATATTGAATTATGACAAGTATCATATTGTCAATTTGTCAATATTTGGTTGACTATGATCCAGTTTGGGCCAACAATCTCTCCCATATTGATAATTGACAAAAATAATATTTGTATATTCAGTGTTCATACTTGGACACAAGTTGAAAGGGATAGACAAGCATAGAATACAGTAGCTCCCTTATAATAGTAGCTCCCCATAAACATTGCTTTCCCGTAAACCAATGTGCCTTATCCTGATATACATTATCTCCGCCAAAATACAAATATCACACAATATGATAGAGATTTAAATATCAAATAGATCTCTCCCTTTTGGCATTTATCAAATATAAACACCAAACAGACAAGTAGAAGACTGTAAAAACGATTAACTGGCAAGCACATAATTTATAGGTCAAAATAGAATAGTATAATAACGGCAGATAAAATCTAAAGATCCCCATAAACTGAAAATGTACTCATACAAGAAAATGAAACTACATAAGCGGAAGTCCATAAAGCATAAACTAAAGAAGATCATCAGCAGTAGAAGCAGCAGGTACGAAACCACATCCATCATGGAGAACTAGATGGTCCAGCGGTGTCAGATGGATCGATATCAAAACGACGAGGATCAACAAAAGCTGCATCCGGATCCCGATATCGCATGACCCAGGGGTCGTCGATACGGTAACCGACGCAAGATGGATCCCGCTCCATAGGAAAGGGCATAGTGGAATACCGAGACATGATGTACCGGATGTCATGTAATGAGTTACTGATGGAACTCATCTGTAAAGTGGTACGATAATCTAGCTGGATCCAGCGGTCGTCTTCCAACATGAAGCGATTGCGTAGCATAGTCTGAATGGACTCGAGAGTAGCAGGTGGCTCGGACGTAGGTTGCCCAAGAGTAGGTGGATCAGCCTGAGCATCAGACTCGGAATGCTTTGACTCAGCAGGGGACTCAACAGCTGCTAGAAGCCGCCTTGTCTTAGATAGATAGGAAGGGGCTGGAAGGAACTGGCACTCATCAAGAGGAACATTGAATGCACGAAAAAATATTAGCAAATATAGGATGTAGACCAATGATCGAGGTTTCTTCCGTGCACTAAATATCCAGTCCATTATAGTGCACGAAAAGTTAAAAGGGACATGGAAGTGAAGATGATAAAGTGCAGAGATCTTAAGATAAGATACTTCATCAGTCGATCCCGTTTTGGACAAGATCATGGAGAAAATGAAACGATGAAGTTCATAGAACTATGGGTTAAGAAATTTAGCAAGTAAATTGCGTAGACGAGTGTTGGGAGTACACAAATCATCCTTGAAACACATAATGGACGATCCATCGGGAAATTGAAACTTGCGTGCATCGACAAGTTTCTCCCAAGAATTGGGTTTCGGGATCTCGAGATATTCTGCAAGTTCAAAATCATCAAAAGTGATGTCGATTCCAACGACACGAGAATAGATTCGTGTGTCATCAAAGGTAAGATTACAGTAAAACATTTGGATAGCATTCAAATATATAAGTGATGATGTAGAAACTAACTCATCTAGACAAAGATCATGGAACAATGAGTCATATCTAGAAAATATTATAAAATTGATAGGACGACCTGCATACACACTCCTTGAACGAAAGTCATTGAACCATTCACTGGAATCCTCCAATAATACAAAAATTTGTTCATTGAATTTGTTGGGGTCATAAAGTGGTGGTGGATTAAAAAATGGATGAATGGGTTGAACAACTTGAGGAGGAGGGTTGGATGAGGAAGCACCCTCGATTCTTGTCCTCTTTCTCCTATTGAACAATCTAGGTGCCATTGATAATGATAAGAATTTGAAATTTGAGATGGAGAAAATAAGAGAGCATACCTCAAAAGAGTAGTAGAATATGGAAGAGGATATCCCCAAACCTAAGCTCCTTGAATTTTGAGAGTAAAATTTCCAAGAGTTGGAAGAACTAGGGTTAGGGTTTGGAGAGAAATTAGGGTAGAAAGAGTTTGGAGGTGGTAAAGAAGAAGAAAAGAGAGGTTTGGTCGGGTTTATAGAAGAATAGGGCAACAGGCCGGGTTAAATTACAGCCATTGGATCATAATCAATGGATGGCTGAGCATCATAAAGGGTTCTGTGACCAGGGACACAGAGTTCGGCCCGAACTCTGTGTGGGGCAGTGTTTGGCCCGAACTCTGTGTGGGGCAGAGTTTGGCCCGAACTCTGCCTCCATTGGCACATAACATAGGACAGTTAAAAAATGGCTAAGTATTGGTTCAAAGAGAATAAAATTTGAAAGTTTGAAAAGTGGCAGATTTTTGATGAAAAAATAGAATTTAGAAAGTTTTGAATTAACTTAGTTATAAATGCAATTAAACCATGCAATAAACAAGGATTTATGACAACGACCATTACGACAAAACTGCTATGGGGTGGCTGTAGGGCCGGATCCCAGTTAGCGGTAGTCCGAAGACTAATGCACCGTGTCGCTTAGGCATTTACGTCTTGTTGTCAGAAGGACCCTTTCGGCTTGTATCGATAGCAAAGTCACCATAAAGATATATGTCATAATCGTTATTTACGCAGGCCAATTTATTTAATAATCGTTTCATCCAAAATTCATAATTCATGGCAAGAAAAGTTGAAGCGCTCTTCGGCCAGGGGTTTGGTAAAGAAGTCTGCTAGCTGATGTTCAGTGTCTTTGTGCACATAATATAGGTATATGCATAAAAGATAAATTATAATCTTCTAGGGTTTACTTCATCTACAAAATCTGTGCACAATGTTTGCCATGAAATATAAAAGAACAGAACAGTTATCGGAGGACCGGACTTTTACTTCACAATACAAACTCGCTTATACAAAGAAAGCCTAGAGACGAAAGCCTAGGTATAGCAATCTAAGTACAATTGTTTATTTTAGATTCTGGGGGGTGACGATAGAGGCTCGGAAAAGCGACGACAGCTCTGCCTTACTCCTTGGACGATCGGGTGCAGCCTTGGCTCTGTAGAAGAACTGCTTGGCGTTGATGAAAAAATGCTCTTCTTTTGATCTCTGTATATTCTCTTGCTGGCTCTCTAGATCTCTGTCTCTCTGTGTTTTTTATCAGAGAATCTCCTCCTTTTCATCGCAAGGGAATGGCACCTTGCTATTTATAAGAGTGGGGGGGCATCACTAGGGTTTGTAATGATTGCCTATTCTCAAAAGTTGGCGGCTTCTTGATTAATCAATCTGGGCCATTAATCCTGAATGTGTTGAATATGGGTCATTAATGTAGATTGCGCCGAATCTAATGAGTAATTAATGCTGATTGCAACAAATCTGCATCATGATGATTTGTTGACGTTAGCAAATCTGAATGAATAAATCTGAATCATTCTCTGCCACGTGTCCCCTCTGTTTGTTATGATTATTGGGATTCGACCCAATCTAGAGATTACTTTGATTACAGTAGATCTGAATTATTGAGATATGATCGGCTTTTGATACGTGTCCAGCCATGTGTCCCAACTGTTGTACTCATGAGCCGTATAAAAGTCATCACACTCAAACCGCATGAGAGTCGTCGTGCTCGAACCTCATGAGAGTCTCCATACCCGAACCGCATGGGAGTCGTCATGACCGAGCCGCATGAGAGTCTTCATACTTGAGCCGTATGAGCATCGTCATGACCGAGCCGCATGAAGAGTCGTCACGATCGAGCCGCATGAGCGTCTCCATACTCGAGCCGCATGAGAGTCTTCATACTCGAGCCGCATGAAGAGTCGTCATGACCGGAGTCGTAACCGCATAGAGTTTATCCGAGCCGTATGAGGCTCCAGAAGACTTTCAGTCCGTATGAGTTTCTGAGCCGCATGAGGCTCCTTCTGGCTGAGCCACATGGGCTTCCATGTTGATTTTGGGCCGCCTAAGGCCCCCATGTTGCTTATGGGCCGCATGAAGCTTTCTGGATTTTGAGCCGCATGAAGCTCCATGTTGAATTCGAGCGGCATAGAGAATTCCCTTCTTTCCTTGTGCTTGTGAAGGGTCCCATCTTGCAAGTCAAGGATATCTTGGTCAACCTTTGTACTCGTTTTGTGGGCCCGGGTATCCCGAACACACGAGTGAGTAGGTATCATGTTTACAACTTTCCATCAGAGGCCCGCCTTAACAGTTAGCGGGGCGCTCTGATGGTCAGAGGTTGGGACACCTGACTGAACTCGACGAGCCCGCGCTGCCCTAGACTTCTTCGACTTAGCACCCGAAGGTGCGTAGTAGGAAGAGTCCAAGTTGGAAGGAGGGAAGAGAAGTTGGTACCCTTTTTCAAAGGAGGAAATGGGGCTCTATTTATAGAATGGAGTGAGCCCTTTCTTCTTCTCCTTTCCGATGTGGGACTAAAAGCAATATTTTCCATGCTTCTACAGGACCCCCTTCAAAGTTTCCAAATTGCAAATTTGGAACACTTTGAATAAGAAGCATGGAAAGTATAGTTGTTTGGGTGTGGCAATCCAATCAGAGGTAGCATGGACGTGATAGGTTTGGGTTGTTCTGCTGGAGATTTTATGTGGACTTATCATCCTTGGCGTACCTCAGTTTTAGGTACGAATAATAAATTGAGAGAGGGAACCATCATATTTATCCAGAGGGGATGAGGACGTGGTAAATATGGGTTTAAAGTAGAGCCTTCCTACTCAGAGGTAATGAGGACGTGGTAGGAGTGAACTCGAATGAGGATACATAGAACAACTCAGAGGTGCTATCAACGTAGAAGTTCTATGCATTGGGCAAAAGAATGCTATGGAACAGCTGGTCTCCGAAAGCATGTGGTGATGAGGAAAGATATGGATGTACTAGGGGACCTAGTATGACATTTATGGTCAACAGAGGACATTTGTGGACCTATTATCCTTGGCATACCTTGATTTTAGGTATGAATAATAAGTTTGATAGGGATGCCTCGAACAACTCCGCGGTAAGGCGGATATGGAGGTTTTTGGTATCAGACGAAAGAATGCCATGGAGCAGCTGGGCTCCCGGGGCATGATAAGAAATTTGCGGTCAGCAGAGGACATTTGTGGTCAACTGAGGACATTTGTGGTCAGCAGAGGACATTTGTGGGCCTATTATCCTTGGCGTACCCTGGCTTAGGATACAGATAATAGGATGAAAGGGAACCAACATACTTACTCAGAGGTAATAAGGACATGGCAAGCATGAGGGTTTTTTGCCGCGAAATCTTCCTACTCAGAGGTAATGAGGACATGGCAGGAATGGACTCGACGGAGGATACTTGTGGACCTATTATCCTTGGCGTACTCCGGTTGTGGGTACAGATAATAAGTCGAAAGGGAATCAACATACTTACTCAGAGGTAATGAGGACATGGCAAGCATGAGGGTTCCTTCGACGGAGCCTTCCCACTCAGAGGTAATGAGGACATGGCTGGAGTGGGCTCAATGAAGGGGGGTACATAGGACAACTCAGAGGTAATAAGGACATGGAAGTTCTATGTAGAGAGGTGATTTGTTTTTGGCAGAATTGAGACGACTCAGAGGTAACATCGACATGGTCGTTTTGGGAATTTGTGGATCTGTTACCATTTTTGTGCACTGGGAGTGCGGGTAGTGGATCAGGAGGAAGGAGCTCCTTCAGAAGGAAAGTTCAGAGGTATGGTCATACATAACTTATTCCCGAAAGAGTGACCGGGACGTAAGTTCAGGGGTACCAGTGGGTACATAACTCGACAATCCGAGAATTTTGGAATCAAAGTATAAGTTCAGAGGTACCAGCGGGTACATGACTCGATAATCTGGAATATTGTGAGAGTGAGTTCAGCGGTACCAGCGGGTACATGACTCGGTGATCTAAAAGATTGCGAAAGTGAGTTCAGCGGTACCAGTGGGTACACGACTCGGTAATCTGGAATGTTGTGAAAGTGAGTTCAGCGGTACCAGCAGGTACATGACTACGTAATCTGGAATGTTGTGAAAGTGAGTTCAGTGGTACCAGCGGGTACATGACTCGGTAATCTGGAATGTTGTGAAATTGAGTTCAGCGGTACCAGCGGGTACATGACTCGGTAATTTGGAATGTTGTGAAAGTGAGTTCAGCGGTACCAGTGGGTACATAACTTGGTAATCTGGAATGTTGTGAAAGTGAGTTCAGCGGTACCAGCGGGTACATGACTCGGTAATCTGGAAAATATTGTTTAGACATAGTATTTCTTCAGGAACTTGCCGTTGACGGGCAACATGAGCAAGTCTCCGTTTTATTTTGCGAGGCGGTAAGCACCGTTGGAGAATACGGCCTCAATGATAAACGGGCCTTCCCATTTTGGCTGGAATTTGCCGGCGATTTTGTGAGTCATGACCATCGGCCTCCGGACTGCCAGAACGAGATCGCCCACTTGGAATGTTCTGATTTTAACCTTCTTGTTGAAGGCTCCAGAGATGCGTGCTTGGTATAGCTCGATTCGTTGCTGAGCCAAGAGGCGCTTTTCATCCAAGGCCTCCAATTCTTGTAGCCGACGACGGTAGTTATCGTCCGTCGTCAATTGGTAAGTAAGGGCGACGCGGAGTGAGGGTATTTGAGTCTCCAATGGGAGGACTGTCTCACTCCCATACACCAGGGAAAATGGCGTGTTTCCAGTGATCGTTTGGACTGTAGTACGGTACGCCCATAAGCATTCACCAAGCTTCTCGTTCCAGTCGCATTTGTTGGAAGACACAAACTTCTTGAGAAGTTTGATGATTGTTTTGTTGAATGCCTCTGCCAGCCCATTTGCTGCCGGATTGTATGGTATTGAAGCAATATTCTGGATGCGATGCTTGTCACTGAACCGATAGAAGGCATGGCTTGCAAACTGCGGACCATTATCGTTGATGATCCTTCGGGGCAGTCAAAAGCGATAGATGACATGATGCTTGAGAAAGCTGATCATGTTTGAAGTCTTTACTTCTGCGAGCGGAACAACTTCCGTCCATTTGGAGAAGTAATCCGTGATCGCGATTATGAAGCGATGTCCTCAGAAGGAAGGTAGAGTAATCGGACCGATGATGTCCATTTCCCATGCTTCGAATGGCCAGGACGCCACTGTCAGATGTAGAAACTCGGATGGTTGGTGGATGAAGTCCGCGTGGACTTGGCAGGCTTTGCATTTTCTTGTATAGTCTATCGCATCTGCTACCATCGTGGGCCAGTTGTAGTCCATTCGACGAAGACGGTCTTGCAATTTAGGACCAGGCTGATGAGCCCCGCAGACACCGTCATGAGCTTCACGTACAGCTTCTTTGGCTTCTGCATTTGACAGACACCAAAGTAATAGCCCATCGTAGGATCGGCAACACAATATTTTCGTCTCTGTATCGTAAAAGAATCTGAAAGAACACCTTCTGATGGAAGTTGCTTCCTTTGGGTTCTCGGGCAGGATGTCTTAGACTACGAAGTCTATGAATGGTTGTCTCCTGTCCGGCGCTTCGTCGATAGTTTGAGCGGAATAACTTACCATGACTTGAACGTTGTTCTTGGGATAGACCAGTTCATGGCCTATCACGTCAATCGAATGATGAGTATGGTTTAGAACTGCTAGGGAAGCGGCAAGGCCTGCTAGGGCATCGGCTTCGATGTTTTGGAGTCTGGAAACATGTTCGATGAAGAATCCCTCAAATGACAAAATAATTTTGATCGCTATTTTGTGATATGGGATCATGTCTTCGTGGCGGACTTCGTACGAGCTCCGGATCTGATTGACGATTAACTGCGAATTTCCGTGACTTCTTTGACATCTGCTGAGATTGTGACTTCTTTGACATCTGCCGAGATTGTGCGGCAGGATCTGATTTTCCATCCTTTTTCTTGCGAATGGAAGGTGGTGTGGACTGAGTCACTTCAATTACTAGGTCCGGATGGACCCACATAACCTCCCTCCATGATATGGTGAGGGGCACTAGACCAGCAACCTAATCCTGTGGAGGAGAAAGATTAGCAATCTCCATTGTCGCCAGAGGGATGGGTATCACACCGTCTTGAGTCTCTGTTGGAGGGAAGCTGCCGAATTGTACGGACACCATGTTGGCCGCCATGGTCACCTCCTCAAAATCGATGGCCAGAGCGTTCGAATCGATGAGATGTTGGATATATCGCTTCAGTTGGTAGCAGTCGTACGTAGCATGGCGGACGTAGCGGTGGTAATGACAGTACTTCGGGCTCTCCATTTCTGCCGACCGAGGTTCCCGTCTTGGTGGAGGGAGCTGAATTCTATCTCCTTGTATGAGCATGCCCAAGATGGGTTTGATGTAGCCGTCCTCGAAGGAGTAGGTTATTAGCGGCCATTGTTTGTCTGCCGGTTTTGTCTCAGGTTTCTGGGCTGTGTCAGCCACCATAGCCTGCTTACCCCTGTTGTCCCGATTGTTGGAGGGGCTACCCCCATTGTCGTTGTTGGTATTAGGACGCTTGCCCTTGTTCTCTCCGTCCGAGATGTGCAATCCCAGTTGGCGAGCTTTCTTTAATCGTTCTTCGGCACCAGTGGCACTGATGATGAATGTCTTCCAGTCCTTAAATTGACTTTCGTCCATCTAGAGACTGATTGTTGGGAGCAATCTCTTTTGAAAAATTTCAATCAAGGAGGAATTCGGGTTACCAGACGACAACTTCATTACGGTTTGGCAAAACCGCTCGATATAGTTCCCTGTCAGTTCTTTCTTTCCTTAGACGATGTCCATGAGGGTGGACATTGTGATGTCCTATCCTACTTCGTAGAATCTCTCCATGAACATGCGCTTGAAGCTGGCGAAGGAGTGGATGCAGTTGTCTGGCAGGTTGCGATACCAGTCGAAGACGACTCCTTCCAATGCCCCAATGAATAATCATGTGAGGATGGCATCGTCATGGGGCAGATGGTCGGTAGTGACCTCGAAGTAAGTGATGTACCGACTTGCGGAGGTCTTGCCATCATAAGGTTTGATGTTGAACGGCTTATATCTTGGTGGGAAGGGGACATCCCTCTATGCAGCAGGGTATGGTTGTCGTATTCTGAGGTCTTGAGAGTTTTTTCGAACGTGAAACATGGCTCGGAGCTTCTGGACCTCTCTTCTTGCTTCCCTGGCCTCATCCACCGCGGTGGGAGCCGTCATTTCAGGAGGATTGTTGCCCGGGTTCGGTGCCGCTGAGTTCGAGTCCGCATTGACCGTGGGACCCGCGTTTGTTTGGTAGGACCGATTGTAGGAACGAGTTGTAAAGCGTAATACTCTAGAGGGGGGTGAATAGAGTAGGCAGCGAAAATTAACTATTTATAAATGTTAGTAACAAGATCGCAGATAATATATCACAGATATGTAATAAAAAGTAGAGAGTAGAGAGCAAACGCAAACACGAGGATGTATACTGGTTTCCCTCTTGCAAGGACTAGTCCAGTCGGAAGAACTCTAGCTTCCAGTTGAATCCACTATGGAAAATCACCACAAGTTTTCATCCGAAGTTCTTGCAACTTATACAATGTGAGCTTTGATCCGAAGTACTCGACCAACTTCAATTGTGAAGTGTGTAACTTCAATCATGCCTCTGATTACAACCACTCTGAAACTTCTAGACCGTACCGCACTGGCAAATCGACTAGAGGATTGTAACTGGCTTGGGATTTAAAAATAAAAGCTCAGAATACTTTGGAAGAAGTAGTAGGCTTATAGAGAATAGATATGAAAGTGAATGAGTGTATTGAAATGATCGAAATCCTTCTCTATTTATAGTTTTTCCAAAGGCAGAATTCTGACAGAATTCGGGCAGCACTCTATGAGAAAATCTCGGTGGGATCCGTAACTGCAGGAAGACCAAGTTCAAAAAGCAACATTAACTAACCGAACTCTGGCCGAACTCTGACCGAATTCTGGCCGTGTTCTTCTAGGGTTCTGTTAGGTTTTTACAAATTGGTTTTTGGGCTTTTTGAAAAGTCAAACAGTTAGAAAGTTGTTTGGACTTTTGTAAGTGGGCTTGTTTTCAAAATGAAAGGGTATTTTGAAAACTTTTCTTGGGTAGCCTATTTGCCAGTACGATGCAGTGTATATCGTATTCCTAGACTCAATAAATATGAAAAATATATTGATGAAAATAGAAAAACCAAGAGCCCTTTGATGAAGCATTTCTTCAAATATTTGAGCAGACTTGAAGACGTCTTTTTCCTTGACGGCATATGTCCAAAGATAAACAGATCTGGAAATCTGAATACCTTTCGGGGGCTTCGTTTCCGAACCCCTGACGGGGGGCGCTGCCCCCTCGACCCCTGTCCGCTGACCAGGCAGCGGAACCCCCGATGCGAGGCCCCGGATAGGTCGTTAGGCGGTTCAGATAAATCTTCTTGTATGACGCCATCTTTGGCCCATTGTATATGTCCTGGTTTGATCATGTTTGATCATGCTTACAGCATGTCTACAAATACATGTTAGGCAAACAAATTAACATAATACAAGCATAGCAATATGATATAGAATATAGGACAATGCTAAGTTTAAGTAGCAACATGATAGTGATTACATGAATATTAGTGACGTCATTATGTTAAACTTAATTGATTAGCCATATTCAAAAATATGATATAATCATTGGGCTAACAATCTCCCCCTTTTTATTATGGCATATCCTTTAAGTTTAATATATATACAATAGATGCATGTATCACTAATAAACATATAATACTAAAATATTGTGTGCTAATTTAAACTTATTTCTTCCCCTTTGATATGATCAAAAATAAGCTCCCCCGTAATTAGAGCTAAAAAAAACTCAAGCATAAATAAAGGAGGAAAGCAAAAATAATCATGATCAAGGATTAGGAGAACAGTGTAATGACAAGTTAAAAAATGCATAAAATAGAAAAATATGTCAAAACACAATATAGTTGGTTGAACTTTAACAAAGAACACTGAAATCAAGCAATACATAGTTTACCAACTAGAAATCCAAAATGAAATATGGTTGAATGTCATTTGACCAGAAAAATCTAATAATATAGTAGGAATCAATCATTGGTCATAAATTGATCATGCGGAATAGAAATTCACAGATCAGGTATATACCAAATAAAAAAATGAGACTTTTAACAATGATCACAAAAAAATATGATTCATAGTTCGTCCATACAAATTAATGAATCAATTCCATAAAGAGTATAATCATCGAAAAGGAATCAAAATAAGTATATTAGAATCTATACAAAATCTATACCAAAGTTCATGCATTTGAATTCAATTACCTTAGCATGATATATATATCCATCAGATAAATATGAAGGTAATGAAGACAAAATACTTGAGAAGGAGAAATCCAGTCGACTTGAATGCTCCCCCGCAAAGTATAATCAATCTAAATATAGATAATCATGAACTTTGAGATAAAATCTCAATAAGAAATGCCAAATAAGTTTAAACTCAAAACGATTATCAATAAATTAAATTAATTTTGGCAGGATAACTTTTAGAAACTCAAAAATGAGAGAATTAAAAATAAATAATAATCATATATTCTCTCATAAAACCAATACAAATTCAAATATCATGAATAACTCAGCAAGATAATTAACGTAAAAGAATATTTGTCCATGATGAACTAGTTATACCACATATTAAGGGCATAAAATAATTGAAACAATTAATTTGCACTCCCTTAAAATATGCGTATATAGTTCAAAAATAATTGATATGCATAAAATAAATAAAAGAAATAATAACAAGATCTAAGGGATATCTAAGATATGCATCTTTTCTTTCTTTTGATCAAATGCATATAAAATTCCAAACTCAAAACAAATATCATCTTTAGGCAAATAAAAGAAATAACCAATGAATAAATACTTAAAGATGAACAAACAAAATATATCTGCAATATATATATATAAAATAAATATTTCAAGACATTAAAAGCTTTTGAAAGCTGTCTTTAATAATAACATTTGAGTACCGGACAGATTCAATAAATCAAAAAGAAATCAAAAATATTTTTCAAAAGTATAGAATTTATTACGAAAAAAAATTGTCTTAATAAATGTTCGAATGCGTCCATTTAGTCCTCAGACTTAAAGCTGGCGATTCGAATCACGGAAACAATTCAAATAAAAGAATCCATAAATCGTAAATAAATTCATTTGAACAAATAAACATAACCTGATAAATTTCCAAAGAAAAGTGTATTCTAGATATATGGCATGTCAAGGGGATAATTGATTTGAAACAATTAACTGGTCCACCTTTACATGGCTATATCCAAAAATAATAATATTGACAAAATATTTCAGAGACATATTTTCAGAAGTAGAAAATTAATTCAAAAATATTAGGTCTTCTTATCAAAGTTCATTTCTTCCCTTTTAAAGCCTTAGCATGGTGTCCACCTGACAACCGTAAGGTTTAAAGAAAAGAAATGCTTTGACAGAGAGATTCAATATGCATGACTTCTCCCCTGCAAAGAATTACCGTTGTAGACAGTAAGTAACTTGAATAAGAAGATAATAATATAAAGCTCAAAATCATTGAATATTACATAAGTTAAAGACGAAATCACAATACCATAATATTCAATGAGTAGTCACGAATACGAAAAAAAAATCATCTTTAGACAAAAGAAGAAATATACATTAAATGAACATTTAAAAATAAATCAATCAAAAGATATTTCAAATTAGCATGGTGAATAATCGTATAAGTCAAAAGATGACATAAATTGATCTATATTATAGAATCTCACAATCTACAAGATCGATCAACATATGGTACCTTTTGTGAAAATATAAAGAGAGAATATTATCCATCAAATCTAAAATTCAAAATCCATCAGATAATAATTGCAACTAGATCTCAATAAATCTTCAGTTTATAAAGCATTGATCAATCTTGGGTTAGCTGTAGGGGTACTGTCCTAGCTAACGGAGGTTCACCGGGGAACACTTAACTACCGCTTCGCTTCGACCGTAGTCGTGGTGACAGACAGACCCTTTGTAGGCTTGTACCCAAAATAAATCTCATCTTTAATAAACGAGGATTTAAGAAGAATTAGTGCAATATAAAAAATATATATATATTCTATGGACTTAAAAATCTTAGAACAATGTAGCATATAGCATAAGATGTATTAATTACATTTATCTATATGTGCTACAAAATCATTAGGTAACAATAAAATATAAAACATTTGTAAATCAAAATGTAGAACCTAGATACGTTGATGTATTCTGGAACCTAGAGGGGTTCAGTACCTTGGATCCAGAACTAGACGATAGTTGCAAGTACACCTTAATAAATCTTAAGTCTATAAAGTATTGATCACTTCGGGTTAGCTGTAGGTCCGGTTCCCAGCTAGCGGTAGTCCGAAGACTAGTACACCGTGTCGCTTCAGGATATTTATACCTGTTTGACAGAAGGACCCTTTCGGCTTGTTTCCAAAATGATTTCTACTCTTAAAAACTTAGATTCAAAAGAATATATGCAGTGTCATCGAACATCATCGAAATCCAGAATCCCTAAAAGTAAAATAAGTAAATACCCAAAGAATGGTTTATCAAGATCAAGATATTTAAAATATCATGTATCCAAAATGTCAACCAAAAAGCCAAGAAAAACATACATCATTAAAAGAGGCGTTGAGGAAGAAGCTGATAAAGATAAGAACATAAATTGTTCAATAAAATCAGTAGCTTAAGTGTGAGATAAGCACAAGTTTAAAAATAACTTTTCAAAATAATATAATATAGAACTTGAACTTAACTCATATATCTCATAAAGAAATTTATACAAAAATATAAGAAATATATCAGCAAAATATGAATGATAATGCATTATTCATGTATCACTAATAAGCATATAAAAAAAATTATCACAAGATCAGAAACATGCATAAATAAATTTTGTCAGACAAAGATTTAATTGATTCATAAGAAATTAATCAAAATAAAATATGAGAATCAATAGTGAAGTATATTATGCAAGCACAAGGTTAATATAAAAATATATGTATATATTTTTCAAGTAAATAGAAGACTCGTGCTAAACATATATACTTATAAAATACCGATCAAAGTAAATATGACATGTTAAAGACAAATCGGTAAGAAATGACCATTAAAAAAATATTAACGGCGAAGAGTCAAAAGCATAAACCAAAAACAAAATTAAGCTCCTATGCATGCTTCAAGAATAAATATTAAGAGTAAAGAGCATACATAGATAAGTGTGTCACACTAGTGGAAAGTGAGTAAAATACTATTTAGTGTGAAATAATCATTTAAGCTAAACAGCTAGTCAAGCTAGGATTATGTCTCACATTGATTCAAACAATAAACACTTCAAAAAAGATATAAATGAGAGCTAGTAGCAAGACATCAAAAAGAACATACTAGATATTGAGAACTATTTAGAAAGCATGTTACCGAAGTGGTTCTAGTGACCACGCTTATGTTGGTGCAATTGCATAGAAGATGACCTTTGTAGCTTTGCAATCACCAACATGTTCCATGGTTCTATTTGATACGAGAAGCTTCACCTGCAATATTAGGTGAAAACTTTGGTATCCAATACTTGGATCCACATTTGTTAGCTTTGGGAACCCATTTGCACAAGTTCATATCAACAAGTTTTCTAATCTGACAATGATTAGAAATATGTCCATTCATACCACAATAATGACAGAAAGAATTAACAGTAGTACTATGTGCAACAGTATGAGAACGTGCAGTAGTGTGATATGATGTGCGTGGATATTTGTAATAGAAAGCATGGTTGTGTGAAGCTTTAGCTTTGCTTGCTTCCTTTGTAAAAGATCTGACGTGTGTGACTTTGTGATGTGCTACGTGTCTTGTGTTAGACTGAGTCGTAGGTTGTACTACCTGCTTTTCCATTCTAATCTCTAACTTTTTAGAGTTAGCACAGATCTCATCATATTTAGCATTAAGAGCATCAATTCTACATGAAGCAATAGAATACTTCTTCTTTTCTGATTCTAGTTTCTCCTTAAGTTTAGCATTTTCTTGAGTGCTTTTCTCAATGCAACCAAGTGCCTCATGCAATCTAAACTTCAGTGTGGAAATCTTAGAAGAATTATCAGAAGGAGAACTATTTCTAGCATCATTCAATAAGCAAGTAAGCTTTTCATTCTCACGCTTATAGGATAGAATATCCTTTCTAGCTTGATTATATTTATCTAATACTTTCTTGTGTTCTTCTAACAGATCACTGAAAGCATTAGATAAATCATCATAAGAAAATTCACTCTCTCCAGAAAAAGAGTTATTTTGTACCTCGTTAGATAATGCCATTGAGCATAAATTTGCAGCTTGATGAGGTCTCTCTTCTTCTTCTTCTTCAGAATCTGTTTCTTCGCTTTCACACCATATGCTCGTGCTAGTGTACTTGTGAGACAATGATCTTCCTTCATTTGATTGTTCGTAGTGACTCTTCTTTCTTGTAGTAGTATAATCTTTGTCACGACCCGCACACTAGAGTAAGGGCACGAGACGTGGGTACGTCCAGCCTACGCCGCAGTGTCGACGGTAGAACGCTGTCCTAGGTCTCAACATCAAACAGTTAAAGGTAATAAACAGCTATACTCCCCGAATGGGGGTGACATAACAGAATATATCTCAATCACAGCTAAAGTAGAATGGGAATAAGATAGAATGATAATAGATGATAATATCCAGGAAAGAACATCACAGAGATACAATTCCAGAATTCTAAGTGTCTATGAATAAAATACATATCCCAAATCTCTGAAATCTAAATACAGTAATCTAAGTAAAGTAAAGACAATCCTAGTCTAAGGGAGTGTCATCTACTGCTAGTGGATCCTGCTGCTGGTCCAAGTCCAGGCACTCGTCTAGTGTAGCACCGTAGTAGGTAGGGCAGAACGCCTCAGCCTCGTCCTCTGTAATATTTCAACAGGTCCAGTCAAGACAGGAGCGAGCACAGTACATCTCAACAAATCATAGCAGGTCAGGATATATAATCATGCTAGAGAGTAAGATACAAGAACTGAAGAATAATATGATAAATAGGAAAGACTGTAAGTAAATAGCTACAGTATATAGAAAACTAACAGTGTCTAGTGATTCAGAGCACAAGATGGTTATGTAAACGGTACGATGTTATACACGAGTAATCTACAGAGGTTTTACACGAGTAATCTACTGGATTGAATACATAACCACTTCTACTCCCCCGCCCCAATCAATACACAGGGATCTGGCTAAGTTATGTTATTGTACACGAAGGTCATGTGAATACATGATTATACACGATTTCATACGTTTCGTACACGAAAGTCAAAAATACAAGGAGTACATGATGTTCACGATAAAGTACACGAACATGAAATACCCGATGTATCCGCTAAGGGGATAACATCGCCCAACAAGATCCATATAGTACTAATCCGTGTTTCCAACGTGTCAGCATCATGTAAAGTAATCTAAAGCAAGAAATATACTCCTGATACAGGATATGAAATGATCAGAGAATGTACTCGCCTATATTCGGTGAATCTGGAGAATATATAATGTCCGAGAAGTGGTGTCTGTCTCCTATAGAACAGTACAAGTCACTATGAGTCTATAAAGATAATAAGATGCAAATCAATGCATTCTACATGAATCTAGGTCAATCTAGACCAAAGTCAACTCTTGGTCAACTCTGGTCAACCATAGAAGTCAAACTAGGTCAACCAAGTCAAACCTAAGTCAAACTAGTCAAACTAGTCTATTCTAGGTCTAACAAGCCATTCTAGGTCCTAACAAGGCTAAACAGTCTATTCTAGACTCCATACTAGGCATACCATGCCATAGCCAACCCATAACTCATATCTACATGTCATATATATCTAACCTATATTACACACATTAGTATATCATGCAATCTCATATAGGAACACACATATAGGCTATCTATGAAATATCCCACATCTATATAGGATACATATATACATATATCTATACCATCTAAAATAGAAGTACACCTAAACATACATACACCTATTAACTATATATGCACATTATACAAAGATATACATGTACATATATATTGGGATAGGAAGGGTACGTGGTGTCCAAGTGTATGTGTGTGTTTAGACATGGCATGAGGTGTGATATGGTAGTGGATGTGAGGGTAATACCTGAGCACAGGGAAGTATATTAGGAAAACAGGAAACAGTTAGTGTGTAATAGGAATAGGAAAAATCAGTGAAGGGTTTTGTGCTCATGTGTCATGGTGTGTAGGAAATCAGTAGAGGCATATAGAGTGTGGGAAATGAAACCTTGGTGTGTTATACATGAGAGTGAGGGTGAAACACAGTGAAGATGTGAGTGTGAAACAGTGTGCAGTCCCATAAATCTCAGTTTTCAATACCACCCAAAAACAGTTAACAGCAAACAGACTTAAAACCCAACTTCATTTCAAGATTTCAGATATTATTCAACAGTTCAATTAAACACATGAATCACACATAAAAAAACATTTAACAAGTCCCCGCATTACAATTCAGATTTAAACAGTTTGAACCCCCTTCAAATCAGTTTATTGAATGAGAAACTCAGGTTAATATGAAAACTGGAAAAAATAGGAACACATTTGCCTATATGAACCCACTCTCAGGCATGGGAATTAGTCTTAGTTTTTAGGAATGAAATAGAGAACAGAAATGGAAACCAATTCAGGTGATATTTAAGAACCAATCTCAGGTTTTTGAAAGCCATTCACAGGAAATGGAAAAACTGGAAAATAAACTCAGTTTTAAGAACACAACTCAGTTCATAAACACATTCAGTCTTTACATTGAATCAACCATAATGTCCAATACCATTTTCAAACAGTTAACAATACCAAGTTAACAAATGGGAAAAAAATCTAGAATCTCAGGTTATTTGCCAATTCGAAAACCAACCCAATATTCAAAGTCTCATTCTCACAACCAAAAGCCTATATTCGAATGTAAAAACTTAGCTAACATGTATTATAATATGTGGGGATAGTTTACAGTGATAAAAACCAAACAAACAGGAATTAAATGTTGGGGAATTAGAAGGAACCCCACGTATCAGGACAGTGTCAGTGATCCAACCATATACCCATGTTCGAAACCCAATGAGCCTATTCTAATAAGCGAATCTAATCTAACATAGTTAATAAATGATATATAGGAGCTAAACAACAATTATAATCATGATTTAACTATATTAAACGGAAATAAAATCACAAGGAACCAACACACACACAGCACAGTCCTGGACTGTACAATGACGAACCCATGCACACACAAATACGTGTCCGACACGACACGAGGACTCGTGCAACTCGAGGAACCTCGTGTCAGCCATGGACACAACGTATGTGTTGAGTTTCGTGGGTCGAAATGCTGTGTGCACAGAGCAGTTCCGCCCGAGTAGCAGGGGATGCTCCTGCCCGCGCACGCGTGTGCACGACCACGTGTCCGCATCCAAAATCCGACACGACACAACACAAAAACATGTTCAGAACATGAGAAATGCATAAGCGAGGTCAAGATCTATTTTTCTATTCAAACATCATCCACAAAATAAAACGAAATACCCTTTGAGGTATTTCGTCGAACACGTTCCTATACACGTTGATACGTGTCCGATACGGACACGAAATGTGCTCAAAATCTAGGGTTAGCCTTCCTACTATTAGGTTAGGGTTAGGGCATCCTAGAAATGAAATTAAATAGAATTTACATGGGTTAGAATAGATTATACCTATTGATGTTAAATCCTCACAAAAGCCCCAATTGGAATGGTTCCCCAATCCACCAAAACTTCCCCAAATTGATCCTACTCTGAAATATTCTTACACAAATAGAAAGAACAGAAGAATTAGGTCCTAACGCAATTGATTTGAAGGAAAATGGAGTTGAAATGGATTTTCTATAATTTTAGAAAGATGGAGACTCACCTCTTCCAAATTAGCAAATATTTCCTAAGGAGGCTAGTCCTAATTTCTAGGAGGGAATTAAATAGGGGAAAGGATCAATGTGGCTGCCATGGGCTGATTAGGGTTAGGGTTGGTTCATGGTGTGGGCCTATGGGCTTTTAAGCCTAAGTCATTAGTCATGACTTTTGAAGTCATAAGCCATTCTAGCCTAATCAACTCCAAATCTCTCCAAACAAGTTTTAATGAGTTAACCCTCACTAACTTAGATCAAACCAAGGTTACTTAACCTAACCAAGTGGTCTTAACCTAGGTTAGTCACTAGGTTAGTCTCCTAGTCAACACTAGTCAAAGTCAACTATAGGCCCAAAATCAATTATACTAAAAAATCACTAAAAATTACTAAAAATCATATTAATTATAATAAATCCAAATAATAAATAATAATTCCAAATAATTCACAAAATTTCAAAAATGACCAAAATGACCAAAATACCCC
The DNA here is from genome assembly GCA_029216955.1 of Iris pallida. Taxonomy (NCBI): domain Eukaryota; kingdom Viridiplantae; phylum Streptophyta; class Magnoliopsida; order Asparagales; family Iridaceae; genus Iris; species Iris pallida. The sequence continues at coordinate 18,419,890 of JANAVB010035420.1, forward strand.
CAAGCTAGAAAAGTGGTAGTGACAAATCTACCCTCCTTAAAATAATTTCGTCCTCGAAATTAAAGGCAAAAATAAACTGCTGAGAGGGATAGAAAAGTATACCTCAAGGTCCAAAAAGATAGGGGTACCGCTCGTGCATCTCATCATTCTGCTCCCAGGTAGACTCTCTTGGAGAATGATGCCTCCATGCGACGCGTACCAAGGGTATCACCTGGTTCCTCAATACCTTCTCTCGGCGATCCAGAATCTCCATAGGCTGCTCTGGATAGATGAAAGTAGGTCTAACCTCAATCTCCAAATGATCGAGCACATGGCTAGGGTCAGCCACGTACTGTTTCAACTGTGATATGTGGAATACATTGTGAACTCCCACTAGTGCAGGTGGCAAGTCTAGCCTGTATGCCACGTCACCGACTCTCCCGCTGATAATAAAAGGGCCGATGAAGCGCGGGCTAAGCTTTCCACATCCACCAAAATGTATCGTACCACGAGTCGAAGATATCCGCAGAAAAACCATGTCTCCAACCTAATCACAAGCAAGGTCTCAAGTTACTAAAAATCAAACATGATCAATCAAACAAAACAAAAATTAAAACAGCCTACTTCTAATCCTATCTCTAAACTGCACCTCAAACTCTAGCGGCCTCCGGTGGCTATCGGTCCAGTGCCGATGTCTGTCCTGCGCCACGCGAAGTCTGTCCCTGATGAGCTTCACCTTCTCGGCTGCGTCAACAACCATCTCTGGTCCTAGTAAAGCTCGCTCTCCAATATTATCCCAAGACAAGGGTGTACGACACCTACGCCCGTACAGAGCCTCAAACAGTGACATCTCAATGCTGGCCTGAAAACTGTTGTTGTAAGCAAACTCTACCAAATGTAGGTGATCCGCCCAGGAACCTCCAAAATCTAGGACGCACGTCCGCAGCATATCCTCAAGTGTCTAAATAGTCCTCTCTGACTGTCCGTCCGTCTGGGGGTGGTATGCAGTACTAAACTTGAGCTGAGTGCCCAAGCTAGTATGCAGACCTCCAGAAATGGGAAGTAAAGCGACTATTCCGATCTGAGACTATGCTGACGGGAACTCCATGAATCCTGACTATTTGTCTCATATACAACTCCGCGAGCCTCTCTGTAGACGTACCCACTTTGAATGGCAAGAAGTGGGCCGATTTGGTCAACCTGTCAACGATGACCCAAATCGTGTCTTTTCCTCCTGGTGTACGCGGCAACCCCGATACAAAATCCATGGTGATATATTCCCACTTCCACTCTGGAATGGGCAACGGCTGCAATAATCCTCCGGGCCTCTGCCTCTCTGTCTTGACCTGCTGACAGACCAAGCATCTAGCTACGAAGTGGGACACCTCCCGCTTCATCCTGTACCACCAGACATGCTCTCACAGATCCCTGTACATCTTGTTGGCACCAGAATGTATAGAATACTGTGATCTGTGAGCCTCCTGCATAACCTGCTCTCTGAGTTTCCCGCTGGGCATATATAATCGGGAACCGTTCCTCAGGGCACCATCCTCTGCAAGTGAGAACTCATCATCCTCTAATCCTGCACTGATCTGCTCTCAGATACACCGTAGAGCCACATCCTCGAACTGTGTCGCCTTGATCCTTTCCATCAAGTCCGACTGTATCTGAAGGCCCCATAACTGTATCTGCACTACCGGCACGATCACCTCAATCCCAAGGCTCTCCAAGTCCGCAAGCAAGTATCGATCCATAGTCAAATACATGGCTGTCGGATACCTACTCAAGGCATCGACAACCACGTTGGCCTTCCCCGAGTGATACTGAAGTGAGATGTCAAAGTCCTTCATCAACTCTAGCCATCTGCGCTGCCTCTTGTTGAGCTCTTTCTGTATAAACACATACTTCAAGCTCTTGTGGTCTGTGAAAATCTCTACCCTCTCGCCATACAAATAGTACTTCCACAACTTCAAAGAAAAAATCACCGCCGCTAGCTCTAGGTCATGGGTAGGGTAGTTCTTCTCATGGGGACGTAATTGCCTGGAAGCATAGGCAATCACCTTTCCATGCTGCTGTAAGACACAATCTAGCCCCTTCCCTGAAGCATTACTATAAATAGTGAATCCACCTAATCCTGAAGGCAATGTCAGAATCGGAGCTGTCGTAAGCTGCTTCTTCAACTCATCAAAAGCTGTCTGACACTTCTCTGACCAAACATACTCAGCATCCTTCCGGGTCAACCGTGTCAACGGCTCTGCAACCCGAAAGAAATCCTGCACAAGTCTCCTATAGTATCCTGTCAGCCCCAGAAAACTCCTGATCTCTGCCACTGAAACCCTCAACTGCTACAATCTTCTTGGGGTCAACTGAGATACCATCTCTAGTCACCACATGCCCCAAGAAGTCCACCCGGTCCAAGAAAAACTCACACTTGGAGAGTTTTCCATAAAGTTGCTCCCTCCTGAGAGTCTCTAGCACTATCCGCAGATGCTCTTCGTGCTCCTCCTCTATCTTGGAATATACCAAGATATCATCAATGAACACCACCATAAACTTGTCCAAGTACTGGTGGAACATCTTGTTCATTAGATTCATAAACACTGCTGGTGCATTGGTTAGCCCAAACGGCATAACCAAAAACTCAAACTGCCCGTACCGCATCCTGAAAGCGGTCTTGGGAATATCCTCCCCCTTCACCTTCACCTGGTGATAACCCGACCTCAAATCAATCTTGGAGAACACCCGAGCTTCGCTCAACTGATCAAAGAGATCATCGATCCGCGGCAGTGGGTATCTGTTTTTGATTGTCAGGTTGTTAAGTGCCCTGTAGTCGATACACATCCGTACTGACCCATCCTTCTTAGGTACGAAGAGTACCAATGCACCCCAAGGTGAAGAACTAGATCGGATAAAGCCCTTGTCCTGCAGCTCATCCACCTTCTTCTTCAGCTCTACCAACTCGCTGTTGTTCACCCGATAGACATACTGGGAGATCGGTATCGCGCCGGGAACCAAGTCTATCGAGAACTCTACATCTCTGTCTGGTGGAAGCCCTGGAAACTCCTCTGGGAATACGTCCATAAACTCTGTGATCAAGGGATGCGGAGCCACCTGCTCCTCAACTGAAGCTCCACAGAAGACTCCGTCGTCCTGCTCTGCCTGTCGCCGGGTATACTCAAACTCTGGCTCTCCTGGCGTCCCGAACAAAACTCTACCCCCTCGGTAATCAATGCGGGCGTGGTGTCTACTCAGCCAATCCATACCTAATACTATATCATAGTTCGGTAATGGCATGACGAGTAAACTCACCCCCAACTCTCGGCCTCCCAATAAGATGCTCTGCCCTCTGCAAACATCACTCACGAGGATGACCCCACCCCCGATCGTGATCTTGCAAGTCCTAGGCAAGGGTTCAGAAACCAAAATGTGTCTAATAGCATATGATACTAACACAAAGCTGTGGGAAGCCCCAGAATCAAAGAGTGCAAATGCTGGAAGGGAGTCAAGAAGAATCGAACCTGCTATCAGCTCTCCTATGGCCTCGGCATCCTCAGCTTCCATGGCGAAAGCTTACCCCTGCTGTCCACCTCGTACCTGCTGCTGGTGCTGCTGGAACCTCTGCTGCTGGGTCTGCAGGGCTGGTCCCCTCTGCTGGCCTGCTGGAGCCTTAGCTGCCCCAGCTCCTCCTGGTATCGGACGCATCGACGCAACTGGACACTCTCGCATCTGATGGTCTGCTGATCCACACATTAAGCATCTACCGAGTCTCTTCCTGCACTCGTCCCACTTGTGCCCAGGCTTCTTGCAGAAAGTACAACTAATAGCCTGCTGCCTGGGTGCCTGCTGCCCTCTCTGCTGCTGGTGCTGCACCTGCTAAAAAGGTGCACGGCCCTGATGCTGGTGCAGCTGAACTGGCCTCTGCTGCTGAAAGTGCTACTGGAAGTGAGGCCTCTTGGCCTGTCCCTGACTACTACTGCATCCTGGAAGTCGCGACCCCTCTTCTGCTTCAGCCCTAGGTCGTCTTTCGTTGCCATGGCCCCAGAAAATATCTCAGCAAAAGTGGCATTCCGATCGCTCTTAGTCAGCGACCGAATCTCTCTAATCAGACCCCGGCAAAACTTTTTTGCCTTTGTCTTCTCTGACAAATCATCTATGAACCGGGCCAATCTGCTGAACTCCCCGGCATACTCAGCTACCGTCTGGTTCCCCTGAACTAGACCCTTGAACTGTGCCTCGATACCACCCAAGGCAACATCAGGAAAGAACTGCTCCTTAAACAGCTCCTTGAACTGGACCCAAGTCTGGCCCTCAACTTCCACCCTGGGATCTGCCTGATACCATGCACGGGATAAGTCCTGCATCTGGCTGCCCGTCGCCTCGATCTGGAGTCGATCTGGTATCTCCGCCAGTCGGAAGATCTCCTTAATATGCTCTATCCAGTCATCTGCAATGTGAATGCCCTCCGTGCCGAAGAACTCCCGAGGATACATTTTCTGGAAGTCCTGAATGTCCTTCTCCCTCCGACGGGGCTGCTGCTGGGCCCCCTGAGCAGTAATCATCTACATTGTAGTACGAACCAGCTGGTGTGCCTCGTCGATCCCCTGACGAAAATCGGTAGTCTGTCTCGTCTGCTGCTGTCGGTGGGACTCCAAAATCCTCTCCACAGAGGAGAAGAGATGTGCAACATCTACCATCCCTGCAGGCGGAGGCTGCTGCAGTGGAAGGATCTCAGGAATCACTGGGCTCTGCCTCCTGGATGCTAGAGGTGCTCCTCCAAAAGTTGCAGAGACACCGACTCCTGAGGGCTACACTGGCCCCATGGTACTGGGAGCTGGCTGCTGGACACGAGAGGTGGCAGACCCCTCTCCAGCCTCTCCCGTCACGGGGCGATGCGATCGCGTCTCAACCATCTTGGAGACACAGATCAACAAGAAACAATTACTGAGAATGAGTCAAAAAAATCAAAGGAGGACAGTTTAAATTTCTAAAGAAGACAATAAGCAGCAAAATAGATATACGAAATATGATAAGGAATTTTTTCCTATTGTGATTGAGTACCTTCAAAAAAATATACTAATTCCTACTGCAGGCTGCAGTGATATTCTAGTTCGAATACCACTACATTTCCAACCTAGACCTGCATGGGCCACCACTAAAAACGTGTCACGACCAGCACCCTAGAGTAAGGGCACGAGACGTGGGTACATCCAGCCTACGCCGCAGTGTCGGCGGTAGAACGTTGTCCTAGGTCTCAACATCTAACAGTTAAAGGTAATAAACAGTTATACTCCCCGAATGGGGGTGACATAATAGAATATATCTCAATCACAGCTAAGGTAGAACAGGAATAAGATAGAATGATAATAGATGATAATATCCAGGAAAGAACATCACAGAGATACAATTCCAGAATTTTAAGTGTCTATGAATAAAATACATATCCCAAATCTCTGAAATCCAATTACAGTAATCCAAGTAAAGTAAAGACAATCCTAGTCTAAGGGAGTGTTATCTACTGCTAGTAGATCCTGCTGCTGGTCCAAGTCCAGGCACTCGTCTAGTGTAGCACCGTAGTAGGTAGGACAGAACGCCTCAGCCTCGTCCTCTGTAATATTTCAACGGGTCCAGTCAGGACAGGAGCGAGCATAGTACATCTCAACAAATCATAGTAGGTCAGGATATATAATCATGCTAGAGAGTAAGATACAAGAACTGAAGAATAATATGATAAACAAAAAAGACTGTAATTAAATAGCTACAGTATATAGAGAACTAACAGTGTCTAGTGATTCAGAGCACAAGATGGTTATGTAAACGGCACGATGTTATACACGAGTAATCTACAGAGGTTATACACGAGTAATCTACTGGATTGAATACATAACCACTTCTACTCCCCCGCCCCAATCAATACACAAGGATCTGGCTAAGTTACGTTATTCTACACGAAGGTCATGTGAATACATGATTATACACGATTTCACACGTTTCGTATACGAAAGTCACAAATACAAGGAGTACACGATGTTCACGATAAAGTACACGAACACGAAATACCCGATGTATCCGCTAAGGGGATAACATCGCCCAACAAGATCCATATAGTACTAATTCGTGTTTCCAACGTGTCAGCATCATGTAAAGTAATCTAAAGCAAGAAATATACTCCTAATGCAGGATATGAAATGATCAGATAATGTACTCGCTTGTATCCGGTAAATCTGGAGAATATATACTGTCCGAGGAGTGGTGTCTGTCTCCTACAGAACAGTACAAGTCACTATGAGTCTACAAATATAATAAGATGCAAATCAATGTATTCTACATGAATCTAGGTCAATCTAGACCAAAGTCAACTCTTGGTCAACTCTGGTCAACCCTAGAAGTCAAACTAGGTCAACCAAGTCAAACCTAAGTCAAACTAGTCTATTCTAGGTCTAACAAGCCATTCTAGGTCCTAACAAGGCTAAACAGTCTATTCTAGACTCCATACTAGGCATACCATGCCATAGCCAACCCATAACTCATATCTACATGTCATATATATCTAACCTATATTACACACATTAGTATATCATGCAATCTCATATAGGAACACACATATAGGCTATCTATGATATATCCCACATCTATATAGGATACATATATACATATATCTATACCACCTAAAATAGAAGTACACCTAAACATACATATACCTATTATCTATATATGCACATTATACAAAGATATACATGTACATATATATTGGGATAGGAAGGGTATGTGGTGTCCAAGTGTATGTGTGTGTGTGTGTGTGTGTGTGTGTTTAGACATGGCATGAGGTATGATATGGTAGTGGATGTGAGGGTGATACCTGAGCACAGGAAAGTATATTAGGAAAACAGGAAACAGTTAGTGTGCAATAGGAATAGGAAAAATCAGTGAAGGGTTTTGTGCTCATGTGTCATGGTGTGTAGGAAATCAGTGGAGGCATATAGAGTGTGGTAAATAAAACCTTGGTGTGTTATACATGAGAGTGAGGGTGAAACACAGTGAAGATGTGAGTGTGAAATAGTGTGTAGTCCCATAAATCTCAGTTTTCAATACCACCCAAAAACAGTTAACAGCAAACAGACTTAAAACCCAACTTCATTTCCAGATTTCAGATATTATTCAACAGTTCAATTAAACACATGAATCACACATAAAAACCATTTAACAAGTCCCCACATTATAATTCAGATTTAACATAGATTTAAACAGTTTGAACCCCCCTTCAAATCAGTTTATTGAATGAGAAACTCAGGTTAATATAAAAACTGGAAAATAGGAACACATTTGCCTATATGAACCCACTCTCAGGAATGGAAATTAGTCTCAGTTTTTAGGAATGAAATAGAGAACAGAAATGGAAATCAATTCAGGTGATATTTAAGAACCAATCTCAGGTTTTTGAAAGCCATTCACAGGAAATAGGAAAACTGGAAAATAAACTCAGTTTTTAGAACACAACTCAGTTCATAAACACATTCAGTCTTTACATTGAATCAACCATAATGTCCAATACCATTTTCAAATAGTTAACAATACCAAGTTAACAAATGGGAAAAAATCTGGAATCTCAAGTTATTTGCCAATTCGAAAACCAACCCAATATTCAAAGTCTCATTCTCACAACCAAAAGCCTATATTCGAATGTAAAAACTTAGCTAACATGTATTATAATATGTGGGGATAGTTTACAGTGATAAAAACCAAACAAACAGGAATTAAATGTTGGGGAATTAGAAGGAACCCCACGTATCAGGACAATGTCAGTGATTCAACCATATACCCATGTTCGAAACCCAATGAGCCTATTCTAATATGTGAATCTAATTGAACATAGTTAATAAATGATATATATAGGAGCTAAACAACAATTATAATCATGATTTAACTACATTAAACTGAAACAAAATCACAAGGAACCAACACACACAGCACTGTCCTGGACTGTACAGTGACGAACCCATGTACACACGAATACGTGTCCGACACAACACGAAGACTCGTGCAACTCGAGGAACCTTGTGTCAGTCATGGACACAATGTGTGTGTTGAGTTTCGTGGGTCAAAACACTGTGTGCACAGAGCAGTTCTGCCCGAGTAGCATGGGATGCTCCTGTCCGCGCGCGCGTATGCACGACCGCGTGTCTGCATCCAAAATCCGACACGGCATAACACAAAAACGTGTTCAGAACATGAGAAATGCATAAGCGAGGTCAAGATCTATTTTTCTATTCAAACACAATCCACAAAATCAAACGAAATGCCCTTTGAGGCATTTCGTCGAACACGTTCCTATACACGTTGATACGTGTCCGATACAGACACGAAATCGGTTCAAAATCTAGGGTTAGCATATCCTACTGTGAGGTTAGGGTTAGGGCATCCTAGAAATGAAATTAAACAGAATTTACATGGGTTAGAATAGATTATACCTATTGATGTCAAATCCTCACAAAAGCCCCAATTGGAATGGTTCCTCAATCCACCAAAACTTTCCCAAATTGATCCTACTCTGAAATATTCTTACACAAATAGAAAGAATAGAAGAATTAGATCCTAATGCAATTAATTTGAAGGAAAATGGAGTTGAAATGGATTTTCTATGATTTTAGAAAGATGGAGTCTCACCTCTTCCAAAATAGCAAATATTTCCTAAGGAGGCTAGCCCTAATTTCTAGGAGGGGATTAAATAGGGAGAAAGGATCAATGTGGTTGCCATGGGCTGATTAGGGTTAGGGTTGTTTCATGGTGTGGGCCTATGGGCTATTAAGCCTAAGTCATTTGTCATGACTTATGAAGTCATAAGCCATTCTAGCCATTCTAGCCACCATAGCCTGCTTACCCCTGTTGTCCCGATTGTTGGAAGGGCTACCCCCATTGTCGTTGTTGGTATTAGGATGCTTGCCCTTGTTCTCTCCGTCCGAGATGTGCAATCCCAGTTGGCGAGCTTTCTTTAACCGTTCTTCGGCACCAGTGGCACTGATGATGAATGTCTTCCAGTCCTTAAATCGACTTTTGCCCATCCAGAGACTGATTGTTGGGAGCAATCTCTTTTGGCAAATTTCAATCAAGGAGGAATCCGGGTTACCAGACAACAACTTCATTGCGGTTTGGCAAAATCATTCGATATAGTTCCTTGTCAGTTCTTTCTTCCCTTGGACGATGTCCATGAGGGAGGACATTGTGATGTCCTGTCCTACTTCATAGAATCTCTCCAAGAACATGCGCTTGAAGCTGGCGAAGGAGTGGATGCAGTTGTCTGGCAGGTTGCGATACCAGTCGAAGACGACTCCTTCCAATTCTCCAATGAATAATCGTGTGAGGATGGCATCGTCATGGGGCAGATGGTCGATAGTGACCTCGAAGTAAGTGATGTACCGGCTTGCGGAGGTCTTGCCATCATAAGGATTGATGTTGAACGGCTTATATCTTGGTGGGAAGGGGACATCCCTCCATGCAGCAGGGTATGGTTGCCGTATTCTGAGGTCTTGAGAGTTTTTTTCGAACGTGAAACATGGCTCAGAGCTCCTGGACCTCTCTTCTTGCTTCCCTGGCCTCATCCACCGCGGTGGAAGCCATCATTTCAGGAGGATTGTTGTCCGGGTTCGGTGCCGCTGAGTTCGAGTCCGCATTGACCGTGGGACCCGCATTTGTTTTGTAGGACCGATTGTAGAAACGAGTTGTAAAGCGTAATACTCTAGAGGGGGTGAATAGAGTAGGCAGCGGAAATTAACTATTTAAAAATGTTAGTAACACGATCGCAGATAATATATCACAGATATGTAAATAAAAAATAGAGAGTAGAGAGAAAACGCAAACACAAGGATGTATACTGGTTTCCCTCTTGTGAGGACTAGTCCAGTCGGAAGAACTCTAGCTTCCAGTTGAATCCACTATGGAAAATCATCACAAGTTTTTATCCGTAGTTCTTGTAACTTCTACAACGCGAGCTTTGATCCGAAGTACTCGACCAACTTCAATTGTGAAGTGTGTAACTTCAATCAAGCCTCTGATTACAACCACTCTGAAACTTCTAGACCGTACCGCACTGGCAAATCGTCTAGAGGATTGTAACTGGCTTGAGATTTAAAAATAAAAGCTCAGAACACTTTGGAAGAAGTAGTAGGCTTATAGAGAATAGATATGAAAGTGAATGAGTGTATTGAAATGATCGAAATCCTTCTCTATTTATAGTTTTTCCAAAGGCAGAATTCTGACAGAATTTGGGCAGAATTCGGGCAGAACTCTATGAGAAAATCTCGGTGGGATCCGTAACCGCAGGAAGACCAAGTTCAAAAAGCAACGTTCACTAACCGAACTTTGGCCGAACTCTGGCCGAATTCTGGTCGAGTTCTTCGAGGGTTCTGTTAGGTTTTTACAAACTAGTTTTTGGGCTTTTTGAAAAGTCAAACAGTTAGGAAGTTGTTTGGGCTTTTGTAAGTGGGCTTGTTTTCAAAATAAAAGGGTATTTTGAAAACGTTTCTTGGGTAGCCTATTTGCCAGTACGATGCAGTGTACATCGTATTCCTAGACTCAATAAATATAAAAATACATTGATGAAAATAGAAAAACCAAGAGCCCTTTGATGAAGCCTTTCTTCAAATATTTGAGCAGACTTGAAGACGTCTTTTTTCTTGACGACATATGTCCAAAGATAAACAGATCTGGAAATCTGAATACCTTTCGGGAGCTTCGCCCCCGAACCCCTGATGGAGGGCGCTGCCCCCTCGACCCCTATCTACTGACCGGGCAGCGGAACCCCCGATGCGAGGCCCCGCATAGGTCATTAGGAGGTTCAGAGAAATGTTCTTGTATGACGCCGTCTTTGGCCCATTGCCTATGTTCTGGTTTGATCATGTTTGATCATGCTTATAGCATGTCTACAAATACATGTTAGACAAACAAAACAACATTATACAAGCATAGCAATATGATATAGAATATAGGACAATGCTAAGTTTAAGTAGCAACATGATAGTGATTACATGAATATTAGTGACGTCATTATGTTAAACTTAATTGATTAGCCATATTCAAAAACATGATATAATCATTGGGCTAACTTGTTTGGCCAGGCGTCCCTCCTTGCAGAGTTGGAAGAGCCACTTTGATTTCATCTACAGACTTGACCAAGGCATGCAGTATGGCCTCCAGAGTGTCAATGCATTGGCGATCACTGGAACCACCTTGGTTGTTGTCCGTCATGAACACCGTCTTTATATGAGGGGAGACAGAAGGAACGGTGGAGGACGTGCCCTCCGAGTCATACCTCTGTACAGAGAAGTCATCGGGATATGTGGGAATGTTCTCCTCTAGTTCGGACTCAGAAGGAATAGTACCCCCAACTTCAGAGCTTGCTTCATCTTGAGAGTCGTGGACGTTCTCGGGGACGTCGGCATCTGTTGTATCTGACAGGAGAGTTGTTTCTTCGGGCTCGTCTCTTTGGAATATTTAATTATCGTGGTTGTTCTGAGGAGTGCTACCCCATATTTCAGTAACCCCCAGTGGTGCGGATGATGAATCTCCGGCTGTAGCATATTTCGTCTTCGAACGGGTTCCTTGGAATACTCCGGTGGTGGACAGCCGTTTAGACGACAGTTTCTTATCCGCAGTGGTTGAAATTTTTGGGCTGGAAACGTTTATTTTCTTTCCTCTCCCTTCAGCGGGGATCTTTTGAGTGGAGTTGTAAGAGACTACGGGAGGTGCTTCGTCGTCGGAGCTTGGTCATTGCAGTCTTTGGAAAACAGATTGTCGTTCTTCTCTTGTTGTCGCATTGTTGCAACAGCAGTTGACAATGATTTGAGTGCAGTGACGTCCGTGGGAGGACTCTTTGCATGCCGGGGACTCTTTTCTTTCCTTACGTTTGTGGAGGATAACCTCACGGAAGTCAGACGGGTCTGGAGCGACCGTGTTTGCTCCCTGGTTTTGGGAGACTTTTTGGAACCACTTCGTCCGTTTGCCGCCGGGGGCTGGACTCGAGTGGTTCTGTACAACGTCCTATCAGAGGCCCGCATAACAGTATATGGAGCGTTCGGATGGTCAGAGGTTGGGACAGCCGACTGAGCTCGCCGAGCTCGTGCTGCCCTTGACTTCTTCACTTGAGCGCCCGAAGGCGTATAATAGGAAGAGTCAGAGTGATGCTGCAGAGAGTCATATATATTCTCTTGAGCACATGAGAGATCGGGACCATAGGAGAGGCGATCGAAGACTGAGCCTGAGCTGCGAGGAGCAGGCAGTATGCGGCTGGAGTCAGCTGTCTTCATGCGGCTGGCAGTTGTATCCGCATAGGCTTTCTTTATGCGGCTGGAAGTCTCGGCCGCATGTGTTTTCTCCATGCGACTGGAAGATCTGGCCGCATAGACATCCTTCATGCGGCTGGCAGTTTCAGCCGTATGAGCATCAAGCATGCGGATGGCAGTCTTGGCCGTATGAGTGTTCGACTTCTTCCTGGAGCACATAGAATCACTCTTTGTCCCTGCAAGTCCAGCATCGTAGTGCTTTCCTCTGCCGGACTTGGTGACAGCAAAGTCCTCTTTGGCTTGAAGTGGGGCCGCATGAGAATCACCTTCGCCGTCTTGGGCAGCAGAGAGTACGCTGTCCAGGGCTTGGGGAGGAGTAAATAATTTTGGCCTCCACTCCCTGCGAGCCTTTTCTGTGCGGGTTTGCTTCTGGACCGGGCCAGCGCTCCCGTCGGAGAGCATTTCTTCAAACGCCTGTTGGTCGAGGCGGACGACCATCTTCTGTTGCATGGAGCCAAGTTTGGCTGCATCCGATTGCGTCACCAACTCCTCAGCCGTGGAGAAGTTTATCTCCAGTAGAGTCGTCATCGTGTTTGCCATGAAATATAAAAGAACAGAACAATTATCGGAGGACCGGACTTTTACTTCACAATACAAACTCGCTTGTACAAAGAAAGCCTAGGGACGAAAGCCTAGGTACAGTAATCTAAGTACAATTGTTTATTTTAGATTCTGGAGATGACGATAGAGGCTCGGGAAAGCGACGGCAGCTCTGCCTTACTCTTTGGACGATCGGGTGCAGCCTTGGCTCTATAGAAGAACTCCTTGGCGTTGATGAAGAAATGCTCTCCTCTTGATCTCTGTATATTCTCTCTCTGGCTCTCTGGATCTCTATGTCTCTCTGTGTTTTTTATCAGAAAATCTCCTCCTTTTCTTCGCAAGGGAATGGCACCTTGCTATTTATAAGAGTGGGGGGGCATCACTAGGGTTTATAATGATTGCACATTCTCAAAAGTCGGCGGCTTCTTGATTAATCAATCTGGGCCATTAATCCTGAATGTGTTGAATCTGGATCATTAATGTAGATTGCACCGAATCCAATGAGTAATTAATGTTGATTGCAACAAATCTGCATCATGATGATTTGTTGACGTTTACAAATCTGAATGAATAAATCTGAATCATTCTCTGCCACGTGTCCCCACTGTTTGTTATGATTATTGGGATTCGACCCAATCTAGAGATTACTTTAATTGCAGTAGATCTGAATTATTGAGATATGATCGACTTTTGACACGTGTTCAGCCACGTGTCCCAACTGTTGTACTCATGAGCCGCATGAAAGTCATCACACTCAAACCGCATGAGAGTTGTCGTGCCTGAACCGCATGAGAGTCTCCATACCCGAACCGCATGGGAGTCGTCATGACTGAACCGCATGAGAGTCTTCATACTCGAGCCGCATGAGCGTCGTTATGACCGAGCCGCATGAAGAGTCGTCACGACCGAGCCGCATGAGCGTCTCCATACTCGAGCCGCATGAGAGTCTTTATACTCGAGCCGCATGAAGAGTCGTCATGACCGGAGTCGTAACCGCATAGAGTTTATCTGAGCCGCATGAGGCTCCAAAAGACTTTCGGTCTGCATGAGTTTCTGAGCCGCATGAGGCTCCTTCTGGCTGAGCCGTATGGGCTTCCATGTTGATTTTGGGCCGCCTAAGGCCCCCTGCTGCTTTTGGGCCACATGAAGCATTCTAGATTTTGAGCCGCATGAAGCTCCATGTTGAACTCGAGCGGCATAGAGAATCCCCTTCTTTCTTTGTGCTTGTGAAGGATCCCATCTCGCAAGTCATGGACATCTCGGTCAACCTTTGTACTCGTTTTGTGGGCTCGGGTATCCCGAACACACGAGTGTGTAGGTATCATGTTTACATCTTTCCATCAGAGGTCCGCTTTAACAGTTAGCGGGGCGCTCTGATGGTCAGAGGTTGGGACAGCTGACTGAGCTCGACGAGCCCGCGCTGCCCTAGACTTCTTCGACTTAGCACCCGAAGGTGCGTAGTAGGAAGAGTCCAAGTTGGAAGGAGGGAAGAGAAGTTGGTGCCCTTTTCAAAGGAGGAAAGGGGGCTCTATTTATAGAATGGAATGAGCCCTTTCTTCTTCTCATTTCCGATGTGGGACTAAAAGAAATATTTTCCATGCTTCTACACACAACAACGTCCTGCAGCTATATACTCAGTTTCGGTTGTAGAAAGTGCAATAGAGTTTTGTTTCTTGCTAAACCAAGAAACTAAGGCTTTGCCTAAGAAATGACATGTGCCGTTTGTACTTTTACGATCGATTTTGTAGCCCAGAAAATCAGCATCCGAATAACCGATAAGGTCAAAGGATGTGGTTTTGGGATACCACAAACCGACTGTAATATTACCCATAAGGTATCGAAAGATATGCTTGACGGCGGACATGTGTGATTCCTTAGGTCTTGCCTGATATCTAGCACACAGACAAACACTAAACATGATATCAGGGCGACTAGCAGTTAGGTAATATAAACTACCAATCATACCTCGATACTTACGTTGATCAACAGGTTTGTCGCTTTCATCGGGTTCCAGTTTGGTTGTAGTAGCCATTGGAGTACCAATTGGTTTGATGTTGTCAAGGTCAAACTTCTTCAGCATATCCTTTGTATACGTGGACTGGTTGATGAAAGTACCTTGCAAAGTTTATTTGACTTGCAATCCAAGAAAGTAGTTGAGCTCCCCCATCATGCTCATCTCAAATTCGTTCTGCATAGACTTAGCAAAATATTGGCAGAGATTTTCATTAGTAGAACCGAATATGATGTCATCAACATAAATTTGAACTAAAAGAATGGTGTCTTCAAAAGTTTTGATAAAAAGTGTAGTGTCAATTTTCTCTTTTGAAAAACCTTTATCTAGCAAGAAATTGCTTAGACGTTCATACCAAGCTCTGGGGGCTTGTTTGAGGCCATAGAGCACTTTCTTGAGCTTGAAAACGTGGTCGGAAAATTTATGATTTTCAAAACCAGTGAGTTGTTTTACAAAGACTTCCTCTTTAATAAAACGATTCAGAAAAGCACTTTCACATACATTTGAAAAAGTTTAAAATTTTGAAAATTTGCAAAGGCACAAAGCATCCGAATGGATTCAAGTCTTGCAACTGGAGCATACGTCTCATCGTAGTCGATACCTTCCTCTTGGTTGTATCCTTGAGCTACTAGACGAGCTTTTTGCGAGTGACTGAACCATTTCTATTTACTTTGTTACGAAAAACCTATTTAGTACCAATAATCGAATGGTTAGCTGGCTTAGGAACAAGTTCCCATACCTCGCTTCTTTCGAATGGGTTGAGTTCTTCTTGCATAGCGAAAATCCAAAATTCGTCATTAAAAGCTTCTAAAACATTTTTAGGCTCAATTTGCAAAATGAAAACAGTGCTAGCAATAGAATCTCTTAAAGATGATTGAGTACTTACTCCGCGTGATACCTCACCTATTACCAAGTTTTCTGGGTGTGACGGCTTGAACTCGAACTTCTTCAGTAAGTCCTCCAGAGAATTGGTTTCAGGGGTGGTATTCATCGGCATGAAAGTTGATGGTTCATCATCATCGTCGGGGATAGCTGTTGTACTATTTTTCTCATCAAAAGTCATATTAGTATATTCTTCTACAATCATTTAGCGTTTGTTGAACACTCTATATTCCTTACTCTTGGTAGCATAGCCAAGAAAAATACCGTCGTCAGCTTTGGCATCAAACTTGCCTAAGTTGTCGTTGGTATTTAGGATAAAACAGCGACAACTGAACACTCTAAAATAAGAGACATTAGGAGTCCTACCAAACCAAAGCTCATAGGATATTTTCTTCGAAATAGGTCGAATAAGCACCCTATTTAAAACATAGCAAGCTGTACTGACAGCTTCTGCCCAAAAATATTTCGAAAGTAAAAATTTATTCAACATGACTCTATCCATATCGCCAAGAGTCCTATTCTTCCGCTCCACAAAACTATTTTGTTGAGGAGTTCTAGGACAAGAAAACTCATGATCAAAACCATTTGTTTTGCAAAACTTTTTAAAATCAAAATTTTCGAGTTCGCCTCCATGATCACTTCGGATTCGAGTAATCATGTAGCCTTTTTTGTTTTGGACCATTTTGGCAAAGATTTTGAAAACTGAAATAGTATCGCTTTTGTTTGTAAGGAAGAAAACCCAAGTAAATCTTGAAAAATCATCTACAATAACAAAAGCATAGAGTTTTCCACCAAGACTGGCTACTTTACTGGGACCAAATAAGTCCATGTGCAGTAATTGCAAGGGTCTAGTAGTACTTGTAGGAACGCTGAGCACCTCTAGAGGGGGGTGAATAGAGTGTGTGTGTGCAGCGGAAAATAATCACCAATTAAATCTAAACTTTAAAAACTATGGCAGTGAAAATAAGAGACAGTAAATATAATGCAGCAAGAGATAGAGAATTCAAACTCAGCGACACAGCGATATATACTGGTATCCCTCTGAGAGGACTAATCCAGTCTCGAGTACTCTTGCTCGATGTTAATCCACTATTGCACAAGCTTTAACTGAGAGCTTGCAGTCTCTTACAACATCGTGCTTGGTGACAAGCGCACGACCAGCTTCACAACACCGTACTTGGTGACGAGCGCACGACCAGCTCCACAACAAGAAAAGTTGTTGAACTTGGAACGACCTCTTTACAACTTTTGGAATACCAAAAGACTCTAAATCAACTTTGATAGTATTGGCTTTTGGCTAAGAGGTGTATAGGTATGATTTGAAAATCTTGGATCGTTTGAAAACACTTGAATAGTAGAGAAGAGAAGATGAAGAGTGAATGAATGATTTGAAATGAAAAGTTCTTCTCTATTTATAGGTGTTTTCTGGAACCGAACTCGGACAGAGTTCGGGCAGAGTTCGGATGCATATATCTCGCAAAGAGACATTGCTCGCAGATTTGGAGGTAACAGAAGTTTGAATATAAATTGACCGAACTCGGACAGAGTTCGGGCCGAACTCGGTTAGGAGTTCTGTCAGGAGATTTTTGAAATATTTTAACACAAATTGTTTTTGAAATTATTTTGGAATATTTTGTAAAATGAGTGTAACAAGAAATATGAGTTACAATGGGTAAGCTTTTTAGAAAGAGAACTGAAATAACCTTAAGCCAGTATTACCAAAACTGATTTTACAAAATAAATCCTAGACTCAATAACATGTAAAATGCAGAATAAAATATAAAATGAATTATCTCCAGATGTGATGATGTTGATGCTTCGTTGATGCAGTACAACGTACGTTGAAATTGATTTCATATATCCTGAAATGATTAGCAGCAGTTTGTATATTTTGTGTATTGACTTAAGTGCATGTTGATTATCGAAATCGGGTGTGACCATGGAATGGGCCAACAATCTCCCCCATTTTGATCATTGACAAACTTGAGTCTATACCAAAATATATCTTGATAAAATAGAACAAAATACAAGTATACCTAAAAAAATGGTAGAGTTTGTTTTTCAATTTGTAATAGCTTTAGCGTTTTTTTGGTATGGGTACTCTTTTTCTCTCCCTTTGTCAATTAGTAAAATGACTTGGCTCCCCGGTAATGTGTGAAGCCAACAATAGGAAACAAAAGACAGAGTGAAGGAAAAGAGACATAATCACAGCATAAGATAACTACAATAGAAAGAAAATACTGGAAATAAAGAAACTGTCATACTAATAAGTGCTGAGTACAATCATCAGAAAATGTCTAACTAGTGAGTTTAGACATATATAAAAAAAACTACATCAAAGCATAAAAGATCATCATCTAACAAATATCCCACTATCCAAAAACTGAATCCACGTCACATAGTGGGGTAGTCAGCACCAGGAGCCTCTAGAGGAAAGTAGGCTACAGTAGGGTCGAAGTGCTGGAAGGAGACCTCATCTGTGAACCGAGGACCTGGAAAGCCTGGGTGAGGCTGGATGGTGACTGGATGGATCGGATCATGGGCTAGGCTGTAGTGGAGATCAGCTATCCCATTCCTCAGCACCTGGGCCTGAGAAATGTGTCGGAACTCCAAATCCAGATAACTTTGATGATGTTGCGCAGATACAGCAACAAAATCATCAAAGCGCTGGTAGAAAGTCGGATCAAATCCCGGGGCAGGGGCTGGAGCAGGAGCAGGAACGTCAGGAACCTCAGCGTCAGCAGCTGGAGCAGGCTGAGCTCCAGGAGGTGGAGCAGAAAACCGTCGAGATCTGGTAAGCTCGATAGGAGTAGAGGAGAATGCACATGTCTGAAGGTCAATCTCAAAACGACGAAAGATAGATGCCAAGTGCATTGGATATACCAGATTCCTTCCTGCATTTCTGCGGTTCAGCATCCAGGACATCATGGTCTTAGGGATAGAGAAAGGAATGCCAAAATGAATGTGATAGAGAGCAGAGAGTTCCAAGAAGGTCACTTCATCTGTGGATCCTTTCTTTGGAAGAAGGACAGAGAAAATCATTCGATGAAGTTCATAAAAGAATTGGTTCAAGTTCTTGGAATAAACCCTACGAAGAACAGGGTTTAGATGACAAATGAGTTCCCTAAAAGAGGCTAGGGTAACATCAGCAGGGAACTGGACATGGGTAATGTCAACCAAAGCATCACCAAGATCAGGAACATGGAAAAATTCACTGATATCGGTGGCAGAGAATTCTAGTTCTTGCCCGGCAACGCAAGAATAGAAATTTCCGTTAGGTTTTACTTGCAAATTGCAGTAATACATTCGGATGGCATTGTCAAAAATGTTTTCTGATACCTCGAAGAAATCTCGGTATCCTAGGTGGTCAAAAGTAGGAGCATATTCAAAAAATATTGTAAAACTTACAAAAGCTTCATTGCAAATCCTACGACCAAAAAAAGAATCGAACCAACGATCAGAAAACTCTTTGTCCGAAAACAAAGTAGAGTCATAGTCTTCTGGATCTATTGGTCGTACTGGACTAAAAAGGCTAGCAGGAGTATAATCCGAAGAGGAGGAGGCCCCTTGGGAAGATAATCTATGACGCTTAGGAGCCATTGAAAGAAATTGAAGGAAAGGGAGTAGATTACCTTTTTGAGAAAAAGAAGGAAGATGAGAATTTGAGACGCCCACCAGATCTCTTAGATTCCTTGCTAGGATGGAGGAGGAAGAACTTTCTAGGAGAAATAATGAGTAAATTCGAGTTGGTGAGTGAAAAAGAGTGGAGGAAGAGGGGTTTATAAAGGAGCTAGGGCCGGTTGTTCGTTTCTGGAACCATAACAGTACCGACCGAACTCGGTCCGAATTCGGTCCGAACTCGGTCAGAGTTCGGCCCGAGTTCGGTCACTTGTATTCCCGAGACAGTAAATGCAGTTCTGGTTGGAAAAAAAATAACTTTATGACTTTTGACTCTAGTATTTAATAACTTACGTTATTTATGGGTTAACTTAAGGGGTTGTCCCAGCTAACGGAGGTTCACCGGGGAACTCTTAAGTACCGCTTCGCTTCGACCGTAGTCGTGGTGACAGACATACCCTTTTTAGGTTTGTACCCAAAAATAATTTCCATTAAATAAATTCCAAAGTTGCAAGTCATGAAATTAATTTTAATTACCATATTGTATTTATGAATCTGAAAATTCAAGTATACCGAGCTCACGCCTCAATATGTTAAAATGGTCTTCAGCCAATGATTTTATGAATATATCTGCTAGTTGATGATCTGTGTCAATAAATTCTAAGCAAATATCCCCGTGTTGTTGATGATCACGAAGAAAATGATATCTTATCTCTATGTGCTTTGTGCGTGAATGACAGATAGGGTTCTTAGTCAAATTATTAGTGCTAGTGTTGTCACAATAAATAGGAACATTAGTGTAGTGCAGATTGTAGTCTTCTAAGGTTTGCTTCATCCACAAAATTTGAGCACAACAACGTCCTGCGGCGATATACTCAGCTTCAGTTGTTGATAATGCTACAGAATTTTGTTTCTTGCTAAACCAGGAGACTAAGGCATTTCCTAGGAAATGACATGTGCCACTGGTACTTTTACGGTCCACTTTGCATCCCGCAAAATCTGCATCCGAGTAACCTATTAGGTCAAAGGATTTGGTTTTAGGATACCATAAGCCGACTGTAGAAGTTCTTTTAAGGTATCGGAAGATACGCTTAACGGCACTAAGATGTGATTCCTTAGGATTTGCCTGATAACGTGCACAAATGCAAACACTAAACATGATATCAGGATGACTAGCAGTTAAATATAATAAACTACCAATCATACCTCGATACTTACGCTGATCGACAGGTTTGCCACTTTCATCAGCATCAAGCTTTGTAGATGTAGCCATAGGAGTCCCGATTGGCTTTACATTTTCGAGGTCGTACTTTTTCAGTATATCCTTCGTGTACTTAGCTTGGTTGATGAATGTTCCTTTTGAGTGTTGTTTGATTTGAAGTCCTAGGAAGAAGTTTAGCTCTCCCATCATACTCATCTCAAATTCACTCTACATACACTTAGCAAAATCTTGACAGAGTTTTTCATTAGTAGAACCGAATATTATGTCATCTACATAAATTTGCACAAGAAGGATATCATCATTCAAGGATTTGATAAATAAAGTAGTATCAACTTTTCCTTTTGAAAAACTATTTTCAAGTAAGAATGCACTTAGGCGTTCATACCAAGCACGAGGTGCTTGTTTGAGTCCATAAAGAGCTTTCTTAAGCTTGAAGACGTGATCAGGTTTTTAAAAATCTTCAAAACCAGGGGGTTGTTTCACAAAAACTTCCTCTTTTAAAAATCCATTTAAAATATACTTTTCACGTCCATTTGAAATAATTTAAAATCATTAAAGCATGCAAATGCACAAAACATGCGGATGGCTTCTAGTCTAGCAACAGGAGCATAGGTCTCATCATAATCAATTCCTTCTTCTTGATTATAACCTTGTGCCACTAGTCGTGCTTTGTTGCGTAGAACCTGTCCATCTTCACTGAGTTTATTTCAGAACAGCCATTTGGTACCAATTATCGATTGACCAATAGGTTTAGGAACGAGTTCCCAAACTTGGTTTCTCTCAAATTGATTAAGTTCCTCTTGCATGGCAAAAATCCAAAACTCATCAGTAAAAGCATCATCTACATTCTTAGGTTCTATTTAAGAAATGAATGCTACATTTGCTGCTATATCAAAATTTTTAAGAGATGAACGCGTACTTACACCTTTAGATACATCACCTATGATGAGTGTTTCTGGATGATCTGGCTTGAATTTTAATGATTCGAACTGTTGGGTCATATCTTTCACAAAACTTTTCTCAGTTCTTGCATCTTGGGTCAGATCTTTCACAGAACTCTTCTCAGTCCTTGCGTGTGTATCCTTATCATCACTGTCACTAGATCTGTGACTATTTAACTCATCAAAAGTAACATTAATAGTTTCTTCAACAATCATAGATCTTTTATTGAAAATTCTATATCTCTTACTCTTAGCAGTATATCCAAGAAATATTCCGTCATCTGCTTTGGAGTCGAACTTTCCCAAGTTATCCTTGGTGTTCAGGATAAACAGCGACATCCAAAAACTTTAAAGTAAGAAATGTTTGGAATTCTTCCAAACCAAAGCTCATATGGTGTTTTCTTCGAGATTGGTCGAATTAATACCCTATTCAAAACATGACAGGCTGTACTAACAGCTTCTGCCCAAAAATATTTAGGAAGATTATACTGATTTAGCATGACTCTAGACATTTCGCTTAGAGTACGATTCTTCCGCTCTACAACACCATTCTGTTGGGGAGTTCTAGGACAAGAAAATTTGTGGTAATATCCACTATCATCACAAAACTTTTTGAAATCAGAATTTTTGAATTCGCCGCCATGATCACTTCGGATACGAGTAATCATGAAGCCTTTTTCGTTTTGTACCTTTTTACAAAATATCTGAAATTCAAAAATTATATCACTTTTGTTTGATAAAAAGTAAACCCAAGTAAATCGAGAGAAGTCATCAACAATAACAAAAGCGTAGAGCTTACCGCCAAAACTAGCGACTCTACTAGGACCAAATAAATCCATGTGAATCAACTGCAAAGGTCTAGAAGTACTTACAGCGTTGATGGATTTAAAAGTAGACCCATGTGCTTTGTTCTTTTCACAGTCAGCACATACCATATCTCTCTTGAATGGAATCTCAGGGAGTCCTCTTACCAACTTCTTTGTACTTAGTCGTGATATAGTATCCATGTTTGCATGTCCTAGACTCATGTGCCATAGCCAGCTTTCATCTTGATTGGCTACTAGGCACCTACCTGCATTATTAGTATTCTCCAAACAGAAAACATAAATATTGTCTTCTCTGATTCCTTTATATATGGGATCACCAGATGACAAATCATATATGGTACATTTATCTTTCACAAAATTGATATCATAACCATTATCTGCCAAATAACTTATGATTAATAGGTTATGTTTCAATTTTGTTACTAGACAAACATCCTTTATTACTGGATAGGGAGACATATCTACAGTACCATTACCAATTATATCACCTCTCAAGTTATTTTCGAAGGAGACATATCCTTCTTTCTTCATCGATAGCGTAGCGAATAAAGATGCATCACCAGTCATGTGTCATGAACATCCGCTATCGAGGATCCATTTGTTTCTAGCATGAGAGGGTTGAGGGTCCACCTACAAGACAAGTAGATGAATCCTTTGGTACCCATTTTCTGAAGGGTCCATTCTGATTAGCTTTAGGTCTCCAAATTAAAGTATGATTGTCAACAAGCTTTCTTGCTAAACAGTACTGTGATATGTGGCCGTGCGTACCACAATAAGTGCAAGTCAGTTTAGAACTAAATGTGGTCACCACTGTGTTTACATGCTTGTATGGTATGGAGAACCTATAAGTGAAAGCATGATTATATACGTGTTTCTTCTGTGCTTTCTTATTCTTAGTCCTCTTAGGTGTATGCTTGGCATTAGGACTAATTTTAGGCTGTGTCACAGGTATTGCCTATTTGCCTAACTTGATTTCTAACTTTTTAGAAATCGCAACAGACTCTTCATATCTAGCAGTCATATCTGAGAGTCTTTGTTCTGTTACTAGGTGCTTCTTCTTCTCTATGTCATATAGATCTTGCATCTTGACATAGTCTCTTTCTTTCTTTTCAATTTTGAGGATAGCCTCATGATAGTCTACCTTGAGTTTGGCTATCTCTTCCGTGTTACCGGTAGTAGACGTCTCTTTAATATCTTCAATAAGATTGGACAGTCTAGCTAACTCGGTTATGTACGCCATAATCTCTTTTCGAGATTGCTTATACTTGTCAAGCACATTTTTGTGTTCTTTAAGTAAATCGCTAAAGGCATTTTCTAACTCATCGAAAGTAAAGTCATCATATAAAGGATTTGAAGATACCTTATCAAATGCCATAAGACAGACATTTGCATTGCCGCAGGGTCTGTCATCTTCTTCTGAATCACTGGCATCACTTTTATGCCAGATACTTGTGTTGGCATACTTTCGACCAGTTGTTGCTTTTCTGCTTGATCTTGATCTGTCATATGGACTGCTTTTCTTTGTGGTTGGACAGTCCTTCTTCATGTGCCCTGACTTCTTGCATCCAAAGCATATGGTTTCATTTTTATTGCTTTCTTGGACATCTTTCTTCTTTCTGCTTGTAAACTTTAGGTATTTCCTGAAGTTCTTCACAAGTAGGGCATGTTCATCACCACTTGATGATTCTTCATCAGAGTAATTGTATGTTGATTTTCTTGCTTGAGCTTTGAAGGCAATAGATTTTTCTTTTGGTGTTGCTTCCTCAAACTCTTGTAAATCAAGTTCATGGGTGATCAGTTTCCCCATCAATGTTTCCAGGGACATAGTGGTGAGATCGTTTCCTTCGATAATTGTTGTGGCTTTTGGATTCCAGTTCTTTGTTAGAGCCCGCAGCACTTTCCTGATCTTCTCATGATTGCTGTAATCCTTACCAAGAGATTGCAGAGGATTAGTTATATCAAGAAAATGAGTAAACATCTGTGTAATTGACTCACCGGGTTTCATCTTGAAAGATTCATATTCCTGAGTCAGTCTACTAATTTGGATTCCTTCACTTGGGAAGTACCTTCATGAGTTACCTCAAAAAGTTTCTAAATTTCGTGAGACGTCTTACAGGTTGAAACTCTATTGAACTTTATTTTGTCAATTGCACAGAATAGTGCGTTGATGGCACGAGCATCTAGACTAGCCTTAGCTTTTT
This sequence comes from Iris pallida, assembly GCA_029216955.1. Lineage (NCBI taxonomy): Eukaryota > Viridiplantae > Streptophyta > Magnoliopsida > Asparagales > Iridaceae > Iris > Iris pallida. Next base: position 18,444,443 of record JANAVB010035420.1, read on the forward strand.
CAGCTTCAGTGTATTTGTCATGAGGCTTGTCTATAAGCTGGCCTTCAACCACTGTGGGTGCTGGTTTCATATAACCATCAATGACTATAGACCAAAGATCAAAGTCAAGAGACTTTAGAAAGAAAGTCATTCGTGTTTTCCAATAGGTATAATTTGTTCCATCAAATAGGGGAGGTCTATTTGTGGATTGACCTTCACCGTTGAATATTGATTTCACGGCTGCCATATATACTCTCTGAGGTATGTTATATTTGAATAAAACCTGCTCTGATACCAATTATAGGAACGTTGAGCACCTCTAGAGGGGAATGAATAGAGTGTGTGTGTGTGCAGCGGAAAATAATCACCAATTAAAACTAAACTTTAAAAACTATGGCAGTGAAAATAATAGACAGTAAATATAATGCAGCAAGAGATAGAGAATTCAAACTCAGCGATACAGCGATATATACTGGTATCCCTCTGAGAGGACTAATCCAGTCTCGAGTACTCTTGCTCGATGTTAATCCACTATGGCACAAGCTTTAACTGAGAGCTTGCAGTCTCTTACAATATCATGCTTGGTGACAAGCGCACGACCAGCTTCACAACACCGTGCTTGGTGACGAGCGCACGACCAGCTCCACAACAAGAAAAGTTGTTGAACTTGGAACGACCTCTTTACAACTCTTGGAATACCAAAAGACTCTAAATCAACTTTGATAGTACTGGCTTTTGGCTAAGAGGTGTATAGGTATGATTTGAAAATCTTGGATCGTTTGAAAACACTTGAATAGTAGAGAAGAGAAGATGAAGAGTGAATGATTGATTTGAAATGAAAAGTTCTTCTCTATTTATAGGTGTTTTCTGGAACCGAACTCGGACAGAGTTCGGGCAGAGTTCGGATGCATATATCTCGCAAAGAGACGTTGCTCGCAGATTTGGAGGCAACAAAAGTTTGAATATAAATTGACCGAACTCGGACAGAGTTCGGGCCGAACTCGGGCCGAACTCGGTTAGGAGTTATGTCAGGAGATTTTCGAAATATTTTAACACAAACTATTTTTGAAAGTATTTTGGAATATTTTGTAAAATGAGTGTAACAAAAAATATGAGTTACAATGGGTAAGCTTTTTAGAAAGAGAACTGAAATAACCTTAAGCCAGTATTACCAAAACTGATTTTACAAAATAAATCCTAGACTCAATAACATGTAAAATACAGAATAAAATATAAAATGAATCATCTCCAGATGTGATGATGTTGATGCTTCGTTGATGCAGTACAACGTCCGTTGAAATTGATTTCATATATCCTGAAATGATTAGCAGCAGTTTGTATATTTTGTGTATTGACTTAAGTGCATGTTGATTATCAAAATCGGGTGTGACCATGGAATGGGCCAACAGTACTTACAGTGGTTATGGATTTAAATAAAGATTTGGTTGCCTTATTCAGTTCACATTCGGCACATACCGTGTCCTTATTGAATGTGATATCGGGAAGACCTCTTACTAGCTTCTTTGTCGATAGCCTAGATATAGTATCCATATTGGTATGACCAAGACGCTGATGCCACAAAAGTCTTTCATCCTTGTGGGCGTAGAGGCATCTTCCTGCAATTTTAGTATTTTTAGATAGATGACAAATATAAATGTTATCTTCTCTTATCCCTTCAAAAGCAATGTCTCCAGTTGACCTGTCATAAATGTAGCATTTATTCTTTCCAAAGTTAATATCATATCCATGATCTGCAAGATGACTTATGTTGAGCAGGTTATGCTTTAACTCGGTCACTAAGCAGACATCTTTTATTATAGGAGAAGGAGGATAACCAATAGTACCATTACCTATGATGTAGCCCTTTAAATTATTACCGAAGGATACATATCCTCCCCTCTTCATCGATATTGACACGAAAAGATTTGCATCTCCAGTAATATGTCGCGAGCACCCACTATCCAGAATCTACTTGCTTTTAGTTGAAGAATGAAGGTCCACCTACATCACGAATAGATGTGACCTTTGGTACCCAATTTCTTGTGGGTCCTGAAATGTTAGTAAGAAAGATTATGAATCTCTATTTCATAGCCTTTGATTTTCTCCTTGGCATGCTTATATTTACTAATGACTTTCTTGTGATCATTTAGTAAGTCATTAAAAACATCGCCAAGTTCATCAAATATAAAGTCATCAAGAGTTTCGTCAGTTACCTTATCGGATGTTGCCATTAGGCAAACATTAGTAGTATCTCGGGGAGAGTCATCTTCTTCCTCAGAATAACTGGCTTCGCTTTCGTGCCAAATACTAGTGTTGGCATACTTTCGTGAAGAGGGCTTCTTGTAGGGCTTCTCATATTTGTTACCTTTCTTTGCAAAGGGATATTCCTTTCAAACATGTCCAGTCTTTTTGCAGTCGTAGCAAGTTGGTTCTTCCTTGTCGTCTTCTTGTTGTTTCTTCTTCCTTTGATTGAAACGAAGGAACTTCTTGATGTTGTGGACTGTAAGAGCTTTATCATCATCTTCAGAGTCGTTGTCATCAGTGACTTCAGGAACAGTTTTTTGACGATGTGCTCTTAGGGCAATTTCTTTCGTCTTTGGAGCCGTCTCTTCAAAGTCTTTAAGATCGAGCTCATGCGTCATCAACTTGCCCATGAAAGTTTCCAGCGTCATGATGGTGAGATCATTTCCTTCTATTATTACCTTGACTTTGGGATTCCAGACCTTCTGTAGTCCCCTCGGTACTTTACGTATCTTTTCGTGGTTGGAATAATTCTTACCAAGGGAAGATAATGGGTTGACGACGTCGAGGAAACTTGTGAACATTTGAGTAATAGTCTCATTTGGATTCATTTTGAAAGCTTCATATTCTTGTGTCAATCGACTGATCTTTGATTCTTTGACTTGTGTGGTTCCTTCATGAATCACCTCCAAAAGCTTTTATACTTCATTTAAGGTAGAACATGTTGAGACCATGTTGAATTCAGTCCTATCTATGGCACAGAAAAGAGCATTAATAGTCCTAGCATCTAGACTTGCATGTTTCTTTTCCAAGTCAGTATGCTTGTTGTGAGTTTCTCGATGAGATTTGTATCGACAATTATTCTGGCTAGTTTCTTATAACCATCAGTTACTATGGTCCACAGATCAAAGTCTAGAGACTTAAGGTAGAAGCTCATCCTAGTTTTCCAATAGGTGTAGTTGGTACCATCAAATAGGGGTGGCCTATTTGTGGACTGTCCCTCACCATAGTTGGAAACGATAGGATGTGTGGTTGCCATGGATCTGCTCTAGGATGTTAATCCTTAATCAAGAGAACCTTGTTTTGATACCAATTGAAGAACGAGTTGGCAACTCTAGGGGGTGAATAGAGTATATGTAGAATATATATATAAAATTAGAATATAATCAGAGAATTAAATGCAGAAATAGTAGAATCAAGAGAGCATAGGCAAAAACAGTCGTTTTAACCTAGTTTTCCTCGTGGAGGACTAGTCCAGGCCTGAGAACTCTAGCTCAGGATTAAATCTACTATTTGTGAAATAGTAGTTACATCCCGTGCCTTTTCTTCAGAAGAGCACGTCAACTTCTTACAAAGATCTTTGTGGCAAAGATTGGAATTTTTCAAGCGGCTTTCTTGACTCTTGAACAAACTTCTAACTGAATAGCATTGTGCACTTTTAGGCTTAGGAAGCTTGTGGCTAGTATATGAGAAGGTTAAGGCTTGTATGAGGCTTATAGAGAAGAGAGGAAAATATAATTAGATGATTAAAAATGGTAAAAATGATGGATTATTTATACTAGTCCAGGAGGATAGAGTTCGGTCAAAACTCTGTCCCAAATATTCAAAAATATGGTCGTTGGACAACTTGCAAATAGCAAGCCCTAAAATTTAGGGTCCTGAAAAACAGGGACAGAGTTCGGCCCGAACTCTGTCTTCTTGCTAACAGAGAGTTCATATGGGCTTTGTGGGCTATGTTTGGCTTAATGGAACTTTGGGTTTATTTGGGGATAAGGTTTAAGCCAAGTATACCCAGAGCTACTCAGTTTACATTTTGCTAGACTCAATAAATGTAAAATAGTAAAGACTCTGAAAACGAGTACGCTGCAGAAGAGAGGCGATGTCCGTCTTGCACTGAGTTCTTGTCACGACCCGCACCCACTGTGAGGGTACGAGCACGTAACAACGCCCAGCCTATGCCGCAGTGTCGGCAGTAGAACGCTGTCCTAGGTTACTATCTAATCAACAACTCACGCAATTATATAATGTACTTGTCAAAACTCAACTCCAAATGGAGGACAAGTATAGATATAAAGAATCTCAATAACAGTCTAAGAACGATAAGATATCACAGAAGTTAACTAAACACTAAATAATAGAGTAAAACCAACAACTAATAAATATAAACTCAGAAAATCTCTACTACAATCTCAACTAAAATCTCAACCACAATCTCAACTATATACAACTCAAGTTCTAAACATGAAAGCTAAACAAATACTAGCTAATCTCCCAATCACTCCTGAGTGTCGGGGCCAAAGGTAGCTAAGTCATCTCCACAGTAATATGTAGGGCATGTGTCCTCAGGGCAGTCATCTGTAAAATTTGCAACAAGTCCAGTCAGGACAGGAACGAGTACAACTCATCAAGAAAACCCAAGTAAAAGACAGGGAACTATAAAGCAGTTATAGACAGTTTTATTGATGAAAATGGCAGTTTTTATACAGGTGATGGTATAGAGAAACAGTAAGATACAAGGAAAGTAAGGTAACTAAACAAGAGAAGAATGATGGCAATGACGACTGTAAATAAATCTAGCTGAACTAAAGTAACATGATAAGTTCAGACAGTAAATGTAAAACAAGTGTAAACTGCTATAATCCAGTACGGGATGAATCTAATACAAGATGAATCCAGTACCAGATGATTCTAGGTAGTGATCAAGAATCCAAGTGAGTCCAGCTAATCTAATAGTGTGTTTTAAAATACCGAGATCGACATGTAAACGGCTGTGGGTAATCAGGCACACCTCTCACTGATCAGGCGAGAGATGGCTATACTTCCAGTAGATTCCAGTTGGAGATTCCAGATTTGGGGTATGTCTACATGTCTTAATCAATATTTCCCCGCCCCGTAATACAAATGAATCCAGAATTTGACACGAGAATCGAGATGAGTCCAGCAAAAATATGATGATTCTAGAAAATAGATTTCGGAATGATTCCAGTAATAGAGGCCAGATAATATGGTGAGTGTGTCGCATACATGAATCTAGAAATATCCATACGTGTGGTATCAGAGAATCACATAAAACTAAATAGAACAGAAATACAGTAACTGGCAAATAAATGAGAGAACTATCAGAGAATGTACTCGCCTGATACTCTAAAAAGAGTAGTGTAATGTCAGATGTCTGCACCGGAGTCACAATGTCCTAAATAGAACAGTACAGGTTATAATATGTTTAAAACAACGCAAATGATGGTTATGATGCAATCTACCTGATTTCTAGGTCAATCTAGGTCAAAGACAACTCTAAGTCAAACCTGGTCAACTGTCTAGGTCAGACTAGGTCCAAGTCAAACTTGGTCAACTCTGGGTCATCCCAAGTCAATACTCTAGTTCAACTAGGTCAATAAGTTAATTTGGTCAATCCTAGCCAAATGGTCCACTATTGGTCAACTTGGTCTTAACTAGTCTAGTCTAGGTTTGGACACCAAATCTTATATTTGCTAATCCCAAACTCTAACTATACCATAACCAAGCTCATATCCCAAACATCATCTATGCATACCATGACATACTCTACATCAACATGCAACCATGTCTAACTACAGAACATATACCTATATATATCATATTATTATATTCAAGAATATAGATAATGTTTATATACATATATTGTGATAGGGTAGTGTGGCATACCCATGTGTGTGTGGGGGTGTACAACAACAATGTGGGTGAAAAGTGTCAAGTGATATGAACTGAATAATGTACATGAAACTGAGATTAAATCTCCGGCAATGTGGCAAGGACAGATTTTCATTCAACAACTTACCACAACCACTAATCAAGTTTTCTACCAACTCTCATCCTCATATACATATATACATACTCTTAATTTCAGAACTAGTTAAATACTCAATCTCAGGAACATATAGGAAATGGATGCAAGAGATGAGGTGTAATGTGTAGTGAAGATGCAGGAATTCTCAGGAATTATGTGTCCAATGTGTGTATGTATGTGTATAGAAATCAGTATGATATTGAAAAACAGTGTTCACATATTGATTTTCAGTTTGTGTGTGTTTGTCTAGATAGTTAAAACAATGTGTGGCAGTCTAAAAATCAGAGAGTGGGTGAACTAACATGGTGGCATGAAAACAAGTTTGTGTGTGTGTGTGTGTGTGTGTAAGCAATGCAGTGGTGTGTATATAATCTGAAAATAGCAATGCATGTGACAGTTAAGATATATCCATCTAAATTCGAAAAAACCCAATTCTCCAATGCCAATCCTAACCCAACACATAATCATACATTGCAATGATGGAAGGATGCCAATGTCAAGTAGTGGGAGAAAACCAGTGTGTGTATATGTATAGAGTTTAAGTGAAACTGTTCTCAGGAAATAGTTCACTTCAATGTTCAAATTCCTATTCTCTAATACAAAACCCAAACTATCATAACAAACCCAACTAGCAGTATATATTACATATGTAGGAATAAATTCAGTGATTTAAACATCATTTTAAAATCAGTTTTGGAAAGGAATCAATTCAGAATTTCGAATAAATACACATGGTATCAGATACACAGGCAGCCTCCCCTAACCATTCAAAATCCCATTTAACTATGCAACCCTAAACCAACTTACAAAAACTAATTATCAGTATCTATTACACATGTGGGTGAATATACATGACATTTAAATAGGAAGAAATTTGTTTAAAAGGGAAATGAACTCACAGAAATTTAAAAAAACTGAACACCTATAACAGTTATTCATTCAAACTCATCTCAATGTTCAAAAACCCCTTTCTTAACTCAAAAGCCAAATTGAATCGAAATATTTCATTTCCAAATACTAACAATCATGTGGGGTTATAAAACAGTGAAAATCCTCATTTGAATCCCAACAATTACATTTAAACTAATTTGATTTCTGAAACTTGGGAACAGCATCAGAGTTCATGCTCGACTCATCTCAACCAAAATCGAATCAACACCCCAATCAAATTAGCAAAATTTAAGGTACAGATGTGAGCTACCATGCATACGTGTCTAGGGTGTCATTTTGTGTCCACATGAGTGGACACGAAGTGTCCAAATAGTGTCTAACCCAAGTGTCAGTGTGTGATTGAACTGTGCATAGGCACAGCCTCGTGCACGTGTGTTGAGTCAAAATGGACTCGACACAGTGTGCGAGACACCATGGGCACATGCACAGGGATAGAAAAGTCATAGGGCTAGGTCCTAGGGTGCCTGAGTCATGTCCAAGTTGTGTCGTGTCCGAGATTCGAAGCCGTATCAGTGGCTTGAATTTCGTGTATGTGTGTGTCAGAAATTTCGATGCAAGCGCGAGAACTTCCTCGACTCGCAACCAAGTGCCACGAAACTTGGTGAGGGTCGAGTCAGACATGGGACCCATCACCTCACCAATTTACATGTGTCCTAGTGGAGTGTCGTGTCCTGTGTCAGCCCCAAAATACAGGGGACGCGCACAGTGTGCACGAGCAGACACGAGACAGTGCAGCCTCGATATCTTCGTGCACAGACAACGAAAACCCATGAAATTTTGTGGGGGTCCTGTTAGTCAGTGCCCGTATCCACACACCAACTTTCTTGGTGTCTCGTGTCGTGTCGTGTCCGCAAAGGCACTCGAACAGCAGGGCAGCCATACGGGCCTGTGCGCTGTGTCGTGCACGACTTGTGTATCCATTTTGGACACAAAATGCGCACAAAAACCAACTCAGTCCTCAACAATATTAATGTACACATCAAGAGCTTTAAAACCATGTAATTAGTTTAGCAAAAATCGAAATTAAAAGCCTTAGAGGCATTTCATCGAACACCTAACATACACTATGACACGTGTCCGATACGGACACCAAACGGACACGAAATTCATCCAAATTTCAGGGACACCTAGGAGACTCCTAAATATAGCCCTACATGTATAGAAAACTAAAATTTAAATCAATTTAAAGGGTTTTACCTATTGGTACAAATTGCATGGAAAAGCTCCAAATGGTGGGGTGTTCTTCTTGATGGTCAAAAGCTCCAAATTGATCCCAAACTGAAATGGCTCTCCACCAACAGTCCATAAACTCAATTTAGAACCCAATGCAAAAGACTAGGATAAAAAAGGAGATCAAATGAATAAAATGGGACTTTTTTGGATGGGGGAAACTTACCTTTCTTTTCTCCAAGTGTAGGAATGATAAAAAGAGGCAAGCCCTAATGAACAAGTGTTTAAATAGGGTGGAGATCCCTATGTGGCTGTTCATAGGTTCAATAATTAGGATTAGGGTTCACTAAATGGCCCATGGGCTTAAGTCATGATCAATTAAATAGTTAAGCCATAAGTTATTTCATGAAATCACAAGCCATGACTTAAATTCACTAAACCAAGTCCCCTCATTCTAAACCTATTCTCTAATGACTAAAATAGGTTAACTCAAGTTAGGCTAGGGTCACCATGGCTAGGGTTAGGTTCTAGGCTAGTCCACTAGGTCTCAACAAGTCAAAGTCAACAAGAATTCACCAATTCAACAAATCACCAAATAATTCAAATAAGTCAAAATGACCAAATTATCCCTAGGCTAAAAATGATAATTAAGTCATCATAATGACATGGTTAGGCTCTAGGTCATGCAATCTCTCATGTTTCACTAGCAGCACATCAAAATCATAAGTCATGACTTAACAAGTTTTTAAATAGTTTAAAAATTATTAAAAATTACTAAAAATCATAATGTGAATTAAATATCAATAATTAATAATTATAATTACAAAATTTCAAAATTACCCTCATCTGGAAAATTGGGTGTTACAATCCTACCCACCTTAGAAAATTTTCGTCCTCGAAATTAAAATGATCGCACGCTTCCTAGGTCAAACCCCCAATCAATCAAAGTCGAAACAGCACAATCCTACTGGTTGTGATTTCACAGTCTTGATCGGGGTAGCTACACTATCTAGCAAATCACAATGATATCCTGGCAGGTACTAATGGAATCACACAGGAAAGTGGAAAAGAAGAATGAGAAGGACAAACCTGCTAACCCATCACCTGCAGCGTCGGTTTCCTCGACCGTCATCGCAAAAGCTCCATCCCTCTGGTGCTGAGCTACAGGTGGCCTAGCTCCCTCAAAAGGAGGTACAAAGGGACAGTCTATCTTCTGGTGGGCTTCAGACCCACAGGAATATCAAACCTTCAGCCTCTTCCTACACTGCTCCCTGGAGTGTCCCAACTTTCTGCAGTAGGAACAACTGATCGTCTTCGGGTCCTGACCCCGATACTGATGCTGCACCTGCTGAAACATCCCTGGTGCCCGGGTCTGTTGAATCTGAATGTGAGGCCTCTTGGCCTGGCCTTCGCTGTTGCTACCACTCTGGAGGTTACGACCCTTCTTCAACTTCAACCCTAGGTCGTCCTCCGCTGCCATAGCCCCAGAAAATATCTCCGCAAAGGTAGCATTCCGGTCGCTCTTAGTCAGCGACCGAACCTCTCGAATCAAGCCTCGGCTGAACTTCTTTGCCTTCGTCTTCTCAGTCAAGTCATCTATGAACCGGGCTAATCAACAAAACTCCCCGGCGTACTCAGCTACCGTCTGGGTTCCCTGAACCAGACCCTCAAACTGTGCCTCTATGCCTTCCAAGGCCATATCAGAAAAGAACTGCTCCTTGAACAATTCTTTGAACTGGGCCCAAGTCTGGCCCTCAACTCCCATCCTGGGATCTGTCTAGTACCACGCACGGGCTAAGTCCTGCATCTGACTGCCTGCCACCTCGATATGGAGTCGATCTGGTATCTCCGCCAGCTAGAATATCTCTTCGATATGCTCTATCCAGTCGTATACATAATGAATGCCCTCAGTACTCAGGAATTCTCTGGGATACATCTTCTGGAAGTCCTGTATATCCTTCTCCTTCCGACGAGGCTGCTGCTTCTCCCCCTGAGCAGTCACCATCTCTACTGTAGCACGAACCAGCTGGTGGGCCTCGTCAATCTCCTGACGATAATCGGCAGTCTATCGCTGCTGCTGCTACTGATGAGATGCCAGAATCCTCTCCACGAAAGAGAATAGATGAGCAGCATCTACCATCCCCACAGGTGGAGGCTGCTGCGGTAGAAGGATCTCGGGAAGCATCGGACTCTGCCTCCCAGCTGATGGAACACCCACCCCAGCTGATGGATCTCCGAAAGCTGCTGAAACACCCATCCCAGCTGGCATGACTGGGGCTGTGGTACCAGGGGCTGGCTGCTGAAGGTGAGAGGTGGCAGACCCCTCTGCAGCGACTACTATACCAGAGCGATGTAATCGTGTCTCCACCATCCTGAAGACAGATCGAAAAGGAAGTCAATACTGAGCAGGAATCGATAAAATCAAAGGAGGACAGTTTATTTCAAAGAAGACAATCAGTAAGATATGTAGATGGCATGAATTGAAGCAGAATTTTTCCTAACTGTGATTGAGTACCTCTCCGTTTAAGCCTATCTCTCAATCCTATCGCAGGCTCGCAGCAGTACAACTAAGTCGCCGTACTACCACGATATCGCACTGATGCGACTCTCGACCTGCATGGGCCACCACTAAAAACGTGTCATGACCTACACCCACTGTGAGGGTACGAGCACGTAATAATGCCCAGCCTACGCCACAGTGTCGGCGGTAGAACGTTGTCCTAGGTTACTATCTAATCAACAACTCACGCAATTATATAATGTACTTGTCAAAACTCAACTCCGAACGGAGGACAAGTATAGATATAAAGAATCTCAATCACAGTCTAAGAACGATAAGATATCACAGAAGTTAACTAAAGACTAAATAATAGAGTAAAACCAACAACTAATAAATATAAACTCAGAAAATCTCTACTACAATCTCAACTAAAATCTCAACCACAATCTCAACTATATACAACTCAAGTTCTAAACATGAAAGCTAAACAAACACTAGCTAATCTTCCAATCACTCCTGAGTGTCGGGGCCAAAGGTAGCTAAGCCATCTCCACAGTAATATGTAGGGCATGTGTCCTCAGGGCAGTCATCTGTAAAATTTGCAACAGGTCCAGTCAGGACAGGAACGAGTACAACTCATCAAGAAAACCCAAGTAAAAGACAGGGAACTATAAAGCAGTTATAGACAGTTTTATTGATAAAAATGGCAGTTTTTATACAGGTGGTGGTATAGAGAAACAATAAGATACAAGGAAAGTAAGGTAACTAAACAAGAGAAGAATGATGGCAATGACGACTGCAAATAAATCTAGCTGAACTAAAGTAACATGGTAAGTCCAGGCAGTAAATGTAAAACAAGTGTAAACTGCTATAATCCAGTACGGGATGAATCTAATACAAGATGAATCCAGTACCAGATGATTCTAGATAGTGATCAAGAATCCAGGTGAGTACAGCTAATCTAATTGTGTGTTTTAAAATACCGAGATCGACATGTAAACGGCTGTAGGTAATCAGGCACACCTCTCACTGATCAGGCGAGAGATGGCTATGCTTCCAGTAGATTCCAGTTGGAGATTCCAGATTTAGGGTATGTCTACATGTCTTACTCAATATTTCCCCGCCCCGTAATACAAATGAATCCAAAATTCGATACGAGAATCGAGATGAGTCCAGCCAAAATATGATGATTCCAGAAAATAGATTCCGGAATGATTCCAGTGATTCCAGTAATAGAGGCCAAATAATATGGTGAGTGTATCGCATACATGAATCCAGAAATATCCATACGCGTGGTATCAGAGAATCACATAAAACTAAATAGAACTGAAATACAGTAACTGGCAAATAAATAAGAACTATCAGAGAATGTACTCGCCTGATACTCTGAAAAGAGTAGTGTATTGTCAGATGTCTGCACCAGAGTCACAATGTCCTAAATAGAACAGTACAGGTTATAATATGTTTAAAACAAGGAAAATGATGGTTATGATACAATCTACCTGATTTCTAGGTCAATCGAGGTCAAAGTCAACTCTAAGTCAAACCTGGTCAACTGTCTAGGTCAGACTAGGTCCAAGTCAAACTTGGTCAACTCTGGGTCATCCCAAGTCAATACTCTAGTTCGACTAGGTCAATAAGTCAATTTGGTCAATCCTAGCCAAATGGTCCATTATTGGTCAACTTGGTCTTAACTAGTCTAGTCTAGGTTTGGACACCAAATCCTATATTTGCTAATCCCAAACTCTAACTATACCATAACCAAGCTCATATCCCAAACATCATCTATGCATACCATGACATACTCTACATCAACATGCAACCATGTCTAACTACAGAACATATACCTATATATATCATATTATTATATTCAAGAATATAGATAATGTTTATATACATATATTGTGATAGGGTAGTGTGGCATACCCATGTGTGTGTGGGGGTGTACAACAACAATGTGGGTGAAAAGTGTCAAGTGATAGGAACTGAATAATGTACATGAAACTGAGATTAAATCTCAGGCAATGTGGCAAGGACAGATTTTCATTCAACAACTTACCCCAACCACTAATCAAGTTTTCTACCAACTCTCATCCTCATATACATATATACATACTCTTAATTTCAGAACTAGTTAAACACTCAATCTCAGGAACATATAGGAAATGGATGCAAGAGATGAGGTATAATGTGTAGTGAAGATGCAGGAATTCTCAGGAATTATGTGTCCAATGTGTGTATGTATGTGTATAAAAATCAGTGTGATATTGAAAAACAGTGTTCACATATTGATTTTCAGTTTGTGTGTGTTTTTCTAGATAGTTAAAACAATGTGTGGCAGTCTAAAAATCAGAGAGTGGGTGAACTAACATGGTGGCATGAAAACAAGTTTGTGTGTGTGTGTAAGCAATACAATGGAGTGTATATAATCCTAAAACAGCAATGCATGTGACAGTTAAGATATATCCATCTAAATTCGAAAAAACCCAATTCTCTAATGCCAATCCAACACATAATCATACATTGCAATGATGGAAGGATTCTAATGTCAAGTAGTGGGAGAAAACCAGTGTGTGTATATGTATAGAGTTTAAGTGAAACTGTTCTCAGGAAACAGTTCACTTCAATGTTCAAATTCCTATTCTCTAATACAAAACCCAAACTATCATAACAAACCCAACTAGCAGTATATATTACATATGTAGGAATCAATTCAGTGATTTAAACATCATTTTAAAATCAGTTTTAGAAAGGAATCAATTCAAAATTTTAAATAAATACACATGGTATCAGATACACAGGCAGCCTCCCCTAACCATTCAAAATCCCATTTAACTATGCAACCCTAAACCAACTTACAAAAACTAATTATCAGTATCTATTACACATGTGGGTGAATATACATGACATTTAAATAGGAAGAAATTTGTTTAAAAGAGAAATGAACTCACAGAAATTTAAAAAAACTGAACACCTATAACATTTATTCATTCAAACTCATCTCAATGTTCAAAAACCCCTTTCTTAACTCAAAAGCCAAATTGAATCGAAATATTTCATTTCCAAATACTTAAAATCAAATGGGGTTATAAAACAGTGAAAAACATCATTTGAATCCCAACAATTACATTTAAACTAATTTGATTTCTGAAACCTGGGAACAGTATCAGAGTTCATGCTCGACTCATCTCAACCAAAACCGAATCAACACCCCAATCAAATCAGCAAAATTTAAGGTACAAATGTGAGCTACCATGCATACGTGTCTAGGGTATCATTTCGTGTCCACATGAGTGGACACGAATTATCCAAACAGTGTCTAACCCAAATGTCAGTGTGTGACTGAACTGTGCATAGGCACAACCTCGTGCACGTGTGTTGAGTCAAAATGGACTCGACACAGTGTACGAGACACCATGGGCACATACACAAGGATAGAGGAGTCATAGGGCTAGGTCCTAGGGTGCCTAAGTCGTGTCCAAGTTGTGTCGTGTCCGAGATTCGAAGCCGTATCAGTGGCTTGAATTTCGTGTATGTGTGTGTCAGAAATTTCGATGCGAGCGCGAGAACTTCCTCGACTCGCAACCAAGTGCCACGAAACTTGGTGAGGGTCGAGTCAGACATAGGACCCATCACCTCACCAATTTACACATGTCCTAGTGGAGTGTCGTGTCCTGTGTCAGCCCCAAAATACAGGGGACACGCACAGTGTACACGAGCAGGCACGAGACAGTGCGGCCTCGATATCTTCGTATACAGACAACGAGAACCCACGAAATTTTGTGGGGGTCCTGTTAGTCAGTGTCCGCATCCACACACCAATTTTCGTGGTGTCTCGTGTCGTGTCGTGTCCGCAAAGGCACTCGAACAGCAGGGCAGCTGTACGGGCCTCTGTGTTGTGTCGTGCACGACTTGCGTGTCCATTTTGGACACGAAATGCGCACAAAAACCAACTCCGTCCTCAACAATATTAATGTACACATCAAGAGCTTCAAAATCATGTAATTAGTTTAGCAAAAATCGAAATTAAAATCCTTAGAGGCATTTCATCGAACACCTAACATACACTACGACACGTGTCCGATACGGACACCAAACAGACACGAAATTCATCCAAATTTCAGGAACACCTAGGGGACTCCTAGATCTAGCCCTACATGTAAAGAAAACTGAAATTTAAATCAATTTAAAGGGTTTTACCTATTGGTGCAAATTATTTGGAAAAGCTCCAACTGGGGGGTGTTCTTCTTGATGGCCAAAAGCTCCAAATTGATCCCAAACTGTAATGGCTCTCCACCAACAGTCCATAAACTCAATTTAGAACCCAAAGCAAAAGACTAGGATGAAAAAGGAGATCAAATAAATAAAATGGGATTTTTTTTGGAAGGGGAAAACTTACCTTTCTTTTCTCCAAGTGTAGGAATAATAAAAAGAGGCAAGCCCTAATGAACAAGTGTTTAAATAGGGTGGGGATCCCTATATGGCTGTTCATAGGTTCAATAATTAGGATTAGGATTTACTAAATGGCCCATGGGCTTAAGTCATGATCAATTAAATAGTTAAGCCATAAGTCATTTCATGAAATCACAAGCCATGACTTAAATTCACTAAACCAAGTTCCCTCATTCTAAAACTATTCTCTAATGACTAAAATAGGTTAACTCAAGTTAGGCTAGGGTCACCATGTATAGGGTTAGGTTCTAGGCTAGTCCACTAGGTCTCAACAAGTCAAAGTCAACAAGAATTTACCAATTCAACAAATCACCAAATAATTCAAATAAGTCAAGATGACCAAATTACCCCTAGGCTAAAAATGATAATTAAGTCATCATAATGACATGGTTAGGCTCTAGGTCATGCAGTCTCTCAGATTTCACTAGCAGCACATCAAAATCACAAGTCATGACTTAACCCGTTTTTAAATAGTTTAAAAATTATTAAAAATCACTAAAAATCATAATGTGAATTAAATATCAATAATTAATAATTATAATTACAAATTTTCAAATTACCCTCATCTGGAAAACTGGGTGTTACAGTTCTGTCTTGATGTGTCATATTAAATTATGAAAAGTATCATCTTGTCAATTTGTCAATAATAGTGAGTGGACGGGACCCTACTTTCCTTGATCTCTTATTTTTTTAATTAAAGAACTCTCTTCTGTATTTTCATTTATGTTTCTCTAATTGATGCCATGATTAAAATAGATCGATAAAAGACAAACAGAGATCCTATTGTTATATGTATGATTCATGTTAATGTCCCTTATTGAGAATGTTGAATGGTTTCTTATTAAACAGAAATCTATATGCATTAAAGATGTTCGACGAAATGTTGAGATTAATAAAGTTAATATTGGTGAATGAATTCATTGCGTGATGTTGTAGTTGTTGACACATGTTTTATTTAATATAACACCTTATGGGAAAGATTGTATTCGGGGACCTTGCGCTTGAGCTACTGTTCGTGTAGAAACTATTGTGGAAAATACTGTTAGAAAGAGCACTAAGATATAATATTGAGCTGAGGCTCTGGAATACAAAAAAAAAATATGGTGTGACTATTGAGAAAATATACAGATAGATTGCATTTATTGTTGCATCATCTTTCATTTTATTTACAAAGATAGTATAATTGCATATGCAAGGGTTTCGGACGTCTTTTACACAAGGGGATTCGTCGAATGGCGTCCGGTGCATCAAAAATGTGTCAGCCTAAGAGAAATATGTCGTGCATTCTTCATAACGGAGAACGACACGAGTATTCTGAGACCACTTTTTAGGTTAGCTACCCACGCCAGAAGAGAAGTCATATACCATTTGGTATGTCCAAATGTGATGATAATAGTTAGGGTACGTGCTCTAACTAGTAGTTTTACAGAGACGTATTGTGGCATTGAAAAACTATGTTCTAAAACTTATTTTATACGGACAAAACCTCGATGTTATGAATTTCTTAGAAGTATTAATAATCTTTATCTTCGGAATATAATGGATAGCATGAAGGAATTATGAACACGTTATATGAGTAAGAACTGAATTTCTAAAAAATGAATGTTTTCTGTGGAATTATTAATAGAGTATGGCTTAAATGAATGAGAAAAAGAATTTAGAAAGACCACTTATATAATTAATTCTCGTATTTAACATGTTTACTTGTGTTGTATTTTAGGTAGGTTTGGACATACTACTCACCAATATCACTGTGTACTGACTATCACCCTTACAGGTCCGAGAGACATTTCAGGAAGCTAAAGGCACAGACACATTTTATTAAAGTGCTCACTTATTTCGTATGACACCAAATGTATGGAACAATATCACTGAGCTACGTTGCTTAACATTGTTACTCTTCTGCCTAACTCTAAATGTTTTCATGTTCAACAGTCTAAATAATATATTTTTGCTACTGTATGAGATTCAATTGAAATTCTAAACCTTGTACAAGTTAAATGAGGCTTATATGGCATCATGTTCCCAAATGATTCGATTATTGGAAATCTGGGTGGGACAAAAATGAGGAGATTGATCTTCAGAAGATTGACACTAAGCGATGTTGTTGCTTTAGCTTTAAGCACTAGAAACATAGTCCCACATTGCCTAGGCCAAATGACTTGTATCTCTATATAATATAAGCTTGCTTGTGTTTAGAAATACACATGTGGTGTGGAGTGGCACATGGGTGCCATGTGGGGTGTTTTCCTAATGAAAAATAGGCTAACTCAACAAATAAAGTATTAAAACTTTTTGTCATGCTCTTGAAATTTATTCCATTGAAGCTAAGCCTCATAGGGTCTTAGCGACTCGAACTCAAACTCGGACTCAGGCTCATGGGCTCATGAGGCATTTTGTTGGCGCACTTTACACTTAGCACGTCAGCATCGTTGCTAGGCGCATAGTGCGCTTTAATTGCGCTTACGCGAGCCTCTACGCAATTGGCGCAGTTAGTGCAGATGGCGCGTGTTGTGCCCCAATTAGCGCAGTCGTATTTGTTCGCGATTTGAATAGTTAGGCAACGTACAAAAATGATTTTTAATACATCCCAATTGTTGCATATACTAGACGGTTACTGGACAGTCATTATAAATGTTTCTCTCCTCTCGTTCATTCATTACAATTCATTCTTACAAGTTCCTTAAGAATTTTTCATTGAGCAGGAGAGAGAAATAGTGCATCATTGTTGTCCATCCAAGAAGTCAGAAGAGCATTCGACAGTGTTCCAAAGTTCTTCTCCGAACTTGCTGGTTCCTGGAAGCTATTTGTGTGGGGCGAATCTAGCTTTGAGCGTCGATGATCAATCACCCCGCAGGCCGTTCTTTCTTTTCATATCTACTTCTGTTTATTTTTTCTTCTCTTTGTCCACTTGTATCTCGTTCTGAACGAGAACTTTTATGTTCTAATCAGAAACATTTTGTGGACTTTCGTTGTT
Source organism: Iris pallida (assembly GCA_029216955.1). Lineage (NCBI taxonomy): Eukaryota > Viridiplantae > Streptophyta > Magnoliopsida > Asparagales > Iridaceae > Iris > Iris pallida. The sequence continues at coordinate 18,462,539 of JANAVB010035420.1, forward strand.
GCTGCTACAAAATCATTTGTGCCTTCTTCGAAGTATTGCATCTTATTTTGTCTCTCTAAATCCTTCGGGATCTCAGTTGTGCACCTTCTTCTAAGTGTTGCCAAAAATCAGTTGTTCATTTTAAAATCATGCCCCGAAACTAACAAGCTAAATCCAGCTGGCATGCTAACCAAGACGATTCCAGTTGAGAATTTCAAGTCAGCCTTGACTTTACTACAGTTATAGGAGAGTTTTCGGACTCGATAGAAGGACGTGGAAGTTTCGTGGTTCTGGGACAAAGATTATGGCAGTGATAATTTCTCGGTTTATGGTACAAGATCATGCCAGTGGCTGTATCCAATCTTCGGTGGGATTTGGAGCGGTTTAGTTTCTTAGTTCAAGTTAAAAATTATTCTAATAAGATGAATACCAAAAGTCGAAGCATAGTGATAAATTGAGCACGAAGTATCGAACCGGTTTCATAAAGTGGCTAGAAGAGCATCTGGTCAATGTGGAAATTGTTGGATATGACTAAAATTTGATATGGATGCAATGGATACGATACGAGGATTTAGAGAAGTCCAGAATGAACCGAAACAACCAGGAAATCCATAATTTTTAAACTATTAAGCTCTATTAATTATTATAAGAAATCTATAACATCGAGAACTTTGAACTCCCGCAATCACTACAACAAAAAACTCTTTTAATGACGGCTAAAAAGCGTCATTAATGACGAACCATGACGCTTTTTTCCACAGCAACCGTTATGAAAACGGGTGTTATAAATGTTTTTTAAAAGCGTCATAAAGAAACCGTCATGAATAGTTTCTATAAAAGCGTTATGAATAGTTAATATATGGTGCACAATTCAGAATAATTTTAAAACGTCATGAATAGATAATATGTATAGGCTCAATGCAGCACATTTATAACACTTTATACTATTCAAATTAGCATATTTATAATGCTCTATACTGCACAGTATATATTACATTCCAAAAACTTAACATTATATATCACCATCTTTATTACATTTCTCAAAATAGAGTACATATCAACATCTTCATTACATTGAATATCCAAATACAGAATGTACCCAAAAATAGGAATAAATCTCTCTTTTGCTAACCAAATTGTTAGAAATATTTACTTAAGTAGATTCTGACCATGGATCTTCTCTCTGCCATCTCTTGAAGATATCGGGAGTCCCAAAGAGAAGTAGTGTCGCAGCTGAGCGACGACTTGGTGCTGCTGCAGCTGGTGCCGTCATGGGAGAGCCTCATCCTCTGATCCCTTACTCTCGCCTGAACCCTTTTTGCAAAAAATCGGAAATGTCGACTTAACACTTTAACCAGCCAAGTATACTATTGTATTTGGAGGATATCCCATTGCACAAAGGAGAAGACCCACCTGCGCGTTACAAATACACGATGGTTGAACCGAGTCAGCTAAGTAATAACAGAAATTAGTAATATATATACAAAATTATGAAGTAGTTGACCACCTGTTAGAGAGTGAAAAAACAATTTGAATATAACTAAGCAGAAGACACAAGAATGAGAACGCCAAGCATGAATAACATCCACAAGCAACCCCCAAAGGAAGAAAATTAGTATCGCTGCTATCAAATTGGTCAGTGGTGCTCTTGTTTTGCTTTCCTGCATCAAAAAAAAGATGCAACTATATTCAACAATAGTTCCTAAACTAGCAGCTCAAGAACTAACATTAAGCAATACGCAGCCAAGAATTAACTCTGTCTAGAAATTATGAAAACGACAAAAATAATTACTAAAACTAAATTTTGATTGCAAACAGATGTATGTGCTACGATCCTATAGTCCCACATCCGTTATATGGGGCTTGAAATAATCTTAGGCTTTCTCCTCTTAATGACTAGCTTTTAGGATGAGTTCTCCCAAGATTTGTATCATTATGTAGGATTTTTGGTAATCCTAAAACCTTTCTATACTTGAAACTTCACAATCTTAACCCAAACTACTCGGAATCTAATAGGAAGGATCAAAAATCATATAATTCCCTCCCACCTCTTTACCATCCAGTTCATCAATATCTACTTCTCAGTATATGAAACTTCGAAACCATGAATCTCTTAACACCTTCCTCTGTTTAAACTCACTGCCTCAATAACATAACTTTGTTTTTCATAAGAACAAAATCATTACAAGGAACAAATGATTGTTGTAGCAATTAGAATTTAGTGGTATATATATGTGGGAATAATATAAAATCTTTAAGCTTGGATGTGCAAATAGACTCTAAATATTTTCTGATAAAATAAAGATCATAAATCTTTTATCTGCAATTCATAAATGTAAGATTGAACAAGAGTGCATACAACTAAAAATTGAATTAGCATTATGTAATATATAATGATTTTATCATAGTGTATAATAAGTTGCCTACATTTGGTTAAATAATATTTTTGGATTTTTGTGACAAATTAGAGATTATCTAGAAAATCATGTCCATGGTACCTGAAAGTTTAAGCTCATGAGTCTCTCCATCGGACGCTCCCTCGACGGATGGAAGAGGTTCAACATTGTAGTTTTGGGAGTTCACATCCGCACTAGTCGACTCACCCTAGTAAAGAGTCATGGAAATGTGAAAATAACTTTTAGGTAACTACTGTATAAATAAAATAAAATAATAAGTTTTAGATAATTATAAAGATAATACATTTATAAACTTGTATGCAACATAAATCATACCATTGGTTTGAACGTCACTGAATGTTCATCATACTCAGAGCATTCTGCAGGAGTTTGTTTAAACTCTTGATTCTCTCCATCAGTAGCCTCGTTGGTGGATGAAAGAGATTCAACATTGTACTTGTGGGAGTTTGCAGCCACACCAGTCAACACACTAGTAAGTCAAGAAAAAGTGAAAATAACTTTTAGATAACAAAAATCCTAGAGGAACTCATGGGTTCTTAAATTTAAAAATCCGGTCATTAATGGCTGTTGGATTTTTTTTCAAGGACCTAAACTGAAAAAGTCAAGGATCTAAATGCAAAAATAATGCCACGGGGCTATGTTCCTATTCGAGTTCCTGTAGTCGAACTCTTTAGATAATGACTATAAAAAGAAACTTTTTAGAAAATCACGAAGATAATCCATTATAAACAATGTATGCAAAAGAAACCATACCATTGATTTGAAGATCACTGAAAGTTCATCACAGTCATAGCATTCTGTTGGAATTAGCTTAAACTCCTGGTTCTCTCCATCAATATTTCCATTGGTGGATGGAAGAGATTCAACATTGTAGTTGTAGGAGTTCACATCCACACTAGTCGACTCACCCTAATAATAGCCGTGAAAATGAAATAACATTTTAGATAAATTACAAAAATAATACATTTATAAACTTATGCGCAAAAGAAATCATATACACTACCATTGGTTTGAATATTTGTGAAAGTTCATCCCAATCATAACACTTTGTTGGAGTTCTTTTCGGTGGAGAAGAAGCGAAAATTTGGGGGTTTTATTTCCTCTTTCTCTCGTAACGCCGCGGACTGATTCGGGCGTGCTCCAAGTTTATTTTCTCGTGTCCGACGCATGTGCGACGCGTGTCCGTACACGCCACCAACAACTGCAGCAATTTATGTGAAATCAACAACCCTAGATTTAACCATCGATGTCAAAACCCTAATCTAATGATCCAATAGAAAATTAAAAGAATAAATTAGCCTCCAGAAAGACCAAACAACAATCACAGCACCAAAATCCACCAGATCCGTAAGAGTGACCAATGGGAGAGTGAGGAGGTGGGAAGTGAGAAAGTGCGTACAGAATAGTATAGAGCGGAGAAGAGGACGAGCAGAACCCTAACGCTCCTTCGTCGCGTTCTTGTCGATCGCGTGCGCGGCGGCCTCGAGCTTGTCCTAGAGGGCGACGAGTAGCGTGAGGCCCTCCTCGAAGATTTTGGATCTAGGGTTAGGATTTTGGAGTTGGGGGAGAGGAGGGAGAATTAAGGAGGAGAAGGAGAAGACCAGAATATTTTGGGGGAGAGGCGGGCTATAGCAAGAATTTTGCCAACAATTAAACTTAAAAAATATTACAAGTTTGTCACCGCTCTAAATTATTAATAACGCTTTGTTTTATAAACGTTATAAAAAGCCCAGAATTAGCCTAAACCGTCATAGAAAAAAGGTATTTCGAACTTTGATGACGCTTCTTTATCAGCCGTCATGAAATCCACTTATCAAGCGTCATTAATAGGTCTTTTTGTTGTAGTGAATGGAGATTGTTTTGTAGGAACGTTATGGATCTTTTACAAGTATTAATAAATAGCCCCGAAGGAGCTATAACACATTGAGAAATCAGTACTCCCCAAAGAAGCAAATATTGTTATCTACAAAGACTAGGAACGTTAGGAACTATTAAACAAGGAGAACTTCGAAGAATGACTTTGAAACTCACTCTTCCAAAGACTAGGAAAATTTTGAAGAGTGACTTTGAAACTCATTCTTCCAAGAGTACATGCGTTGAGCTAACTTGATAAAATCAATATAAATTCTATCAAATCTAACGACACAAACCTATGTGACATAGCATATAGGAGAGAGATCAAGGGAGCTCCACATAGAGAATTCCTCATCATTGATCGAGTAAGTGGTAGTTGAAGGAGGAGAAGATGGTGACGATGACGACGGTGAATTTTCTAATGGACTGAGGCTCTGCTTGTTATCTACTTGCAGATGTTCACATTCCTTTCCCACCATTTCACCAGTTTGTCTGTTCCTCTTGCAAGAATTCATAAGGTCACTCAGGTGATCATCAATTCCTCCAGCGCCAACACTCAGCCTCAGGCACTCGGACACACCATTGAGAGCATAAAGAGATGCTGACATTCTTCTCTCGTACTTCATCCTCTTGTCGTCTGCTGCTCCGAACAATATCATCGAGTCCGCCTCGTTCTCCATCGATCCGACAGCAATTTCCTCCGCAATCTTAAATGGCGAATAGAGGCCAGAGGATAAGCCCTCCAAGCCACTTGCAAAGTAGAAGCCATCATCGTTGTTTTTGCGGCCTCCCTGGTTTTGTGTCCTCTGCTCGCTGCAGTTCTCTTCAGCGAACTCGCGCACATAACTGTCAACATCACTGCTCTGTGTAGCATAAGTAGTACATAAGCTTGGGCTGTTCAAGAAGTCGGAGAATTTGAACTTGTCGATGCCTTCTAGTTCGTTGCCAATGTAATGCTGCTCTGGTTGCTGCCGGAGTTTAGGAACAGAGTTAAGAGAAAAAGTAGCGGCAGTAGTATTAGCAGTAAAACTGTTACTAGTAGTGGTAGCAGTACTAGCGCTAGAGTTTCTGGCTTTAAGCATCAAAAGATGGTTCGCTATCTTTGGAGGCAGAGCAGACGAGGCGGCAGGGAGAAGATCTGGCCGGGGCCAGAAGTTGGTGCGAGTGTTGGCGCCACGGAGGAGGCAAGCAGCCTCGTCGTAGGCCCTGGCAGCAGCCTCGGCCGTATCGAACGTGCCCAACCAGACACGGATCTTCTGGATCGTGTCCTTGATCTCAGCCACCCACCGGCCCGAAGGCCGCTGCCGCACTCCCACGAAACGCTTGCCTGCCTTCCTCGGAGCAAGTGCGGTCGTGGCGGCTTCGCAGTTGATAGCTGCCCCGGCCCAGCAGAAGGTCTCGGAGAAGGAATTTTGGTTAGCTTGGGAATGACAAGGGCTCTTTCTCTTGCCACCCATCTTGGATCCTTGTTGCATTTGCAGGTGAGATGAACGGGAGGGAAAGGAGTAATGCTTCAAGCTTCGGCACACCTATATGTGCCTTTAAGAAGGGGAAGGTATTTATAGAGAGTAGGGCGGGCGGGAGAAAAGTGTTGGTTTTTCTATGTTGTGACGAATCAGAATCTTACGGTTTTGCATTGACAATGGAAGTTGATGTACCTGATAGTCAAGACACAGACAACAACTAGTAAAACTCACAAATAACTATTACTAACGGATACATCGATGGTTTATAGCAAGTAGAAATATGTTCAACACTTTCTGGTTCGAGTAGTAGGGACGATCGTGGCTGGGTGGCGGAAGATCAGTGTGGATCAATCCAACGGGACGTATTATTCCTTTCATTTATAAAAATGGTAGGAGTTGGGACAGTGGACCCAAAAGGCATTATGCAAGCAGCGTGCACAAAGTCCGCACGTAGCACCGGACATCTAAAACAAAAAAATGGAGTAGGGACGATCGTGTCGTTCACCACTTAAAACTGGTGTTTTTATTTGGTTAAGCCAGTGATTGAAGTGGAAAAAGAGTCAGTTATAATATAGCAAGGTAGGGGTAGATCCGAGCATCATCGATGATTCACCTTACTTCTCTAGCAGCCATGGTTCGGCATTACAACGATAAGTTCAAATGATATCCTTGTTATCTCCTCTCTTCAAGCACGGGATCTTCATATGTTGAGTTAAAGGTTACCAGGGATCCCTTCCTGTTTCCTTCTCTGAAAAAACTCTTGATAATAGTGACAATAGGAAGTTTTTAATATATTCACTTCAAGTAGGGCTGGAACTAGTATAGTCTTCCACAAGTTTGATTATATAATAAGTGGTTTCTTAGTTGCAAGACCAGCAGATAGTTTATGCAAGCCTGAAGTAGTTTAATCTTGGAGTCTCTGTCACACTGAAGCTTAACTATAGATTATGTTTCTATGAACTCAGCATAGAGTATGATGATAAAACTAAACATAAATAAGGAATTGCAGATAGAATCAAGCAAAAAGGCCAAAACCATCCTTACAAGAACCAAGTCCTCCATGAACCTTAGGAGTGGAGCAAGTTAGTTTACAAAATATTGACATCAAAGCTCCACTAATATTTGTATTGGTCTGCTTGTTATAGGAGGAGATGAAATTATATATTAACCACTTTGCTCGTCTTCGATGATGGAGTCAACGTGGATTATCGATGTTTTCCTCTGTATAATAGCACCAAAACAGTCTTTTTCTTCATCTAGAGAATCTTTGGTAATAATCTGAAACTTAACTCATGTCTCCTGTGAAAAGTTGAGGGAACTTGTATTGTAACCTCTCATTTTTCCATTTACTTGACAAACTTGTTTTTACCAGTATATTGTCCTTGAACTCATTCATGTTTCTTTAAATTCTTGAAACATATGAAAGATGCTAGGTGTCAAGACCATGGATTGGGTAAATACTAGTTCCTATGAGAGAAGATTCTTTAACTAAGAAGATCAAGAAGAAATCATTAAGTTATATCATACATAAAGATAATGAAAATTACAAGAACATCTAAGTACTAACTTTTGCAACGAGAAAATTCAATAGCAAAAACCACACTAATGACATAAGTTACCATTGGTTATTTACTACTTTTCTGGAAAGCATGACCCATTCAAACTTCAGACATACATTGAAGGTCAAATTCCGAAATTAATGGTTCTTAAATCATTCTAGAAGCGAAAGATCTGTGAGTCTGTTGCTTATTCAAAATTTTAGAAGTAGAAAAAGAAATTGATCAAATAGACAATTGTCATGTTCTCCAGAATATGATGTAAATAAAAAGATGCTTACTGTAAACTATTCCACCTAAGAAGAGATCAAATATTTGAAGCTTTCAAGGATGAAGAGAATAATGTTCAAACTTGCTTCCACATGCTGGCTGCACAAAAGATCATTTGGTATCCAAGTGAGGATGAAACCTAAGACATTACATATCAAGAACAATGACAATAAATTGTGTTTCAGCAGTTAGGTAAGTTCGGTATAAAGAGGAGCGCGAGAAATCAGTCACTGACTATGATTACGAGCCGCAAGTGATAGCATTAGTGGAAAGATTGCAATATAAGAGTCTGATATGAGGAGGAAGACATATGGCAGAAAAGTAAACTAAAGGCCGTGACAAACATCAGTTCAGTTGGCACTTTTAGGTGAATAAATATCCTCCATACCTTGAAATGGTAAGATAGGTTCCGCAGATCCCCACTTGGCAGCCTCTGGAGAGTCAAGATTTTATTAGAGTTACATCACAGAACCTCAGTTTCTTCTATTCCTTTTCATACATGATGTTTTCTTAAATCCTATAACTATTATCCATCCATGATGGTTTTTGTTGGCAATACTTTTTTTGAGAGAATTCTTGGCAATACTTGTAATGTTTGCATCCTCTAAACAAGATTCTTCTGACCAGCAATTGATAGGTTGTTAAATACCTCATGTAAGTCAGATTCCTTCTTTTTTTTTCTCCTTAATTTGGAAAGAGTTGACTAAGGCTGAGGGTCCATGTTTTTCCTTTCATTTGTTTTCTGATTGCAGTACTGCAATAATATGGGCCAATTGTCTCTCTTAATGTCTTCTCTCTAGTAGTCCACATCTAGCTGGTGAGCAGATCCGCGCATCTTCTCTTTGAGAGGCAACTGGTCGACTAATGCCATGGTATTTTTCAACTAGTAACAAGCAAACGAATGAGCATCACTTAACCAATCGACTGTACACTCGGACTTGAGTCTTTCTGACATCTTACAGATCTAGAATTGTTTGTTTTCCTTGAGAAAATTCTGTAATTGTAGCAATTTGTTGCAACAAAAATCAATGTACTCCAAGGCTTAATCCTACAGAATTACAAGCCCAATCAACAAGAAGAAGATCCAAAAAAAAAATGATCCGCAGTATTAACTTCCCTTCCAGGATTCCCCGCCGTCTTCAAACACATTCCTCCAAGTCATTATCATCATTGGGATAGTTTGTTAACTGTCATACACACGCGGAAGAGAGACAACCAACAATAACCTTATCACGAGTAAAAAATAGTAAGGCGCAATTAACCGAATTAATAACAACCAAGAACACAAGAATATTTAAAAGTGGTTCTGTCACAAGTGGAAAAATAACTTTCTTGAACCGAGAACCTTACAAGTATTATACACACAATATTGTAATACGAAACCTCCCTTAACGAAATTTTCGATGAGCACTTTCATTCTTCCTGTTGTGGCACAGCGGAAATAAACCCAAAAAACTCAGAGAAAATTCACAACCACAAAGACAATGATTTATTTGGTTCGGCCAAGATGCCTACTTTCACAAACGAGGGTGATTTAATTCCACTATGAAGAAGAAAAGAAATTACAATAGCTCTCAATACTTCTCTCCTTGCACTCAAGAACTCTATCACAAAGATTAAAAAAACCTCTCAAATTTTTTTTTTTGTTGAACTTATTCAACAACTTTAGCTCTCTTGTGTTGAACTTATTCAACAACTTGAGCACAATGAGATATCTCAAGGAGCACCTATAGACTCCTTTATATAGCATAGAAATCCAATCCTATGTAGGCTAAAAAATATAATCCTAATCCTATGTAGGATTACCATATATATGGTCAAATCCAATCTTGTATAGGATTACCATATATATGGTCAAAAAAGGTCATGGGCCTATTTTTGGACAATTTTCTTCATATCTCCACCTCGGCAAGATTTTGCTACAAAATTAAGCCGACACTTCTCCACCGCATATCTTCACCAAATCAACCACTCGTCAATTCCGCTCCTAAGGGCTCTCAAGCAATTGGTAGGACTTGGAGCAAGTCCAAGCAATATTGGAACTTAGCTCCAGGAATAACCTTAGTCAACATATCAGCGGAGTTGTCCTTGGTATGCACCTTTTCAAGTACAATATCACCGTCTTCTACAACATCCCGTATGAAGTGGTAGCGAACATCAATATGCTTGGTCCTTGCATGATGGACTTGATTCTTTGCCAAGTGGATAGCACTCATACTATCACAATGCACATCAACTGCATCCTGCTTCACCCCAAAGTCATTAATCAAACCATGAAGCCATAGTCCTTCTTTCAATGCTTCTGTTACCGCCATATACTCTGCTTCCATAGTTGATAGGGCAACCGTAGCCTAAACATAGACCTCCAACTGACTGGTGTACCATGTAAAACAAAAATGTATCCAGTAGTTGACCTACGCCTATCCAGATCACGAGTATAGTCTGAATCCACATATCCACTGACTTGACTAAAGTCTCCACCAAAGTATTATTCCACATCAGTGGTGCCCTTCAAGTACCTGAATATCCACTTCACAGCCTTCCAGTGCTTCTTTTTCGGATTAGCCATAAAATGACTAACTACACTTACGGCTTGTGCAATGTTTGGTCGAGTGCACACCATAGCATACATTAAGCTGCCAACTGCACTCGCATAAGGAACTCGAGCCATGTGCTCCTTCTCCTCATCCGTAGTAGGGGATAACTTGGCTGAGAGCCTAAAGTGGCCAGCCAAGGGAATAGAAACAGTCTTTGCATCTTCCATACCAAAACGAGCAATAATCTTCTCAATGTACGACTTCTTAGACAAAGATAATTTTGTTTCTCCCTCTTCCTTTTAATCTCCATTCCCAAAATCTTCTTGGCTCCACCCAAGTCTTTCATCTCAAACTCCGAGCTAAGTTAAGATTTTAGTTTATCTATCTCTACCATACTTTTTGAGGCAATAAGCATATCATCCACATAAAGTAATAGATAGATATAGTCTCCACCATGAAGTCTATGAAAGTAAACACAACAATCATACTTACTTTGGATGAAATCCTGCCGTGTCATGAAGGTGTCGAACAGCTTGTACCACTGTCGAGGTGACTGCTTCAACCCGTACAATGATTTTTTTAACAAACACACATGATTTTCGTTGCTGACCACCTTAAAGCCCTCCGATTGATGCATATAAATTTTTTCGTCAAGATCGCCATGCAAGAATGCTGTCTTCACATCGAGTTGCTCTAACTCGAGATCATGATGAGCTACCAAGCTCAACAATACGCGAATAGAAGTTTTCTTGACCACCGAAGAAAAGATCTCATTGCAGTCCACTCCTTCTGCGCAAAGCCCTTTTCCACTAATCTTGCCTTGAACCGAGTGCCACCTGACTCTGGAGAAGCTTCCTTCTTTTTGACTTGCAGCCTATAGCCTTCTTGCCTTTGGACAATGGAACCAGATCCCATGTACAATTTTTGTGGAGAGACTCAATCTCTTCCTGCATAGCCACCATCCAGTTCTCGTTGCTAGTATCTTTGACCGCCTGTCTGAATATGATAGGCTCGTCATCCTCCACTGGTAGTGCATATGCCACCACATTTAGCTGTCCATAATGCTTTACTAGTTCCTCAAATCCATACATATGCACTGGTTTGACTGATCTCCTTGGCCTAGTGGTGGCCAAGAAATCTTGTTGCTAGTGCTGCTCATCCTTTGGTTGTCGCTCTTGTGGGGCTTGATGAACATCTTCAAAAACCTCCACCTCATCTGATGCATCCTCAGACGACTCAATCTCAATTATTTGAGATTTGCTAGATACACTACCATCCTGATCGGACTCACTCTTCTTGCTCGAAGCCAACACTAAAGACTCGTCGAATGTGACATCCCTGCTGATTAAGAACTTCTTATCCTCCAAGAAGTACAGACGGTAGCCCTTCACTCCTTGTGCATATCCCAAGAATATTGCTTTCTTGGCTCTCGGGTCCAACTTACCCTCATTGACATGATAGTAATCTTTGCATCCAAACACGCGCAAAGTGCTGTAATCTGCTGTTTTGCTGGTCATCACCTCGTATGAAGTCTTACAATCTATAGTCGGAGTTGGTGATGTATTAACCAAGTACCGCGCCATGTGTATAGCATCCGCCCACCATTCCTTGCCTAAACCGGCATTGAAGAGCATACATCTTGCTTTCTCAAGTAAGGTTCGATTCATCCTCTCTGCTAATCCATTCTGTTGCGGTGTGTTCCTTACAGTCCAATATCGAACGATACCTTCTTGAGCACAGAAATCTTTGAAAGGTCCATAGGTATATTCAGTACCATTATCAGACCTCATCGTCTTTACCTTTCTGCATGTTCTGTTCTCCATAGTCGCTTTCTACGGCTTGAACTTTTCGAACACTTCATCATTGGTTTTGATGAAATACAGCCAAACATCACGTGTATAATCATCAATAAAAGTGACATAGTACCTTGCTCCATTCTTGGAAAGAATCTTGCTAGGTCCCCACACATCTGTATGCACATAGTCGAGAATACCTCTTGTCTTCTGCTTGCTTGTACTGAAGGTCACCCTGTGTTATTTGCCATAAATGTAATGCTCACAGAAATTCATACTTGGCTTCTTCAAGTTCTTCAGTAATCCTTGCTTTCTCAGTAAGGACATGCCTTTCTCGCTCATATGTCCAAACCACATATACCAAAGACGCGTGCTATCAGACAAATCAGATGCAGTGACTGCTAAAGTCCCAGTCACAGTGCTTCCCAATAAGATATAAAGGTTACCATGTCGGTAACCTTTCATCACCACCAAAGAACTACGAACGACCCGTAAGACTCCACCCTCGGCGACGAACTTGTTACCATTCGAGTCAAGTGTACCAAGAGAAATAAGATTTTTCTTGAGGTCGAAAACATATCTGACATCAATCAAAGTTTGCACAATTCTATTATACATTTTTACCTTGATAGACCCAATTCCAACAGCTCGATATGCATTGTTGTTGCCCATCAACACAGAACCACCATCTGTCGCCTTGTAGGAAGAAAATCGGTCCCTCTTTGGACATATATGGTAGAGCATCCAGAATCGAGAATCCAACAGTTGTCATGTGCCACCAAAAAACAGACTCCGTCACTATCAGCTTCTAAAGCACAGTTTGCTTCATCACCTTCTCTCACTGTCTTATTCTCATTTTTTTTGTTTGTCTTCTTTGGATGAGAACACTTATTTGCATAATGTCCTTTTTCATTGCAGTTGAAGCACTGCACCTTCTCAATAGGTGTTTTGGACTTGGATCTTGACCTTCTGCTAAAAGATGCTATATCGTTTATCCTTCCTCTTACCGTCAAACCTTGGGCTTGGTCTCCACCGTTTTTGCCATTAGATGCCAACCTCCGTACATCATTAGACAATAAAGCACTCGTAGCTTCTTCTACGAAAATTGAGTTATTTCCGTACATTAACGTTTGAATAAGATTCTCATAAGAACCGGGCAAAGAAATAATAGGATTAGTGTCAAACGATCATCTTCTTCATGTATGTCAACATCCTTCAAGTCAAAAATAATTTGATTGAATTTTGAAATATGATCCCGAATTGACGTACCTTCCTCTATCACTAGTTTGTAGAGTGACTTTAACATATAAAGTCGGTTGGTGAGAGTCTTCGTCATGTAGAGTGATTCTAACTTCAACCATAGCCCAGCGGCGGTGGTTTCGTCCTTCATAGAGTACACGACATCCCTTTCCAAACACAGGCGAATAGCGGCACATGCTTCGAGATCCATGTCATCACAATCAGTATCGGTCATGTTAGTGGGCTTATTAGACTTTCCCCGTAAAGCTTTGTGAAGCTTTTGAGATATGAGAACGTCATTCATCTGGCTTTTCCAAAAGCCAAAATCATTCTTCTCATTGAACTTCTCAATTTCATACTTTCCGATCCTGCTTGACGGAGCCATATCAAGAATTCACTCAATTAACTTTTTCTGAGAACTTTGTCGAAAACTTTGCTAGACTCCTAAAGCTCTGATACCAATTTGTTGTGGCATAGCTAAAATAAACTCAAGAAACTCAGAGAAAGTTTACAACCACAAAGGCAATAATTTACGTAGTTCGGCCAAGATACCTACTTCCACAAATGAGGGTGATTTAATTCCACTATGAAGAAGAAAAGAAATTACAATAGCTCTCAACACTTCTCTCCTTGCACTCAAAAACTCTCTATCACAAAGATAAAAATATCTCTCAATCTTTTTTGTGTTAAACTTATTCACCAACCTTAGCCCTCTTGTGTTGAACTTATTCAACAACTTGAGCATAATAAGATATCTCAAGGAGCACATATAGACCCCTTTATATAGCATAGAAATCTAATCCTATGTAGGCTAATAAATATAATCCTAATCCTATGTAGGATTACCATATATATCGTCAAATCCAATCTTGTATAGGATTACCATATATATGGTCAAAAAAGGTCATGGGCCTATTTTTGGACAATTTTCTTCATATCTATTTTTGAACAATTCCTTCACTTCCTCTTGAAGACTCCCTTAATAGTGTTCCAAGAGCCCTCTCTTGATAGCCTTCTTATAACCTCAAGCACAGAGCCTTCAGCCTCCACCAATTAGCCCTAGGGGTGGAGGAGATCCTTTAATGGATCTCGAACACCAAAGTCTGGAATAATTGCGACCGTCGAATTATATCTTTTTAAATCTAGATCACAAACACAAATAATTAGCTCTCTCATTCTTCCTCTCGAAGACTCCTTTAATGGCCTCTCAAGAAACCTCTCTTGATAGCCTATGACCTCAAACAGAAATTAACCTTTAGTCTCCACCAACCAGCCTTAGGACTGGAGGAGATCCTTAAATAGGACTTCCAACATTCAAAGTCGGGAAATGGCGTGTGTCGTACCTCGCAATTGAACACGAGCCATATACAATAATAATTCACAATTATAAGATTCAGAATTTTTAGGTAAATCACTATCTTCAGCTCCTTAAGAAAATATGTAAGATAACCTCCCTTTTAAGTCACTAATATTTTCCTTTACAAATAAGATATAAAGATTATATTCTCCCAAATATATCTTCCATGTAAGACTATGCATGGTCTCATTCACAACTATCTCCTACATAAGCATGTTGCAATCCTTGGTTCACCTTTCTGCATGTTTCAGTGTCACGACCCGCACCCAGTAAAAGGGCACGAGAAGTGAATACGCCCAGCCTACGCCGCAGTGTCGGCGATAGAACGCTGTCCTGAGTCACAATATCTAATACAATCTAGAATAAGCTCCGAATGGAGAGTAAATAATAATTAACTCAATCACATCACTAAGATGGAATAGAAGAGTAAATCTCAAGAGAGTCACAGATATAAAAAAAAGTCTAGGTGTAAACCACCATAATAAATCATAAGTACAACTCATAATGTCTCAAATAGAAAGACAAATAAAGTACTAAATCACAGCTAGACTAGGGGCAAGTCCTCAGCGACTGTTGGATCCTCCTGAGGGTCCACGTCACCAGTGTCATCTAAGCCAATACCATAATAAGTAGGGCAAAACTCTTCATTATCACCTGTAAAATTTTCAACACGCCCAGTCAGGACGGAACGAGTACATATCTCACAACAGTTCATATCAGGATTGGACATATAAAGCAAGCTATAGAAAACTATACATGAATCGCTGTAAAGAGAATCAACAAGAGAGAGAGACTATAAGATGAGATATAATATGATAAATAGAGAAATGTAACCATCTACATGATTTAGAGCATGAATTGGTTATGCAAACGGTTTGGGTTGCACATAGATAAACTATGGAGTTGCACATGCATACCTACTGGGGAAAATGATCACATAACCAACTACACTCTCCCTGCCCCCAATCAATACACAAGGATCAAGACATGATATGTTATTGCACATGGATAACAACTACTTTATACATGGAGCTCATATGGTCATGAGTGTACATGAATAACACATGAGTGCACATGGATAAATATGAATATATGGAGTACATGATGGCCATGATAAAGTACATGAACATGATATACTCGATGTATCCGAGGGGATAACATCGTATGAAAAGATCCATAGGGTACTAATTCGTGTGAACATCGTGTCAGCATCAAGTATATTAGTCTATAACAAGAGAACATATCCAAAGAAGTATGAAAAGATCAGAGAATGTACTCGCTTGGCAAATTGAACTGCTGATGATGAAGTGTAGCTAAAATGGGGCAGTATAAACCTATTTAAAGTATACACATGTCGCAACCAAGTCTAAAATATCAAAACAAATATCTACAGTGCAAGACTACATGCTTCTAGGTCCATTTTGGTTAAAGTCAACCCTCAGTCAACTCTGGTCAAATCTGATCAACACTGGTCAACCCTGGTCAAACATGGGTCAACTAGTCCGTCTACTAATTTTTAGGGTATAGACAAAATTCTAGGTCATTTGGAGTTCGTTTGAGTTGAATTGGATCAAGTTTGACCCAAAGTTGACTTTTGTCAATTTGGTCAACTTGTCGGCCAATTCGACTAAACTAGGCTCAAAATGATAAACCAAATCTGCCCTAGGACTCCTATATTTATATACACAACTACAATCTATTCTAAGAGAGTTATCAAGCATAAACATCTATATACATATAGGCATATATACACACATGTGTATTTACAATACAAACCAAACTCTAATCTAACAAATGATTGTGTGTGTGTGTGTGTGTGTGAGACCTGGAGATTTCTGAATAGAGTTGAATTCTGAGATTAAAAACAGCAAACACAATCATGGTATACCACAATTTAATATACTATTTATATCACTACAACAAAAAAACCCTTTTAATAACGCTCGATAAGACGTATTGATGACGCCTGATACCTAAGCGTTATCAAAGTTCGAAAATAGCTTTTTTCTATGACGGTTTGGGCTAATTCTGGGCTTTTTATAACATTTATAAAACAAAGCGTTATTAATATTTTAGAGCGGTGGCAAACTTGTAATATTTTGCAAACGTATTAATATGTTTGAAATACCATTCGCCTCTCTTCTTAACAGACTTCAACTCTCTTTCTTCCTTTCTCCATCCAAAAAAAAATTAGGGTTAGGGTTTTGAGAAGAGAAGGATGAAGAAATGGGGTCCGAGCAGAAATCACTAGAAGCTCTGCGGAGAAGAAGCCTCCCTCTACTGCACGGGGTCGTCCTGATGGGGAGGGCGGCGTTCTCCTGCAGGGCCCTGTTCTGGGTGCTGAGGCTCGTGTCGGGCCCCGGCGCCGCGGCGAGCAGGGAGTGCAGGCAGGGGCTGGAGAGGGTGATCGGCCTGGCGCTGGACCAGGCGACGCTGGACGACCTGCCGGTAAGAATTACTACTCTACGCTCGTAATAATTAGTCAAAGTGATGTATGGATTAACTTAATCATATGAATACCTACAATCTTGCTCATAACCATAGAACTTTGGCATATTTTTTTGAGTTCGAGAAGATAAGGCTAGGACTAATCACTTGTTTAATTAGCTATAATCTCACAGATGATCAAGTCACATGGAAGTTAGCAGGAAAGAACAAGACACCGTTGATTGATTACCAAGAGTCTTGAATATGATTGTTTAGATTCTAAGCGATATGGTTAGAGTTAGTCATGTTGATGACGACGACGATGAAACTTTCTGTTTCATTACCTCGGCAGTACAGTATTTGACACAGGAAGCTTCCATGATCTTGGAAGCATCATCCTTTACGAATCTTCTGAATATGAGTAGTGCGTTTGATTGCAAGGTGGAAAATACGTGAAAAAGAAATTAATTCCATGGAATTATTTTCCTAGGAAAAAATTCCATGGAATTCTAGAAAATTTCCATGGAAAAACTTAATTTGGGTGTTTGATTGTCATTATTTTCCACGGAAAATAATATTTTCCTATTGGTTGGACAAGTTTCATTTTCCACCATTTGAAAATAATTCCATGGAAAATATAAGCTATCAAACACTATAATTGGTGGAAAATTTGTGATAAAAATATTTTCCATGGAAAAAAGCCCAATCAAACACAGCATGTTTTTTCTTCTTCTATTATCTATGAAGATAATATCTAAGCTCTGTAAGAGGGTCCTATGTGTAACCTTTTGCTTTACTTCAGCCTCAATGAAGTATTCCAGTTAGTTTAGTTCTTTCCGACAACTTCAAACTACAATAGACACCGTCAAGAAATAGCGTAGAAATGTTCTAAGAACCTCTAGGAATAATATGTAATCTACAAAATTTCTCAAGTGTGTAACCAGTGCTACTGTGCAAATGTAAATTGGACAATCATCATTTGGGATGCTTGACATGAAACCTATCAACTTCTACTAACAAACAAAAATAGTTGTCTAATAACCCAGCCTCTTTCTCTGTAATTTAACTTACCTGTTCGTTTGTAATTGTGGCATGCAAAAGACTGAAAGATATGTCATATCATACACATAGGGTCTCGTCTTTACCTTATTTTTTCCCCCTAAACCACACATAAGCTTCAACAGGCCATTTGTTGTACCTGTAGAGTGAAAGAGATAAATGAAAGAAGAGGGAAATGCAAATAAAAGAGCAAGAAGAAAAAAAAATGTGCATGATCGAGTACTTAGTTACAAATGGAAGGCTACTAGAGCAATTGTCGCGTTGCAATTGCTAAAAAGAAAATGTCAACATTAAAGCCAATATATATAACCTGTAATGCACAACAATGCCAGGATCTTGATTATGTTACACTCTTGGCTAAGTTTCTGATGTGATCTGGTGCGCTAGAGTATTGCGTATTTGGTCAAATTGGTCTGTGTAGAGAATGTAGACTAGACTGGTTTGTTGCTGGCATTGCAAGTTCATGAACAAACTTATTAGTTCATCCATCTTGGCTTCGAAAGTTGGAGATTATGAAGCTATGATCTTAAGCATCTCAGCTATGCTATGGATGCAAAACCAAGCCATTATTCTAGAATGGCCTATATTCTTCAGAGTATATTTTAACTTGTTTTTAAATTGTGATCAACCTTATCTTTTTGCTATACTAGAATTATCCAGATCCTACCAAATTGGTCTAAGAAGGGATGCAATTTGGCATTGTGCAGTTTAGAATTGTCTATGTTAGTTCAGCGGACAGGAAGAATAAGCAAAGGACATATATTATTTTATTAGAAGATCGCATGTACTGTAATTTTAGTTTGCTTATTAGAGTCTGATAAGAAAATTCCAAACCAAGTTACTCATGTTTTATGAATTTCCGTCGTATTATTTGTAGAATGTTATAAGTGCAAGTTTCATATTGAACTTTATTCTTTGGATTGCAGGCTAGTTCCTATTTGAACTTTATTCCTTGGATTACTTAGAGTTTGTTCGGCACGACAAGGTAAGTTGTCCCAGTAAGAATTACTACTCTACGCTCGTTAATTTTATTTTGATATGAACATGCCGTTGGCTGATACCTTTGCTTTCATAAAAAAGATTATACAATAATTTTGTTTGGCTGCATAATTTTTTTTGTAGAAATGGGAAGAAATCATCGGACAAGCAAGTCAAAGTGTGATATACCTAAGGATCAGGATGTCATAAGAGAAGTTCAACTCCTGGTATTCTCATCAGAAAGAGATAAGAGTTACTTTTTTGGTTTACGTTGTTTGTTTCTTTTTGTTTTCCATCAGTGTTTTAGTCAGGGATGTTTTAGACATCAGGTACCTGGCCCATGGCTTTTGTGACTTATTCTATGTTTATTAATTTGAAGTTTATTCTTATTTTACTAGGTAGAGCAGGAGTTTAGTATTTTTATTTGTTTTCTTGTTAATTTAGTGTTTGCATATAAAATATAAATTTATGTATGTTCATCACATAGTTCACGCTACCGGTCGATGCTGAAATTGACATTGGAACAACCGAAACTGCTGAAACAACAGAAACTAATTGATTCAAAACCACAGAACCCCCCGCCCCACCAAAACTGCCCCGCGAATGCATATTTAGAAGGGTCTAATACCGATACTGACTGTTAACCATAAGTTGATCCATTAGGTGCACTTTTAGGAAATATCATTTCAAACCCATTCTGTAGAAGTGGCTCTTGGAAACAGTCACTTAAGTATCCTGGACTTGTAGTTTCATAAAGTAGTTTATTGTCACTTCTAGGACTAGCTTATTTCCTGGTTTAGTCATGCCAAAGGTTTAGTTCTATTGAATTCCGGGAGGCTTTACTTGCAGGGAAACTCAAGATATATACTAACTACTTGCTTGTTGTAGATAGGGATATTCAACTATTCTTCAATATATTTACGTGGGAAATAGTATATATGCTAGTGCTGATCCGTTAATCTTCATCGAGGTGTAACATCTCTATGACATGACTAATCAAGTGCCATTAAATCAGTTGTTTTTACATTAATGGCTTTCAAGACTCCCTTATTGTTGGGTTAAACTAGAACCAACTTCTTAGCTTTCAACCAATTTGGATTTCCCCTCATTTTACGATGTTTCAGAATGACAGCAGAGCCTTCATCTCAAACATGTGAGAGTGGCTACATAATACTTTGGTGGGGTCCTGTGAGATTTCAACCTGCTATCAGTAAGTAATTCAGTATAATGCTTATTCAACAAAATTTTGAAGATTACAACTTTTTGTTCTATTTCTCTTGCCATTTTTCTCTTCCAAAGAAAAAGAAAAAGTTGTTCTTATCTAAGAATGCACTCTTTATATAAGGAATGAGAAGGTTCTGCAAAGCAATGTTTGTCAGGATTATCATGTGGTTATTGATTTTTCTGTAAAATTGAGACAGTCTTGTGGCTTAAGATGAATCTTTTTGTTCTTCGATTCTTTGATTGGCTTTTACTTGTTTGAAACATCTTCTCTCTGTTTCCTTCTGACAATTATATGGACTGATTTGGTTGTCTTCTCATTTTCTCAGGATTTTACTGGTGTTCCGGCTGTCGTTGATCTTTCATGATTATTGGTTATGTGGCCAAGTTTTGATGTGGACAATTTTGGTAGTTGTAAATATATATATATATATATATATATATATATATATATATATATATATATATGTGTGTGTGTGTGTGTGTGTGTGTGTGTGTGTGTTTGGATATTCTATTTTGAGAATGTAATGAAGATGTTGATATGTACTCTATTTTGAGAAATGTAATAAAGATGGTGATATATAATGTTAATTTGATTTTTAGGCCTGACAATTATATGGACTGATTTGGATATGCTAATTTGAATAGTATAAAGTGTTATAAATGTGCTGCATTGAGCCTATACATATTATCTATTCATGACGTTTTTAAAATTGTTCTGAATTGTGCACTATATATTAACTATTCATAACGCTTTTATAGAAACTATTCATGACGGTTATTTTATGACGCTTTTAAAAAACATTTATAACACCTGTTTTCATAACGGTTGCTGTGAAAAAAAAAAAGCGTCATGGTTCGTCATTAATGACGCTTTTTAGCCGTCATTAAAAGGGTTTTTTGTTATAGTGTATACATACGTACAAAATAAGAAAACTATATATATATATATATATATATATATATATATATATATATATATATATATATATATATATATATATATATATATATACAAATGCTTAAAGAAAAGATTGGCAATGGTTTGAGATAATTTAAAGAGTCAAAATCTGGAATTAAATCTCCCTCGACCCATTCTCAACATATATGTATTAACAATGGGTTTCAACGGGGTTATATATATATATATATATATATATATATATATATATATATATATATATATATATATATATATATATGTATATAGCTATATAGAAAGCATATATACTCATAAATGATGAAAAATTATGAAACAAATTCAAAAGTTGGTTCCCACAAATCCGAAACCTCATATACGTACTAAAAACTCAGATTTTATAAGCTAAATAGCTGGAAATCAAAATATCACATTTAAACTCAAAAATTCATATTAAAGAAAACTCATTTTTCACACAACGACCCAAAATGAGATATACACCAAATGAACCCGCAAAACTCGGCATACACGTTGGTCTTGACCCACGTGATGCGCTCATATACTCTCAGGTTCGAAATCGTGTCCGTGTCGTATCCACAGAACGCGTATCAGAAATTCCCGATACTGCGTCATAACGCGTGTGTTCTCGCTCGATTGAGTGCCGCACACACAACGAAAAGCCCTATTGTCACGACCCGCACCCTTATGAGGGGCACGAGCACGTGGGTACGTCCAGCCTATGCCGCAGTATCGACGGTAGAACGCTGTATATAACGTCTGTAAATACTACGACTAACAGTATAAAGGTACCTGTACAGTATATACACTCCGAGTGGAGGTGACATAACAATACAGTCTCAATCACAGAATAAAACTAAGGTAGATAGCTCAGAAGGAAAGACATATGATAGATGAAAATAGAAATAAGTCCAGTGTCCGACACAAGCCTAGATATATACATAACATCTCAGGGTCTCAAAATATAACATAGAAAACTACAGTCTGAAAGCTAGCTGGATCGCAGTCCAGTCAAACCTAGCTAAAAAGATCTAGACAGAAGTACTATCATCCACTGGCTCCAAGGGTGTCAACTGGTCGCAGTCTACGTCCTGACCATACCCATAGTAGGTAGAGCAGTCCGCATCTATGTCATCTGGATATATCATAACGTTATCCTGTCAGGAAAATGAACGAGTACAACGCTGACAACAAATTCCATAGTAATAACAAATGCTCTAACAGTCAATCATAATAGAGTACAAGATGAACATATCAAGATATAAGTATAACAGGATATGCAAACTGGAAATCATGTCAGGGTGAATCATGCAGGAAAAGTAAGCTGAACTGTAAATCATGTAACTGATGTAATAAATATAAAAGTACCTCGAATATTATAGCATAATATGATCGGTATGGGTCAAGAATCAGGCTTCCAGCCGACCTACTACAAGTACGTGGACTCGGCCCGGCCGGGATGGCAAGCTATGGAGCAAGTAGTAGCACAGGTCAGGCTATACCCGTCGTGAGGTGAGGGTATAGTTATGATACAAGTAGTAACTCAAGGTGGGCATTGATCACACTATCTATAAAATTCCCCATCTCTGAATAGTACACGAATTCGGACATAACACGTCATGACGCGGGATTTCCTAAAAGGGGAGCAGGTCCTCTTCAGGAATCGACGTCAATACAAGTACAAGAATCAAGACCAAGCAAGTACCTGTATCCCAAGAAATCCAGGAATGAAATCTAATAACAGGAATCCGATAATACTAGTCCGTGCACCAATGTGTCGAGAATCAAGTAAACACTATAACTGAACTGGTAGAGAAGATATCAAAACAAGTAACTGCTATCAGAAAATGTACTCGCCTGTTGTCCTGAGCTGTAGGGTATATCAATGCTCAGTGTGGTAATCAGAAACCTAAAAATGAGATATTGTATGTTAATTTAGGTTTAAACAAGTTTAAGAATGATTCACAATGAATGATATGAAATCTAGGTCAAACTAGGTCTCACTGAGTCACACTAAGTCTTGTCAAGTCAATCTAGGTCAAATCAAGTTATATCAAGTCAATCTAAGTCAGACTAAGTCGACTCTAGGTCATACCAGTCATCGCAAGTCAAAACAAGTCAAAGCGAATCAAACGGGGTCAAGAGTTGGCCTACAGTTGACTTTTGGTCAACTGGTCAACCCTGGTCAACTCTGATCAACTCTAGGTCAACCCTAGGTCAAACTAGTCAAATGTTGACCAACAGTTGACATTTGGTCAACTGGTCAACACTAGTTTGGATTTGGTCAAATCTAGACAAAGTATTGACTCACGGTTGACTTTTGGGTAAAAAGTCAACTCTGAGTCAACCGAGCCAAAATTGGTCCAAAAATGACATTTGTAGGGTGTACCTAACAAGTCACCAAAGTTTCAAGTCAATCCGAATACCCGAACCCCGTATTTTGAATTTATCCGATCACCCCTTAAAATATTTACCCTTAACCATTCTAACTTGACGCCAAGTGGCCTTCCCTTGGGAATTTCACTCTGGGCTTCCTAGGGTAGTAGGGTACTATCCTATACAACCATTACCTACCAAGTTTCCTAGGGTAAGTGGACATCCAGTCCATCTTACGGTCCGTATCGCCCGTTTATCCGTTATCTTGAATATCTCAAGATACACAATGGTACGGTACGATACCACTCTCCTAATCCCATACGAAATCCCGATTTCCACCTAGGAGCCTACCCACAAAATCTAATTCACATTAGCTAGGCCCCCTCCAAGTTTCGACGCGTTCCAAATCACGGAACTCAAAATCCCCTCTTCACAAATTTCTAACTCGACCATTCACTCACTCACTCAAAACCATTTTTCACACTCACTTAGGACTAGTTGTAGGGACTACTTTAGTGGGTTGATTAGGTGTATATATAGCTAATATATACGGTATATATATATGAATATATATTGGTATACATATGTGGGTATATATAGGTTGATTTGGGGGTCAAAAAAGGGGGAAAATGATGTCTTGTTGCAGCTATTGCTACTGGTCCTGCTGTTACTGCTGCTGCAGTAACTGCTGCTGCTGTGGGGGGGGGGGGGGCAGCAGCCCCATGCCCCCCTCCCCTTGCTGCTGCATGTTGCTCTCCTTTTCCCCTTCACTTTCTCCTCCATTCTCACACTCTTCTCCCTCTCTAATTCCCTCTATAATCCTCTCTAAACTCCCTCTCAATCTCTCTAATATATATATAAACACTCAACATATAAATCTCATTCTATATATATATATATATATATATATATATATATATATATATATATATATATATATATATATATAAACACTCAACAAATTCCCTCATTCATCCCCATCTCTATATATGTGAATACACACGCTCACACATACATATCTACATACATACACACACACACACACACACACACACACACACACACACACACACATATATATATATATAGACACACACACATATATATATGTATCTAGATATATATATGGACACTCACACACACACATATGGACACACACACTCCCACATATGGACACACACACACACATATATAAATATGAATTTAAGAGTGCCAAACCACTTAGACACAAATCTAATTTAGTCTAGAAGTGTCCAAATTTGGGGGAAACTCAAGGACACAAACACAAACACTAACTTCTCCTAGGACACTCCAAACGGACTCGAACTTGACACGAATAGGGACACGAACACGAGGATCAATCCTACGGGGTCCAATCTATTTATCATGATGAAAAGAATGAGTTAGAGAATAGGTTATACCTAGCGGGAGATGAATTTTCGATTCGAAAGTCCTCCGACACGGCTCCGATACAACAAATTGTTTAGGACACACCCTTGCACTTCTTGCTCCCAAAAGCTTGGAGAAGCTTCTCTTGGGGAAGAGGAAGAGTGGAAAGGAAGAATATTGGGAAGAAATGATTTATTTTGAGATCAAAACCAAGGATTTCTATTCTTGCTTTTGAAAGAAACTTGAAGAAGAAGAAATTGTGGAAATTTTGAAGTGAAGAAGAAGGAATGGGGTGGGGGTGTGGCCGGCCCTATTGGAAGGGTTTGGGGCAACTTACAATTTACAAGTTTGCCCCTCCCTTACTTTCATGCTAAGTTAAATCCAATTTTGGGTTTGGGGGTTATCTAAAACTAAATAAAATTCATAATTAAGCTTAAAAACTCATGGGGGACTAGTCCAAACTCCTAAACCTAAAAGTTAAGTTTGGGTGGGCCATGGCTAATTAACATGTTAAATACAACTCAAGTCGAAATTTCCCGAGGTCACGAATTAAGTCAGAATGCGATGAAATTCGAATCCGACTCCTATAATCATTAAATATTATTATTCATGAAATAAAATTCCCAAAAATATTATAAAATAGAAAATTACCATTTTATCCCTAACTTAGAAAAGTGAGGGTGACACCCGTGCTCGTGCACGTAGCTGGGGGGGTCCTGGGGTAGGTCTAGGACACGGCCACGCAGCGAAACGCAGCACCGAAATAGCACACGCAGTCCCGCAATTGTGTGCGCGCGCCCGCGTGCCCTCTTGCGCACGGTTCCGCCTTCGTGGCTCGCTCGTCGGGCCACGCCACGACTCGGGATTGGTTTCTCGGGTAGTCCAGGTGTAACACCCAGTTTTTCGAAATAAGGGTATTTTGGTCATTTTCAAAATTTTAGAATTTAATTTAAATTATTATTATTATTTATAATTAATGTGATTTTTTTAGTGATTTTAGAATAATTGATTTTTGTGTTTTAGTGGCTTTGACTTATGTTGACCTTGGAGACTAACCTAGTGGCTAACCTAGGTCATGACTAAGAGATTAGGATTTGAAAACCTAGGTTGACTTAAGTTGATGAGGATTAACTCATTGGGATTAGTTTGGTGAAATTAGGAGCTAGTTTGATTAAGAAATGGCTTGTGAAGTCACAAGTCATTTTATGACTAATAGGCTTAATGGCCCATAGCCCACACCAATTGAACCAAGCCCTAACCCTAGAAAATCTGACCAGCCCACTATGGTCAGCCCCCCTATTTATATGCTCCTAAAACTAGGGTTGCCTCTTTAGGAAACTTTGCCATTTGGAAGAGGTGAGTCCCCATCCTTGTAAATCCTTAGAAAATCTATTTCTTCTCCAAATTCCTTCAAACAAATTGCATAGGACCTAAAATTACTGTTCTTGCTGTTGGTATTGAGTATTTTCAGGAAGGAAATAATTTGAGGAAGTTTGGTGGTTTGTGGAGCTCTTTCCATTTGGAAATTTTGACCCATTGTTCACCTATAGGTATAATTCCTTCCATTGCTCCTAAATTCTGTTAAAAATCATTACTAGGATGCCCTAGCCCTAACCTAGCTGTAGGAATAGCTAACCCTAAGTTTTGTGTCCAATTCGTGTCCTATTTGGACGCGTATCAGTGACATGGTGCATGTGTTCAACCGAAATGTCCTTTTTGTATGCACTGTGCGTTTGCGCGCGCGCGACACTGTGCGTTTCAGTGCACTGGGTTGTGTTCTTGCTTTCAATTCGTTTTAAATGTTTTAATTAGTGATTTTAATTGTTAATTAGGTCCTAAATATAATGTAGGATATATGTTAGAATTAATTTACATGTTAGATTAGTTTTTGATGGGGGATTTGGTTTCGAATTGGGTTAAATTCCATGTTAACTGATATTGTCTGATACACATTGCATTTCAGTATTTCCTAAATAATTAAATTCCTATTTTAGTAATGTTTTTCACTGTTAATGTTACCTACATATTATTGTTCATGCTTAGTTTCATGTTTCATTCGATTTTGGATTTATGGTCTGAGAATGAGGATTTGGACATGTGGGTTGATTTGAATTGGTTTGATGAAACTCAGGAATTGGGTTCCTGTCCTTCTTTTTAGAAATGAACTGAGCCTATACCTGAGATTCCCCATTCCCTCTTAACTGAATTGTATTCCAGTTATCACCAAGTAGTTCATGTTATTCCATGTTTTCTATTTCCTGCTACACTGTTTACCTTTTTCCAGTTTTCACCATTGCTCATACTGAAACTGTAATGAACTGATTTCCCATTTGACACATGCCACTGATTTTGTTTCATGGGTTAACTGAGATTGAATGAATGACCTATTCATTGGTTAAATGATTAATTCAATTTAAATTCAATAGGCTTTATATTTGTGAATGGAATAATTAGACTGTGAATGGATTTCGAATAGCCATGACTGATGCTAACTGTTGTGTTTTGGTTGGGAAGTAGTTAACTGTCGATTCAAATTGATTCCTTCCTTTTACTGAACTTGAATGTTCATTCATCCTTGATAACAGGAGTGGATTTCACTTAGCCACTGTTTTGTTTACATAGGAACTGTCAACTGTTACTCAATTCCAAACCTCTGTAATTTCCAGTTCAAGTATGAATTTTAACAACTGTTTTGATTCAATTTAATGAGGAAACTTATATGTTTTAGATTCTAATATAGTTCTCCTATATGAGTTCTAGTTGTGTGCTTGAATTGGGTTAATTTGGTATTGATTTGGGTTCAAGTTCTGGGTTGTAATGTTGGACTGAAATACTGAATTCATTTTGAAACCTGAGATTCATTCCTTCCAAATGAACTGTAGTTGATTGATTTCTATTTTCTGTATACACAGGTTACATTGTTAGTTAGCTCCTTGTTGCTATTTTCCTATTTGCTCACTGTTCCTGATTCCAGGATATGATGCTACTGTTCTTCTTTAACTTTTCACTGATTTTCCTATAATGTCACACTGATTTCAGGATTACACTAACACACACACCAGTGTCTCACACCTACACACACTCTATGTGACACCTCACACCCTCATGCCATGACACACACTCACGTGCCTACACACACTCTTGCACTCTCATGACACACACACATGACACATGAGCACATGTGTCCCCCTTTTTTTTCTCTATGCATGTGTGTATATATATATATATATGTATTGAGATATATATATATATAGGTATCATATATAATATGTCAATGTGTGTGCCTACTATTATATATACTAGATATACATGTATGTGTGATATATCATAGGTAACCTATATGCTAATGAGTAATTCTATGTTATATTATAATATATCAATATGTGTTATATATATATATATATATATATATATATATATATATATATATAAAAATATATATATATATATATATATATATATATATATATATATTTATTTACATGTGTTATGTGAGTATGGTTGGTTCATAGGCATGGTATAGCCTATAGCCTAGGCTCTTAGCCTATGTGAGGCCTGAATGCCAGTATAGAGTCTAGATTGGTCTTGTATAGTCTTGTTAGACCTAGAATAGACTAGTTAGGCTAGTATAGACTTGTTTGACTTAGGTTTGACTTGGTTGACCTAGTTGACTTCTAGGGTTGACCAAGAGTTGACTTTGGTCTAGATTGACCTAGAATCATGTAGAATGCATAGTAGGACTTCATTATATCATTTTAGACTTGTTGTGACTTGTGCTGTTCTGATTAGGAGCCAGATACCTCTCCTCGGACAGTATATTTACTTCAGACACTCAGATACAGGCGAGTACATTCTCTGATCATTTCATATCCTGCTTAGAATTATTTCCTGTAGTAGATTACTTTACTTGTACTGTCACGTTGGTCACATGGATTAGTACTATACGGATCCCTTCTTGAGATGTTATCCTTAGGGAGCATCGGGTACTCTACGTTCTGTGCGTTTCACTTACATAGCGTAACATATGCTTCTTTGGTTCTTTGATTACTTGTGACATATACCCTTATGATCACAGAGTCTCCTAGAATCTCTTATTCCATTTACTGGGTGTCCTAGAATCTCCTAGAATTCCCATTTTTGGGACTACTATGTACCACCCTTCGGGGGCTTACCACCCTTCGAGGGCTATTACATAGAATCATAACATAACCTGTTCGGATCCTTGTGTACTGATTGGGGTAGGGGGGAGTAGAAGTAGACATGTGAATAATACCCAAGTAGTATCTTATCAGAATCTCTTCCATAGTGTCTTATCAGAATCTCCTATGCCATTTACATGTCTATATTGTACTCTGACTCACTAGCCACATGTTAGTTCTTTATTTATAGTAGATATTTCTATTACAGCTTTCTCTCTCTGTTTACATACTGCACTTCTTTCAGTACTTGTATCTTACTTTACTACATGATTATATCTTCTAACCTGCTATGAACTATTGAGATGTACTGTACTCGCTCCTGTCCTGACTGGACCTGTTGAAAATATTACAGAGGACGAGAAGGAGGCCTGGGAGGATGCCTTCTATGGGACAGCTCTAGCTGAGGACATCACCCCACTGCCTAGACTAGTTTAGTTAGGCCTTATCTTATTTTCTTGTTGTCTTGAGACTGTTTAGCTAGATTTTACTTCTGTTCAGAGATGTTGAGTTGTATATATTCTTTCTTATTCAGTAGCCGAGATATGTACTCTGGATATTTGCTGGGATATTATCTTAGACTTTTCTATCTTCAGTATTTCCTTGAGTTCTATATCATATCGTGTTTTCTTCCTCCTTAGTTGTGGTTGAGTTCATTTACTGCTTAGTATTATATTGCTAGATGTATGTTGACCTAGGACAGCGTTCTACCGCCGACACTGCGGCGTAGGCTGGGCGTTGTTACGTTCTCGTACCCTCACAGTGGGTGCGGGTCGTGACACCAGGTATAGGTCGACGTGTCCCAGGTCCTGAAACGGGTCCTCGTTGCATCGTGTGCGCGCACGAAGTCCGTTTCAGCGACAAAAAAATAGGCTGAATGCACAGTGGGCTGAGCGGTGCACGTCAGATTTCTCCGCGCTCGCTCAACGAAAAGCCGTGAAATTTTACGAGCATGGGGACAGAGGTTGCCCCCACGTGCTCAAGAAATTTCATATGAAAATACGACCTGTGCATCGAAAAACAACACGCGGACAGCAGGGCACGCACGGCCTCGTGCACGTTCGTCCGACGCCCGAAACGCCGCTAATATGTTGTCAAAACCAAATAGTCTTCACAAAGGTTTATCAAAATAATATTATCTAAACATCCATGAAGACATAATCGAAAAACAGCAACTTTCTATCCTAAGCGGCATTTCGTCGAACACGTGCCATAAAGGACCGACACGTGTCCGATACCGCCATCAAACGAAGTCGAAATCTAACCAAATTTCGTGGGCAAGTCTACGGCACCTATATATGAATACAAAAATGAAAGAAATTTCAGATTTAATTTGGTAGATTAGGGTTTACCTATTGAGTGTCAAAAACTCAATGAATGGAGCCCCTCGGTTGTCGTGTCGACCGATTTCCCTCAAGCAAAAGCCTCCTCCTCGCTAGAAATGCTCCAGCAGATCCTCCTCTCCTCGACAAGTGTAACGGAGTTCGTTTGGGAAGAAACGGACTCCGGATGAAGGAAATATGAGTTTTGGAGAGGAGAAACTATTAGGGTTCACTTGTGGAGGCTACAATTCCACAAATGAAGAAAAGGGGGAGGGGTTACTGCTGTTGGGCAGCCAAGGGGGTCTCTAGGGTTAGGGTTACACTTGGGCCAACTCATTCTCAAGTAGAAATGGGCCCAAGTCAAAAAGGCTTAAAGGCTAGCATGCAAAAAGGCTAAAATAAATCAATTAAAGCCTTAAAAATAATCTAATGCCTAAAATAAATTCTAAAAATAAAAATAACAATTCTAAGGCATGGTTAGACCCCTATACATGTCCACTAAGGTTAAACCAGTTGCTAGCATAACACAAGTCAACATATCTAGAAAATCACAAAAAGGCCAAAATGGCTAAAAATCAATTAATCACTCTAAAATTAACTAATAAAATCTAAATTAATTCTAATGATAATAAATCTAATTCTAATATAGCATTAAGGTTCTAGGTCATGGTTGGCTAAGGTCAAACCACTTATACTGCCAAAACACCAATTCGGCTACCAAACAAACCGCACAACAAGCAATTTAATCAATAAATTAATAAAATTCAAGTAATGCACAATTACTAAAATATCCTTAGCCTAAAAATATGTAATTAGCCAATCTAGTCACATGGTCGAGTCTCCTTGGTCATGGTTAGTCTCTAAGTCAAACAGTCTCTAGGGTTAACTAGCAACAACCAAAATCATAATTCACTCATCTAAATAATATAAAATAAATAAAGAAAATCCCCAAAAATCATAATATGATTTAAATATTATTATTAAATGATAAAAATTACAAAAGTTCAAAATTACCCTCGTTTCAGAAAAGTGGTGGTTACAAGTCTACCCTTCTTAAAATAATTTCGTCCTCGAAATTAAGATGATCCTACTCTTTCTAGGTCAAATCCCCCAACAATCATGGTCTTAAGAAAACTTATCTAAATCATGTAGTTGAAAAGAAATCATACAGGATTATGGCAGGTAATATCAGTCTGGGATCTCATCATCTAGCCATTATAGTCATACTAGATCAAAAGTAGTCCTAAGGTATTGAACATACAAACAATATGGTAGGGTACAGTAATCATGAAGATAAGATAAGGTATAGGTCAAGAACTCACCTCTACTAGGTCTAGTAGGTGGGACTCTCTCCTAGAGGCAGGCCTCGACTAGCGGCAGGTGTAGTAGGACAGTCTCGTATCTTGTGTACAACTGACCCACAAGGCACAATCCTAGTCTCTTCCTACAGTCCTTTCATACGTGCCCAGGCTTCTTACAGAAGGCACAGGTAGGCAACCACCCAACTGGCCTGTGCTGGACAGGAATCTGAACTGGATAGGCTGGCCTGGGCTGGAAGCCTGGGTACTCCTGGGGCTCTGGGTATAAATTGTTCCTCACTCTCTTAGGACTAGGCTCCCCCCTCGAATGTATGTAATCCCACAACAGTTGAAAACTGAGACTCTGCTCTCTCATAAGCTCAGCCTGAAGTCTCTGTACCTTTCCTGCACATCCTGAAGAAGTCTGTTAATATGAGCTCCATCAGGAATGGCGTGGGGTACCACTCCAGGAGGCAAGGGAAGGCCCTCAGTCTCCGGCTGAACTGCAGCCCTTTCCTGAAGGATAGGAGATGGAGGAAAACTCTCCGATGAGGCTACTAACACCTCCTAAGCAATAAAAGGGGGAAGTACAATCTCGATCTCATCCGGAATTTCAGCTGTGCACTGGGGACAGGCTCTGGTCATGGGTGCCATCCTGAAAGGATAAGAAAAAAAATTTAGTAAATCATCGAGCTGTAAGGCAGTCTATCATCCTATGTGAAAACTGATAATTATATATATAAAAAAAACTGGAATTAACTATATAGGGTTACTATTTTAAAGATGATCAAAATCAAAAGTTTAAAGCACGAACATTGAAATCCAATACGATATATATAAAAGAAAAGTTAGTCTCGGCACGACCTAAGTTGATCAATCTCTTGGTAAATCAAGATTTGGGAAAGATGGGGAACAAGGTTATCAAAGTCTGAGCACGAGCATCCAAGGATGGAGATCTAGGTCACAATTAAATTTAATTCAATTGAGTACGACCCAGATTTTAATATGATAAAAAAAGATGACCAAAGTCGATTGGTCGTGATCATTGGAGTTATGGTTCAATGATATTGAAAAAAAAATTTAAGGATAATTCAAGGATATGGAATAAGTCAATTTTCTTCTTTTTGATAGGAAAAACAGAAGACAAGGTTTCATAGGGAAGTCAAGTTAATCATCTTTCTCTGATACCATCAAGCTTATCTAATCATCATTTGTCAATCATATCCTTATCTCATAAGTCCAAATATGAAAATTAACCTTTATATGACTACCACCAAGAATTTATACCCTTTTATTATGAAGATTGGATCTTGTCATGATCATCATAGGCTCAATTCTTAAATTTCTAAACATTATTCATGAAGCATACCCTTTTATTTATTAGCACTCAATATTAACCACTTAATCATCTTTAAATCCAAATTCTTCCACCTTGTCTCGAATTAGATCTGAAACCTCTAAATCAAGTTTTTTGAAATCCTTGAACTTGTTCAAATTACTCTCCTCATGTTGTTCAATCCGAAACTACTAGACCTTACAAAACTTATTCTCCATTAAAATCAACCTTCATATTTCCTTCAATGTACACCCTCAAATTTTATTCTCCTTAAAATTTAAAATTTTCTCAAAAATCTTTATATATTCTTTAATTCAAAAAAAAATCATTGCGTTCTTTCTGCTCTAAACCATTTTCTTGCAATATCATATTCAATTTCGTATTACCGTCGAATACAGGTAAAAACTCTTCCCCATTACTAAGTCCCTAAATTTAACATCATAGCCTTAAGGTAACTGTCTCAAGAATCAATAACCAAAATTTATCCAAGTCCTCGAACTAAGTTAACCTTGAATATCCTCGTCAGCTAAGAAATGCATCTACTATCTACATCCAAATATTTCTCTGTGTGTGATCATTCCTAGATTGATATATAAATCTCTTGATTTCATTCTCACTTTTTATCACATCCCTATCTCAAAATTCTATATCAAAGACCAACTTTTTATATCCCTACCTAGATTATCACGAGATAACAAATTACGTCCTTTTTGAGCTAGATGATTTACGTCACTTCCTCGACCTTTCTAAGGTAAAAAGGTATGGAGATTCAAAGGTTTCCAAAGTATAGATGACAGCATTAGACATGAGATGGTGATTGATGTAATTGGGATAGAGTTAACTAGGATAAGGAAAAATGGGAATGCAAGAAATAATGGCATGAAAGAAATAATGATAAAAACTGTTCTTGCTCATCTGTTCAAAGGAATGAACGAATTTGAGATATAATCTGATAACCATACACGTCTTCCTGAAATCATGTTGATAGAATTTTGCCACGCCAATAAGCATAGCTGCAATAAACAATAGAGTCCGTAACTAAGGTATACACCCTATAATCATGTTATTTAGAATTCTTACCTCGCCAACCGGTATGGCTGCAAGTAAATCTAAATTCCATAACTAGGATAATATATCTAAAATCAGGCTCTACGTCCTTGTCGTGCTAGCCAGTATGACTGCGATAAATTCTAACTCCACAAATCAAGTAGACATTTACCTTTCTCACTATCCTTATCAAGTATATGTTATCAGATTATACCCTAAATTCCAAATAAAAATAAAAATAAAATATAAATATATTTAAATACAAACTCAAAGTCAACAACTAATCAACAAGGTTCAAGATTCAACAATGAATCCATCAAAATCAAATTCAATAACAAGGAGTAATGAGTGAATCAAATGAGTAATGGGTGAATCAGATTAGGAAAAAGATTTCAGATCGAAGTTAAAATAAGATTCTCAGGGGTCGTCCCAGGAATCTCTCAAGGAATCCTAACAGTGATTGGGTATCCTCTCATTCTAGCACTTTGCTTCCTATACCCTATAGCAGGCTCGTAGTAGTACAACTAAATTGTCGTACTATCACGACATCGCACTAATGCGAATCTGGTCCTGCATGGACCGGAGAGATGAAATCGTATCTCCATAACTATCTTGAAGACAGATCAAACAAGGAATCAATTACTGAAAAAGAAGCAAAATCATCAAAGGAGGACAGTTGTTTTCAAAAGGAGACAATTAACAGCAAGAATTTGATAAGAGTTTTCCTAATGTGATTGAGTACCTTAACTTATATCTTATATCCTACTGCAAGCCGTAATGATACTCTAGTTCGAGTACCACTACGAATCATACTAGTTGTGATTGGGCTGACCTGTATGGGCTACCACTAAAAACGTGTCACGACCCGCACCCAGTGAAAGGGCACGAGAAGTGAATACGCCCAGCCTACGCCGCAGTGTCGACGGTAGAACGCTGTCCTGAGTCACAATATCTAACACAGTCTAGAATAAGCTTCGAATGGAGAGTAAATAATAATTAACTCAATCACAACACTAAGATGGAATAGAAGAGTAAATCTCAAGAGAGTCACAGATATAAAAAAAAGTCTAGGTGTAAACCACCATAATAAATCTCAAGTACAACTCATAATGTCTCAAATAGAAAGACAAATAAAGTACTAAGTTACAGCTAGACTAGGGGCAAGTCCTCAGCAACTGTTGGATCCTCCTGAGGGTCCACGTCACAAGTGTCATCTAAGCCAATGCCATAATAAGTAGGGCAAAACTCTTCATCATCACCTATAAAAATTTTAACATGCTCATTCAGGACAGAACGAGCACATATCTCTCACAACAGTTCATATCAGGATTGGACATATAAAGCAAGCTATAGAAAACTATACATGAATCGCTGTAAAGAGAATCAACAAGAGAGAGAGACTATAAGATAAGATATAATATGATAAATAGAGAAATTTAACCATCTACGTGATTTAGAGCATGAATTGGTTATATAAACGGTTTGGGTTGCACATGGATAAACTATGGAGTTGCACATGGATACCTACTGGGGATAATGATCACATAACCAACTACACTCTCCCTGCCCCCAATTAATACACAAGGATCAAGACATGATATGTTATTGCACATGGATAACAACTACTTTATACATGGAGCTCATACGGTCATGAGTGTACATGAATAACACATGAGTGCACATGGATAAATATGAATACATGGAGTACATGATGGACATGATAAAGTACATGAACATGATATACTCGATGTATCCGAGGGGATAACATCGCGTGAAAAGATCCATAGGGTACTAATTCGTGTGAACATCGTGTCAGCATCAAGTATACTAGTCTATAACAAGAGAACATATCCAATGAAGTATGAAAAGATCAGAGAATGTACTCGCCTGGCAAACTGAACTGCTGATGATGAAGTGTACTGGGGCAGTATAAACCTATTTAAAGTATACACATGTCACAACCAAGTCTAAAATATCAAAAGAAATATCTACAATGAAAGACTACATGCTTCTAGGTCCATTTTGGTCAAAGTCAACCCTCGGTCAACTCTGGTCAAACCTGTTCAATGCTGGTCAACCCTGGTCAAACTTGGGTCAACTAGTCCGTCTACTAATTTTTAGGTCATACACAAAATTCTATGTCATTTAGAGTTCGTTTGAGTTGAATTGGATCAAATTTGACCCAAAGTTGACTTTTGTCAATTTGGTCAACTTGTCGGCCAATTCGACTAAACTAGGCTCAAAATGATAAACCAAATCTGTCCTAGGACTCCTATAGTTATATACACAACTACAATCTATTCTAAGAGAGTTATCAAGCATAAACATCTATATACATATAGACATATATACACACATGTGTATTTACAATACAAACCAAACTCTAATCTAACAAATGATTGTGTGTGTGAGAGACCTGGAGATTACTGAATAGAGGTGAATTCTGAGATTAAAAACATAAAAACACAATCATGGTATACCACAATTTAATATACTATTTATATACATACATACAAAATAAGAAAACTACATATATATATATATATATATATATATATATATATATATACAAATGCTCAAAGAAAAGATTGGCAGTGGTTTGAGATAACTTAAAGAGTCAAAATCTGGAATTAAATCTCGCTCGACCCGTTCTCAACATATATGTATTAACAATGGGTTTCAACGGGTTATATATATATATATATATATATATATATATATATATATATATATATATATATATATATATATATATATATACATAGCTATATAGAAAGCATATATACTCATAAATGATGGAAAATTATGAAACAAATCCGAAATTTGGTTCCCACAAATCCGAAACCTCATATACTTACTGAAAACTCAGATTTTATAAGCTAAATAGCTGGAAATCAAAATATCGCATTTAAACTCAAAAATTCATATTAAAGAAAACTCATTTTTCACACAACGACACAAAATGAGATATACACCAAATGAATCCGCAAAACTTGGCATACACGTTGTTCTCGACCCACGTGATGCGTTCGTATACTCTCGGGTTCGAAATCGTGTCCATGTCGTGTCTACAGAACGCGTATCAAAAATTTCCGATACCGCGTGATAACACGTGCGTTCTCGCTCGATTGAGCGCCACACACACAACGAAAAGCCTCGTGCTCGTGCACGTAGCTGGGGGGGTCCTGAGGTAGGTCTAGGACACGGCCACACAGCGACACACTATGCCGAAATAGCGTACTCAGCCCCGCACCTGCGCGTGACCTGCTGCGTGCGCGCTCGCGCCCGCGCGCCCTCGTGCGCGCCATTCTGCCTTCGTGGCTCGCTCGTCGGGCCCCGCCATGACTCGGGGTTGGTTCCTCGGGTAGTCTAGGTATAGGTTGACGTGTCCCAGGTCCTGGAACGGGTTCTCGTTGCGTCGTGTGTGCGCACGAAGTCCGTTTCAGCGACAAAAAAATAGGCTGAATGCACAGTGGGCTGAGCGGTGCACGTCGGATTTCTCCGCGCTCGCTCAACGAAAAGCCGTGGAATTTTATGAGCATGGGGGCAGAGTTTGCCCCCACGTGCTCAAGAAATTTCACGTGAAAATATGGCTTGTACATCGAGAAACAACGCACGGACTGCAGGGCACGCACGGCCTCGTGCACGGGATTCGTGCACGTGTGTTCGACGCCCGAAACGCCACTGATACGTTGTCAAAACCAAATACGTCTTCACAAAAGTTTATCAAAATAATATTATCTAAACATCCATGAAGACAGAATCAAAAAATAACAACTTTCTATCCTAAGCGGCATTTCGTCGAACACGTGTCGTAAAGGACCGATACGTGTCCGATACCGCCATCAAACGAAGTCGAAATCCAACCAAATTTCATAGACAAGTCTAGGGCACCTATATGAATGCAAAAATGAAAGAAATTTCAGATTTACTATGGTAGATTTGGGTTTACCTATTGAGTGTCAAAAACTCAATGAATGGACCCCCTCGGTTATCGTGTCGACCGATTTCCCAGAAGCAAAAGCCTCCGCATCCTCGCTAGAAATGCTCCATCAGATCCTCCTCTCCTTGACGAGTGCAACGGAGTTCGTTTGGGAAGAAACGGACTCCGGATGAAGGAAATATGAGTTTTGGAGAGGAGAAACTATTAGGGTTCACTTGTGGAGGCTACAATTCCACAAATGAAGAAAAGGGGGAGGGGTTACTGCTGTTGGGCGGCCAAGGGGGTCTCTAGGGTTAGGGTTACACTTGGGCCAACTCATTCTCAAGTAGAAATGGGCCCAAGTCAAAAAGGCTTAAAGGCTAGCATGCAAAAAGGCTAAAATAAATCAATTAAAGCCTTAAAATAATCTAATGCCTAAAATAAATTCTAAAAATAAAAATAACAATTCTAAGGCATGGTTAGGCCCCTATACATGTCCACTAAGGTTAAACCTGTAGGACCGATTGTAGGAACGAGTTATAAAGCGCAATACTCTAAGGGGGGTGAATAGAGTAGGCTGCAGAAATTAACTATTTAAAAATGTTAGTAACAAGATTACAGATAATATATCACAGATATGTAAATGAAAAGTAGAGAGTAGAGAGCCAACGCAAACACAAGGATGTATATTGGTTTTCCTCTTGTGAGAACTAGTCCAGTCGGAGGAACTCTAGCTTCCAGTTGAATCCACTATGGAAAATCACCACAAGTTTTCATCCGAAGTTCTTGCAACTTCTACAACGCGAGCTTTGATCCGAAGTACTCGACCAACTTCAATTGTGAAGAGTCTTTCTTCAATCAAGCCTCTAATTACAATCGCTCTGAAACTTCTAGACCGTACCGCACTGGCAAATCGACTAGAGGATTGTAACTGGCTTGGGATTTGAAAATGAATAGCTCAGAATACTTTGGAAGAAGTAGTAGTCTTATAGAGAAGAGATATGAAAGTGAATTGGTGTATGAGTGAATTGAAATGAACGAAATCCTTCTCTATTTATAGTTTTTCCAAAGGCAGAATTCTGACAGAATTCGGGCAGAACTCTATTAGAAAATCTCGTTATGATCCGTAACTGCAGGAAGACCAAGTTCTAAAAGCAATGTTCACTAACTGAACTCTGGCCGAACTCTGGCCAAATTCGGGCCGAGTTCTGCTAGGGTTCTGTTAGGGTTTTTGCAAATAAGTTTTTGGGCTTTTTGAAAAGTCAAGCAGTTCGGAAGTATTTTGGGCTTTTGTAAGTGGGCTTGTTTTCAAAATGAAAGGATATTTTGAAAACATTTCTTGGATAGCCTATTTGCCAGTACGATGCAGTATACATCGTATTCCTAGACTCAATAAATTTGCAAAATTACATTGATGAAATCGGAAAACCAAGAGCCCTTTGATGACGTCTTGTATAACGCCGTCTTTGGCCCATCAATAATTCTCTATTACATGTGTCCTGGTTTGACAAAGCTTGATCATGCTTATTACATGTCTATAAGAATATGTTAGACGAATAAAACAATATGATACAAGCATAGCAATATGATATAGAAAATTATGACAATGCTAATATTAGGACAATGCTAAGTTTAAGTAGCAACATGATAGTGATTACATGAATATTAGTGATGTCATTATGGTAAACTTAATTGATTAGCCATATTCAAAAACATGATATAATCATTGGGCTAACAAAACCAGTTGCTAGCACAACACAAGTCAACATATCTAGAAAATCACAAAAAGGCCAAAAAGGCTAAAAATTAATTAATCACTCTAAAATTAACTAATAAAATCTAAATTAATTATAATGATAATAAATCTAATTCTAATATAGCATTAAGGTTCTAGGTCATGGTTGGCTAAGGTCAAACCACTTATACTACCAAAACACCAATTCAGCTACTAAACAAACCGCACAACAAAGCAATTTAATCAATAAATTAATAAAATTCAAGTAGTGCACAATTACTAAAATATCCTTAGCCTAAAAATATGTAATTAGCCAATCTAGTCACATAGTCGAGTCTTCTTGGTCATGGTTAGTCTCTAAGTCAAACAGTCTTTAGGGTTAAACTAGCAACAACCAAAATCATAATTCACTCATCTAAATAATATAAAATAAATAAAGAAAATCCCCAAAAATCATAATATGATATAATATTATTATTAAATGATAAAAATTATAAAAGTTCATAATTATCCTCGTTTCAGAAAAGTGGTGGTTACATTTAGTCCTCCATTAAACTTTCGACAAAAATAACTGCCTACCAATTTCATGCAGCTCTTTTGCTGGCTAACTCTATGTTTTCCATTCCATACATGTGCTCTTCTAACTTCATTCACAACTTTGGTATAGAATTGACAGGTAAGTAAGGTCTTACCAATCAACGAATATCTAAATAATGAAACATAGGGCTGCAAATGAACAGAGCAGCTCGTTAGCTTGGCTCAACAAAAGCTCGACTCGGTTTTCTTAATGGACCATGCTCGAACAAAATATTGAGCTTGATTTCCTTAATGAACGGATGTTCGAGCTCGAGAGCTCATGAATACGCTCAACTTGCTCAGTTCGAAGAGTAGTCAGTTTCTCGACTCCGTTATGACTTGATATGGTTCGACCCGGTTACATCTCAGCACCCTTAATTTTTCTTCATCATTTTCCATCCCTTTATCTCTTCTAAATCCATTAAATAAAAGAAAACAAAGGTATAAATTCTCCCTATTTCTTCTTGGTCTACTTCTCATTAGTCATTTCAATTCTTTGTTTCTTTTTCTATTTCTCTACCTTTAACCTATGTTTCTGTAATGAAACTTGCTAAAGAAAATACTAGGACTTGAGATCGGCTCGAACTCGAACAATTTGAAAGTTGTTCAAGACCAGCTCAAAAGTAAAATGAGCCAAGCTTGAACATCTTCTAGCTTGAACATCTTCTTACAAGCTCACAAGATCAGCTCGATAAAGACAAAATCCTAAAATGAACATGCAAAGCTCGACTTAGCTCCGCTTGCAGTCCTGATGAAACACCGTACCGGTCTCTTACCCCCACAAGACATGCTATTATTGTCTGTAATAACTATATCCCTCTTCTAATTGGCTATGTTAATGCTCATAACTGACATGTTATGGCAGTAGAAGGTTTCCTCTTCATAATAATTTTCATGATCATCATAATAATTTTTGTAGTCCTAATAATGATTGCCATTTATACGGACCGTGACGAATCACGATCTTTAAATCATCAGCTGAATTATCAAGGAAATGATTTTGATCTGGATGGATGATACCTAAAGTATCAAGATTGATGTCCCATCTTTTGATTATCATCTCGATCCGCAATACTTTCTAGATTGGATTAGAGGCATGGACAACTACTTTAAGTGGTTTAACATGTCCAATACGAGGAAGATTCACCTTGCTAGTATGAAGCTGACTGAACATGCTAGCCAATACTTGTCCAATATTGAGTTGTTAAGACAAAATCGAGGGAGGTACATCCAAACTTGACAGAACTGAAGAGAGAATTACAAGAATGTACTTGCTACCCCCCTTTTATCCTCGAATGTTAGATAAGTAGAACCAATTTACTCAGGACAATTAAGTCTGTGAATTAGTACAATACTAAGTTTGATGAATTCTTAGTGAGATATAGCATACTTGGATCTACGAGTCCATGTCATATTCTCTTTATATTTAAGCAGGCTTATGAGACAACCTTAGTGCCGAACTTTTTGCTCGACAAATAGGTACCCTAAAAGAAGCTTCCTTTTTAATTTATGATTTAGAAGAAGTCAGGTCAAGTCATAGCTTTAAGAGTCACGGTTCTATGAGTCGTACTAACAAACCCTCTTTGGATCAATATCAAGGTAAGTCATCGAGTCAATCGAGTCAAGGACAAGGGTACAGAACATGATTAATCGAATGTGGGACCTGATACTAACTGTTATAGGAGTCAAGGGTATGGATATGTTGCTTCCCAAAGTAGAAGTTCATTCAAGGTCCCCTTTATAGAAGAACTCATCGATGTTGATGCTGAAAATAAAGAGTATCAGAATGATAGGAACTTGTATGAGGAAGTATATGTGGCTGAACAGATTGTCATAGGTTGTGTTAGGCACATGGACTCCAAAAGATTATTTGTTTTTAGGTGCACGTTTTCACTGACTAAGCCTAAGGTCCACTATTTTTCTTTTACAAATTATAAAGTCATCTCCATGTCCGACACAACCAACGGAGCCCCTTCAATCAATTGTGTCACGCAGGACACGCCGAAACCAAATTTTCGGACTAATCCTAATCCTAGCCTCTGGTCGTTCCGGTTAGCCACCTGGCCGCAGACGTCCCGACCACCCATCCCCTCCCTGTCTTCCCAGTCGGCCACTCCTTCTCCACCACCCACCGTCGGCCATCACCACCAACACCCTGTCCCGTGCCTCCAATCTCTGATCCGGCGTCGGCGAGCCGAGCGACACCAAGCTCGGTGAACGGCCCCATCGGCGAGCGCCGAAGAAGCACCAGCGTCCCGGTGAGATCCGACCTCCTCTCTTCTGCTGCTATTCCTGGAGGACCCCTTCTCCTTCCGCGCGAGCCGTCGGGCGCTGAACGCCGCCGGGACCAGCCGCTCCGTGGCTCATCCCATCCGGCCGTCCTTCCAGATACACATTTGTTCCGTTTAGAACCCCCACCTTCCTGGCTGCAACCACCGACCTAACTTCAGATCCACCGCCCTTGCCAGACCTCGGAACCTCTGTACCGCCCCCGGCCGCTCCTATCATCTGCCGGAGCAGCCACATCCGATCGACGCCCCTCGATGAGCGCCTCTCGATATCTCACTCTCCTTTGACCACGCCTCGGCGTTGTACCCCGCTGCAGAGTGCCAAAGAACGCCGGTGAGTGCCACCATCGCCTTCCACTCGCTTGCCGGCCGACAGACCCCCGGTAAGAGCTCCACCCCCTCTCTCGATTTCTTTCTCTTCTCTCTTTCTAACTCTCTTGTGGTGTACTGGTAACCATCAAGTTTTGGTGTATTGGTAACACCACCGTGTACCGGGGGTGAGGGCCGAGTTCGAGCCCTCCCTCCCACGGAGGTGGGTGGGTGGCAGTGGCCACGGCCTCCGGGCCAAGGTCAGGTGGAGTCGTCCATCGGCTTTGGTTTTAAAAAAAAAAACTCTCTTCCTCTTTCTCAGTTTTATTTTATTTCTATTTATATTTTTTATTTTATTTTTTATTGCTGAAGAGAAAACCCACTGTATTGGGTTTGGGCCATAGGGCTTGGACTTGAGGGTTTTCTTTAATTTTAATTTAATGATGGGCAAATAAGAGATTTTTTTTAGTTGGGCCAGAGCCCAGAAGGTTTGTTTGGGCTATTATCTGGATAGGCTTTGGTTGGACTCACAATATTGGGTTTATGGGTTCTAGTAAAGAGTTTTAAGTTTTTTTGGGATTAGATTGGCCTAGTGATATTTTTGTAAATTGGGTTAAATTATAAGTAAATATCTGGGCCTATAGATTACATAAGTTTGATTAAATATGATATATGGATTTTATAACTATTAATTTGAGTTTTGTTCTAAATGGGATATATAGTAAAAAGTTTTGAGTTATATATATATATATATATATATATATATATATATATATATATATATATATATATATATATATATATATATATATATAAAATATATATATATATATATATATATAAAAATATATATATATATATATATATAATATATATATATATATATATAAAAATATATATATATATATATATATAATTGATTAAATAAATTGGTAATAGTTTCAAGCCACATAAATATTTGATAATTGGGCTTACAATCTCTAAATATATTATTATGTTATTTTACCTATTTAAGATACAGCTTTTTGGCCTAAAATTTATTTTGACAAAATTAAGCCTTAGCCCTAAAATAGTTTTATGGAATTTTCAAGTATTTATATTCTGACTAATAAAAATATAATTTTTAATATTCTAATAATTTTCAAAATAGTTATATATATTTAATTATGAAGTTTCCTTCGATTATCAATACCTGCCGTGACTAATCGACAATTCATATTTCCTTTGTCAAATTCG
Source organism: Iris pallida (assembly GCA_029216955.1). Taxonomy (NCBI): domain Eukaryota; kingdom Viridiplantae; phylum Streptophyta; class Magnoliopsida; order Asparagales; family Iridaceae; genus Iris; species Iris pallida. The sequence goes on from JANAVB010035420.1 coordinate 18,506,659, forward strand.
AACTTCTTCATGTCAACCCTAGTCAATTGGATTATTCTGAATCCAACGGGATTATCTGTTTCACCAACAAAGGACCCCGGACGAGTATATTTCTTTTTTGTTTTCAATATCGATGTTAACTATATTTATATGATTAGTGATATTATACTTGATTTTTGACACGCTCGTTACAATGATTAGTGGCATATGAATTTTAGTCATGATATCATGTCTTATTGTGCTTGTTTTATCGTATTTCGTGACTTATTGTCCTGAGTGGATACATGTGTAGTAGTCGGACAGGAAAGTACTAAGTAGATATGTGATCATACCTTAGACATTGCTTTACTTTATATTTTATGCACATTTAGATCGTGAGAATGCAAATCCTATGTAGACCGTGCAGTGTAATGTCTCAGCCCGATTACATATCGAAAGGTGTACTTCAAATCACTTAGATGGTTATGTTTTCTTGCTCCATGCTTTACTTGTCTTTATAGTTCATGTTAACTGTTCCACTTTACTTTCTATGCCATATTTTTCAGTTTATGTATTTCATCGTGTATGCCATGACTATTCATTGTTTTATAATCGTTATCATATATTTGGAACTGCATGCATGAATTGTATTCGCTCCATTCCTGACTAGAAACTTATTTTTTTCAGCTTAATTGATTGATACTCCATGCACTGGGACCGTTGCGAGAGACATGGATATATGTTGAGGCCGGTTCTAGAGACTAGATTGGTAGATTATTGATCATGAAGTTTACTGAGTTGTTCCCAAATTTGATGTATCAATGAGATATTGTATTCTTAGTTAGTAATAAACTTTGGATGTTATAATTTGATTTACTTATTGTGAATGAGCAAATAAGGAGATTATTTGATGAGAAAATATTGTATACTTATCATTGAGGTCTAAACATCGTTCTACCACCGATACCGCGATGTAGGATGGACTTGGCCCCGAACTCGTATCCGAATAGCTGGTGCGGGTCGTGACAACGAAGCCCGATCATACTGACACGTGGCACTGATTGTACACAATTCGGTATAGAGATTATGGAGATGTAGTTAAGGATAAGAGATGTAACAGTCATTAGCTATGACTATTGATTGTATGGCTCGATCAGGAATGATATGTAGCCTATACGGTAATTTGGGATAATTTGTTGTTTGAATGGGGTTGTTATAACACACGCACTATAAATAGGAGATTTAAATTAGGTGTCCTGATCACATTGATACGTGGCACATACCATAATTTGGAGAGAATCTCTTATTTGAATGGGGAGGTTATAATGCACACACCATAAACGTGAGATTTAACCTTTTAACCATTGATTGTGGGATCTGATTGGCTCGACACGTGGCACGAACCAAACGCCTTCTGGAACACATTAGTGTGGAGACTCAGTCATGTGAGAGGCCTTCAAGAAAGCCTTGTTGCATGATGTCTTGGCCGCATGGGAACTTCTGGGAATGATGCCACAGGAAGTCTTTGGTCGCATGGGAGACTAGCCGTATGGGGGAATGGTCGAAAAGATATACTCGTGGCCTTGTACTGTTGTCAATTGTCAAGGAGGTAGCAAGGGCGATGTTGACACTATACTTCACGTGGTACGAAGTGCCTAGGAACACTAGCTGTTGTCAGACTTGGTGGATAGTGAAGTGACCGTCTGAGAAGCCACATGAAGTCTATGGGCTCTACAAGGTGTCTAATGTCCTTCAGTTGCATGGTCTGATGTAGTTCAGACTGAGTGGGCCTGGAGATTTTCCATGCTTCTACACCTGTATTATTAGTATTCCAAAAGATAGAAAACATATATGTTATTCTTCCTAATACCTTCATAAATAATCTCTCTCGATGATCTATCATAAGTGGAGCATTTATTTTTCACAAAATTAATGCCATAACCATTGTCTGCAAGATGACTTATGCTGAGTAGGTTATGTTTTAATTATGTTACTAGACATACATCCTTTACTACAAGAGAGGGAGGAATACATATATACCATTACCTATGATATAACCTTTAAGATCATTACTGAAGAAGACATACTTATTTTTTTTTTCATCGATCGTGTTGCGAATAGGGTAGCATCATCGGTCATATGTTATGAGCAACTAATATCGATAATCTGCTTGATTCTAGTATACGAAGGCTGGCCCACCTACAACACGAGTAGATGTGACATTTGGTACCTATTTCTTTTGAGGGTCCTGAACTGTTAGCTTCTGGTACTCATGCATAAACATTCAAGTCTACTATATGTCTAACTTTGAGTTGTCATGATATATGTCTTTTCAGACCGCAGTAATAACAAGTTGCAAAAATGTTAGTGCTTGGTATAATAGTGTAAATATGAGAATGTGAAACAATATGTTCTGACTTGCGTGGATACCTATAAAAGAAAGCATGATTATGTGTAGCATGTTTCTTGACTGCTTTCTTTGGTCATGTCTTGTCATGTATAATCTCGTGATGTGTTATGTGTTGGTGTTAGAATGATATATAGATTGTATTACCTGCTTTTAACTCTAGTCTCTAACTTTTTAGAGATAGTGCAAGCATCATTATATTAGAAGTGAGAGAGCCAGACCTCTGTGTAGCGATATTGTTCTTCTTTTCTTTTCTATCTTATACTCATCATTAAGATTTACATATTCTTGATCTTTTCTTTAATTGCTTTGTTAGAGCATCATGCAAACTCAAATTCAGTGCAGATAACTCTTCTGTATCACTAGTTGAGGGAGTCTCTCTTATTTCATTCAATAGAGAGGACAACCTTAGTCTCAATCATATGTCTCTTAATATTCTTTCTAGCTTGCTTATACTTATATAAAACTTTCTTGTGTTCTTTAAGCAGATCACTAAAAGCATCAGAAAGTTTATCGAAGGTAACTGATCAGCAAATGCCATTAAGCAGAGATTTTTTTTTCTTCACGATGATTTTCTTCCTCTTCGGAGTCGATCGCTTCGCTCTCATACCATATGCTTGTATTGGCATATTTGTGTGAGGATGGCCTTTTGATTGGACAATCATAATGGTTTCCTTTCTTTGTTGTTGGGCAATCGTTCTTTATATGGCCCATTTTCTTACAACCATAGAATACAGGTCCTTCAACGTCATTGTCTTGATTGTCCTTTTGATTTGATTACTCGAATCTCAATAATTTCCTTAAGTTCCTGACCATTATGGCATGTTCCTCACCGTCTGAGTGATCATCGTCGGTCTTATCGCTGGAGACTTTCTTGTGATGAGCTTTAAAGGCTAGAGTCTTATTCTTTTGGTGCTGACTCTTCGAGGTCTTTAAGGTCCAGCTCATGCGTCATCAGTTTTCCTATAAGTGTCTCGAGCACCATAGTAGTGAGGTTGTTTTATTTAATTATCGCAGTTGCCTTTGGGTTTCAATTAGTTGTTAGTCCCCTGAGCACCTTGCGTATCTTTTCATAATTGCTATAATCCTTGAATGATGTCTAGGAAACGTGTAAAGATTTGTGTGATGGTCTCGTTAGGCTAATTCATTCTGAAAGCCTCATATTCTTGTGTAAGCCTATTAATCTTGGACTCCTTCACCAGAGAAGTACCTTCATGATTACCTCAAAAAATTTCTAAATCCCATGTGAGGAAGTACAAGTTGATACCCTATTGAACCCAGTCATATCTGCAGTACAGAATAAAGCATTGATGGCTCTCGCATCAAGAACGGCATGCTCCTTTTCTAAGTCCGTATATTTATCATTAGGCTTTTCTACTAGGTTACCATCTACAACTACTCTGGATGGCTTTTTGCAGACGTCAATAACGATTGACCAGAGATCAAATCAAGTAACTTAAGATAGAAACTCATTCGTGTTTTTCAATAAGTGTAGTTGGTTCCATCAAATAGAGGAGGTCTATTTGTGGACTGGCCTTCTCTCGTGAAGATTGATAGCATAGTTGTTATGTGTTCTGTGTTCTGTGTAAGACCCCTGATTTTTGGATATTATTTTTAATTATTTTATATAGATATTTGATATTAAGTTATATTTTAAAGTCAATAATGACTATAGTAGTACTTTACTGTAGCTTTGATTTTTGAAGCACAATAATTATCAATTTTCAAGTCCAATTCCATATTGAATTGTAGACAAGTCCACCTTCAGTTTCATATATCATGTGTTATATTTTTTATGTACAACTTTAGGGGTAAACAGTCATTTTAGTCTCAACAGTAAAATTTGACTAGTTTTTCAAATAGCAATTAGAGCCCAACTCCAAATCAAATCATTTGGCCCAATATACGGTTTTGACCAATTTCGAGCCTACTACGTACATGCCAATGATGTACCACTCTATTGATTTTCCATGTGCTAATTATTCTTAAACGATACATACGAGCCATATAGTACAATTTTGGTGTTAGAATCAATTAGAATTATTTTTGGGACTTAAATCTAGTACCCAACTTAGTGGGGTCAATCCTAAGTCTCCAACCCATAGTGGAACCGTATTAGATTGATTTAACTTAAATTAAGTGTAGCCATGTGACACAAATCCTTGCATCTTTGACTCAACCAATCAACACATCCAAATATGGAAATCCACTAGACCCACCTTGCCATAATTGGAGATTGGAGGCCCAAACCTCAACCAAATCAACCCAAACCAAAGCCATATGAACCATAACATATAAGACCTCATATTCTTATATTTAACCTTCAAAAAACCGCAGCCCCTCTCCCCATCCATTGAAAAAAACCAAAAACCCCTCCTAGCTCAATTCAGCCGCAGCACCTTGTGGCATAATGATAGTTTTGACCCCTTTTCGACCTCCGATGACGCTTTACGAATATTTTTTGCAAAGCTAACATGATCCTTTACAATCCTATCAACCTTCCATATGTTCAAAATCTCTTATAGTACATCAAAATAGCCCTACAAGTCACCCAAAATCTGAAATCCAAGCCTGAACTCTTTCTAACAGGTATGCTATTTTGCATCTAGGGTTTTGTGTACTTAATGACCTCATTTTTTCATGAAACCAAAACTAATGAAACGATCTCTATGTATATTTTTATGTCCAATTGGCTACCCACACAGTTCTAAACGATTTGGCCAGGACGTCCGTTCTACGGAAAGGTGTTCATAACATACCAGTTTTGTTATGAGCCAATTTTCATCCACTTTGGGGCACTTCGACCTTCCGTATATTTTTGGTAAGAAACTAGACTTCCTAAACTTTCCAACTCATATACTTTTGTAGTGTTTTGCTTTTGTTTACTATTTATTAAAAACTTGGACATTTCACCGTATTATCGAAACACTGAAATCCATGAGTTCTATGTGTTCGGTTTATTTGAAACTTTGTATACCATTACCAAAATAAATGTTGTGCATGTTTTGATAGGAAAAACATATTTTACATATTTATTAGTATTTTCCACAATTAAGATTTATTAAGATATCATTTCGGGCACCGAATTAATGGACCAGGTCAATGACTATAGATGTAGAATCAATATAAAACTTGTATACAAACTTTTCTATGAATATAATACATTAAATATTATTATAAAGTATTTATAAATATTTTCTAGAAATAAATATGATATTTTAATTTACAAAAATACTACTTTATCATGTGGATTTAATATTATATATGCTACATTGAGTTAAATAGGTAATGTGGCTAATATAGTAGTTGATAATATTTTTACTTTGATGAATATAGTCTAAATATGATTATAAATATTTTAATAAAAATTTTCATAAATAAATAATATATTTTTACTTTATATAAATATTATTTATTAAAGTTGATTCGGTACCATATATGTTATATTGGTTCTACTTGTAGTATGGACAAGTTTAGTAGAATATATATATATATATATATATATATATATATATATATATATATATATATATATATATATATATATATATATATATTTTTATATATATATATATATATATATATATATATATATATATATATATATAAAATATATATATATATATATATATATATATATATATTTTTGGTAGAATATATATATATATATTTTTTTTTGGTAGAATATATATATATATATATATAGAAAAATTATTTATTAAAGTTGATTTGGTACCATATATGTTATATTGGTTCTACTTGTAGTATGGACCATACTAAACTTGTCCATACTACAAGTAGAACCAATATAACATATATGGTACCAAATCAACTTTAATAAATAATTTATATATATATATATATATATATATATATATATATATATATATATATATATATATATATATTATGGTCTATATATGGTAAGCCTATCCGCCAGCTTACTCCACCCCAATTGTACAGGGGAATCATCAGACAGATTCTTAAGATCCGGAGGCGCTACTCGCACTCCACACAAAAGTTTTGGGAGACCCTTGTTTAGTCTCTGTCTTCTGTTTTCTGTTTTGCCGGCTCGCCTAGCCGTTTCTTTTTCTTGTCAGCGCTAGGCGCTCTACTTGTATAGGCTTCGACATTTTGCGCCTGATACATCAATAAAATTCCCCCTTAAAATAAATATATATATATATATATATATATATATATATATATATATATATATATATATATATGGAAAATTCTACAATACATCCACTGGAAATGGATGTATCGATACATCCGAAATCTGGACCGTTGGATGTTAATCCAACGGTTCAGATTAAATTCAGATAAAATAATACATGAGACATCATTTAATGCTGATTTAGACTTTTGACCTGTTGGTAACTTGCTTTAGCAGGTCATTCTTCACTTTAATTTTTTTCAATAAACACCCTAAATTAACTCATATTTACTCTATCTTTCGTCCATCCAAATTAATCTGAACCTTTTTTTTGTTACAGGCCATGGTAGTCGTGGTGGTACTGGTGGTGGTGGAAAGAGAAACGGAAATGAAGAAGGAAATAAGAATCGGTTCGGATCGCGTCGAACGTCGTCGAGCCCTCCTAGAACAACGAGGAGTACCAGCTGCGCCGAGAAGAATCGGTCTGCTTCGCGTCGGACGTCGTCGAGACCTCCTCGAACAAGGAGAAGTACCAGCGGTGCCGCTCTAATTTTACTTCCCATGCCATTGTCTTAAATTTTATTTTTTATTTAACACTTTAATATTTTGTTAATAAAGCTACATGTCATGGTGGTGGTGGTGAACTGAGGAAACCTGCTTCTGAGGTCGGACGGATTATTTTTTAACTTTTCTAAAGATAATATTTTCGAGGAGAATATTTTTTTGGGAGAATGGCCATTCTCTTTGTTTTCAATACGGCGAATGGACGGAGAATGGTACATTTAGGACGGAGAATGGATGGAGAATACGACAAATGGCCATTCCCTTTGCTTTTAATACGGCGAATGGACGGTGAATACGGCGAATGGACGGAGAATGACCATTCTCTTTGCTTTTAATACGGCGAATGGACGGAGAATGACCATTCTCTTTGCTTTTAATACGGCGAGTGGACGGAGAATGGTACATTTAGGACGGAGAATAGACGGAGAATACGGCGAATGGCCATTCTCTTTGCTTTTAATACGGCGAATGGACGGTGAATACGACGAATGGACGGAGAATGGTCATTCTCTTTGCTTTTTAACACGGAGAATGGTCATTCTATTTGCTTTTAATACGGCGAATGGACGGAGAATGGTACATTTAGGACGGAGAATGGTACGTTCTCTCAAATCTCTTCTTTGTGTAAATTAAATCCAAGGAGGTCACAATCCCTAATTTTAGTTATTGCTTAGCAGAGTCTGCTTAGTTGTTGTAAAATTGTGATGTTGCTTCTGTGACACTTTCATCTTTAATCTCATGTTTTCTATGAATATGTGTTCTGTTTGATTTTAATTTAGTAATCTTTCCGTAATTAGTTTTTTTTTTTGTTTCATCTAACAATTTAATATTTTTGTTATAAAGCTACAGGGCATGGTGGTGGTGGTGGAAGGAGAAACGGAGATGAAGAAGAAAAGAAGAAGTTCCGATTCGCGGCGGACTTCGTCGAGTTCCTCAATCAAGCGGAATTAAACCTCTTATAGAGTTCCTTAATTGAAGTTGATCACGATAACCTTTTGTATTTTTCAAACGGATAGTAGAATCTTCCTCGAGTCCTCCTCAATCAAACGGCTAGTAGAATCTTCCTCGAGCCCTTCTCAATCAAACGGCTCTCGAAATTTATTTGTCTTTCCATCTTCCTCACTTTTTGTACTTCTCTCTTGCTATATATACAATAGTTTTCTTGTTTCATAGTACTATTATTCATTCTGAAATACATAGAATAGTTTTCTGAAATACAATAGTTTTCTTGTTCTCAAGATGTCTACTCGTGTGGTGGAAAATGTAGAAGACGTAGAAGATTGGATGCCAGCTCCAAAAGAAACCTACATTTCGCGTATGTTGCGCAAGATTGAAGAACATCTGTCGAAGATTTCAGCTGATGTTGCAAAGATCAATTCTAAGCTTTGTTCATTAGAAATTGAACAAATAAATTTATCTCGGCATTTTGAGAAGTTTGAAGAATCTCCAGCTTTGAAGAAGGCATCTTCATCTGGAGCCTTTAATAATGTGAAGGTGGTTTTCGTCGTATCTTCTTCCGAAGAGGAGGACGTGGAGCTACAGTATCGTAGTAAAGCATTGGACCAATTTCTCGTATTGGACGCTATAGAAGAAACTGACTTTAGCAGTCCTTCTAAAAGAATGCGTAGAAATTTACATCCGGTCACACCATCGAAAAATTTAATAAGGGGTTCAACCTCGAAGCCTAGCAATTGTACTAGTGTTTCTTCGAGATATTACGACTATATTTTTGCAGATGATAGACCTGACGAGTAAGTAATATGAGTTTTGATTTAATTCCAACAGTTTTTTTCTCCTAATTTATTCGTTTCTTTTCTTTGAGAAATAATATCATCTTGCAACAAAAACTATGTGTCTCGGTGGAAGATGAAGACCTTAGCTCCTTTAACGAAAATTAGCAATGGGGTATGTATAGATAGTATATTTCTTCTTAGATGCCATCTATGTTTACTTCGATTCCATCGCTGACATTTTTAATGATTTATTCAGATTGTAGGTATTGTCTCTGCTCTTCTCACCGCGGAGGAACGGAAAAGAACCTCCAATAAAGCTAATGTATGGTTTTTACCAATAAGGATGTCGGTGAGAGAGCATTTTATTCTTCAATGCATATGCATTAACAATTTTCTCGTTTGTTTGTCCTTCGTAATGTATTAATTGATGTATATGTAGAAAGCCACGTTACCTCCATCCGTCAAAAAGCCTCATGAATTATGGAAGAAGTTTAAATATTTTCAGGATTACATGGGATCTTTAAGCACTTGTAAAGAGGTATTAATATTTTTATGTTTAATTATTAATCCTAATTTTCTGAAAATTTACTAATTTGTTTTACCTAATTATCCTGATTCAGATATACATACCCATTCATTTGGGCGAACACTATACTCTTGCAAGAGTTCTGGTTAAAAAAAGGACTGTTGAAATTTGGGACTCACTTGCATCTAAAGATGATCCGATTCAAAGCAAAACAGTCATAAAAGAAATAGTAAGCTCATATTCATCAATTTTTATGAATTGGGTACAAGATACGCGGTATACTAATACATATTGTATTCTGGTAATTGTAGCTTTCAAATTTGGATCTCTTTCTCGAAGAAGAGATTTTGAAGCTGAGAGATGCTAGGTTCAGCTTTTCTACTTTTGCAATAAAACGTCCTTCTTATGTTCCCCGCCAAGGCAATTATGTTGATTGTGGGATTTTTGTAATATCATTCATGAAAGACCGATGTAGTCTACACTACCGTTCTCTCGATATAAGTATGAAAATATGTCGTCAAAAAATACAACTTTTTAGAGCAATATTTTTGATGTTATGTTTGTTATATGCAGTTTGATGCGGGAAAGGAAAGACGCAAAGCTGCTGAATGGATTACAACTTTAGAGCACAATGAAGAGCTAAAAAAGAAGTCCAATCTGATTGAATATGGAAGACGATGATTTTTTTCTTCTTCTTCTTTTATATCTAATGTATGGAAACCCCTAATGTTTTATGTTCATTTGTTTTGTTGAGTTGTAATGACATTTTGTCAAATGACTTCAATTCTTTTTTATTAAGCAGAATCATTTTTGTCCTTCAAATTAATATAATTAAGCAGAAAGGAGTCTTTTGCCCTTCCATCGAATGACATTTTTGCCCTTCTAATTAATTCAAAACACCCCCGAACCCTTTTATTAAAAAAAAAGAAAAAAGAAAATAGTTTCAGAGCTTCCTCTTCTTCCATAATCCACTCTGTACTCAAACCTAGGTCATTCTCCTCCAAAATCTTCAAACCTTCCTCCCCATTCGTAATATTCACACCATGTCGGCATCAGCGGTAGATTCATCACCGGCAGCATCACCAATTAGAGAAGATGTACCAGTTACAGAAAATCCAAAAGCGATAGACGGAGAACAACGAAAACCCTATTCTAAGAAAGTTGCACAAAGGAAAAAGGAAAAAGTTGCTAAACAAAAGAAGTGCAAAAAGAAGTACAAACAGAAGGTATAACTTTGATTTTATGTTCGCAAATTCTGTATATATTACAAGGAAAATGACATTCTCCGTCATAAAACGTATTTGAATGTTAAATTCTATTCGTCGTTTAATTTAGAACGGAGAATGGAATTCTCCGTCTAACTTGAAACGGAGAATGTCGTTCCCAGTGTTAAAACCCATAAGAATGGCCATTCTCCGACCTATTTTTTTTTGTAGAAAAAAATCTGTCAGGAACAAGGATTCAAGACTTTTCCGTTCTACCTTCAAGCTAATGCTAAATCTTATGGAGGAGGTCAATCGAGATGTTGGCCGTTTACCTGAGCCAGTTATTGGTTCCTTGAAGAATACCGGTTTCTGGAATTTTGTCGAGATTTTCTACCAAAACAGAGTCCACGTCTCCGAAGTGGCCAAGGTCTCCGAAGGGCTTGAGAATTTAATTGCAAGTTACACAGAAGAAGAAGATAGCGTCGGGTGCTTTGAATTGAGCACCACTGTTAAAATCGTGCCAAGCGTCGGGGATATGGCAATCATATTCGGTCTACCGCTGAATGAAGAAAGCGATGATGATGTTTCTTACAGAAGATTGATAAAAGAAAAACAACAGCAGCCCACACGACCAGCATCATTGAGCCTGTGTAGAGATCACTTACAAGATTGCTGGCTAATACCAAGGGCAAACACTCAGAAGTCACAAATAAGGAAGTGAGAGACAAGTTCTCTGAATTGTTACGACGACTTCGTGGCGGAGATAACGATGTTAATCCAGATGATTTGGCCAATCTAATAATCTTCCACTTGTGCCAAACAGTATTCTTCACAAAGTCTGGCGGTTCAAATTTGCCGTACAGATTCTTGGCCTTAGTAGACAGTGTGGACGTCATCAACAGTATATGCTGGCCAAGGTTAATCCTGTCATATGTAATGGATAGCATAAAGAGGAGTAGAAGTAAAACTGAACAGGGAGATTACTCAATGGCTTTCCACAAATTGGAAGGTTGCACAATATACTTCCTCTATTGGTTTGCAGAACATAGTAAATTTGTGGAAAGGAAGTTCGCCCCAATTCCTGATTACCCAAGATTTTTTCACATGGAATGGGTACGAAATCTCAAACTTCCTCAAGACCGAATATCATAACAAAATGAGATCGAAGATGATATTTGAATATCTGGTTATACCTGTTGGGGAAGAAGAAGGGCACAAAGAATATGAGCCACCTAGAGAAGAAGTTGAAAAAGAGGGAGAGAAAGAACACCAAGAAGCAGGTGGAGATAATTTTGATGAACAACGGATACCACAGCATCATGAAATTGGCACTGTGATGGACAACTCAGCAAAGGAATTGGAGGATTTGAGAAGACATCATTCTGATATTCTTGCGCAGAATGAAGAACTCAAAGAAAAGTTAGAAGAGATGGAGGCACAAGGAGCGCAGTTACGTGCAGCCAACTTTGAGAATGCCATACTCAAAGAAAAGCTGAAAGAGCTCGAGGCAGAAGAAGAGCAACAACGTGCAGTCAACGTTGTGATGGAGGGCTCTGTGCATGAACTGGAGGATTTGAGAAGACATCATTCTGATATTCTTACGCAGAATGAAGAACTCAAAGAAAAGTTAAAAGATATGGAGGCACAAGAAGCGCAGTTACGTGCAGCCAACCTTGAGAACGAGAAACTCAAAGAAAAGCTGAAAGAGCTCGAGGCACAAGAAGCACAACAACGTACAGTCAACGTTGTGATGGAGGGCTCTGTGCATGAACTGGAGGATTTGAGAAAGCAGAATTCTGTTCTTAAATCAGAGCTACATGCACAAGGTAAAATCTTTTCTATTTCAAATTTTTGATTTGGAATCTTCCAGGAGAATGACTATTCTCCGTGTATTATAACACGGAGAATAGTCATTCTCCGTGTTATTTGAAACGAATAATTGCTATTCCCTATCATTTCGATACTGGAAAGATTATTCTCCGTGTAATTCCAAACGGAGAATGCTATTCTCCGTATTATATTACACGGAGAATGTCATTCTCCGTGTTAGGTTCACATCATACATTTTATTGTTGTTTGTTTTATTTCAGTGCGAACAACCGAGCAACTCAAAGAAACAAATGAAAGGCTCGTTGAGGAGAAAAGGGAGCTTCAAAATAAAGTTGAATCGATTAATATTGAAGCCAATGAAAAGGATGGGAAAATTCAAGATCTCGAAGCCATGGTTGTAGTACTTCAGCGTAAGGAGTTTCAAGCAGCTGCTGAACTTGCTGCTCCAAGAGAAGTCAGAAGAAGAGGAGGATCGGGGGAAAGAGGTTAATAAAAAGCAATACAGTTGGAGAGGCTAATAAAAAGCGGAAGGTTAATGCCGCTCCGAAATCCCGAGAAGACGCCAAAATGGCTGAATTAAAGAAGAACCACGTCATACTAAGGGAATGCGATGAACTCTTACTTTGGAAATATGCGGATGAAGAGCTGAAAAAATAATACATCGACATCGTAATTCCCAGAAAGAATTCTCCAAAGTATGTATTCTGAACCCTTTTTTTTCTTTCGTTTTTTCTAGACTTTTTTCACAATTATGTAATGAGAATCTATCTTTATTAATTTAATCTAAACTAAATTTATGTGCAGTGATATGGTATACAAATTTTATCCGAAAAAGGATAAAAATGGAGTTTCAGTCCAGCTGTCGACAGTAGACATGCAAGACATACTCAACTATGACGACATGGAGGCTGGCATACTGGACATAATAATAAGAAAGCTGAGAGAAATTCAAGGCAGTAAAAGGTGTGCCCCGTCTAGTTCAAAGGAGGTGCCATTGATCCAGAAAAAAAAAAAAGTCGGCGCCCCAATCACATAAGTGGTCTGCATTCATGATGGCCCACACATTGGTAAGAATTCAAACAGAAAAATCCATATTCATGTGTAAACCGATGAAAATGACAAAAAAAATTACTCATGATATTGTGTATTATTTTTGGGAAACAGACCATCGTTCAACGTGCCAATGAAGAAAACGCAAAAGCCGGCGCCTTTGAAGACATCCAAACAGATTTAGTAGACTTCGTCATGGGTTTGGAGGGCGACATAGAGTTGCTATTCATCCCACTCTTTAATGCATCCATCAAACACTATACTCTGCTCACATTCAACTTTATCTCCTACGACTGGACACACTACAACTCCTTGAGGCAAAACACGTACGATACGTGCAAAGTGGATGCAGAATTAATGAAGAAAACCTTAGAGCCTATCGTCAGGAAAAAAGTTGATATGATGAGGGAGAGATGCCCGGTGAAGAAGGAGTATGAGAGCAAAGTGCTGAATTGTTCTCTAAATTGCCCACAACAACGGGCACCCAACTGCCTCTTGTACACGATGTATTATATGAATATGTTGACGACTCCTCCCTTCGAAATACCGGAAGGAAATGACAATGAAATTCACCAGAAGATGACAACGATGAGGTTGGCATGGGCTAAGGAGTTGCTTTCAAGCAAATATGTAACACGAACCAAGTAATGACATTGTAAAATAACAATGTAATTATGATATAATTGGGCAAGAAACTTCTGTCTTTTATAAGCTCTGCTTTTATAATATAATCATTTTTGAATTACATTTACATTGTCAAAACCACGAAAAGTTTGACTTTTATTTACATATGAAACAACTCGAACTCATGCACCAAGTTGCAGTCATTTTTATAATAGGCTCTCCCAACTTCTGCCATTTATTGGCAAAATTTAACAACTCGAACTCATGCGCCAAGTGGCAGTCACTTTTATTGTCATTAATACCAGTGAATCTGCCATTTATATGCCATTAATACCAATGAATTCTTCCATTTATATGCAATTTATTCCTAATGATTCTGCCCCTTCGGATTATATTCTCCGTTTTATCTGGAACGGAGAATGGAATTCTCCGTTTACTTGAAACGAAGAATAACTTTCCTGTTTAAATTAAATCGTTTGAGGATTCTATTCACCGTTTATTTCGGAACGGATAATAACATTGTCCGTCTATCTTGAAACGGATAATAAACATATTAAAATGTTCATTCGCCATTTTTATTTAAACGAAAAATGACGTTCTCCATGTCTTTCGAAACGTAGAATGTTATTCTCCGTTTAGTTTGCAAAGGAGAATGAAGATGAGCTTGATGAGTATATGACGAGGTTGGTATGGGCTAAAAAGACTACAATGATGAGGTTGGTATGGGCTAAGAATTAGATTTCAAGAGAACTTCTGTCTTTTATAATGTCTGTTCTGCTGTCTTTTATAATAAAATCCTTTTTGAGTTACATTTACATTGTGAAAACCACGAAAACTTTGACTTTTTGAGTTACATTTACATTATGAAAGTCTGAAATACTACATAAAATCCTGCTATCAAGAAAAAAGTTGAATGTGAGCTGCGTGCGGGCATCGCAGAGCAATGGAGCTCCTTGAGGCAAAGGAATTACTTGAGGCAGTGAGTTCCTTTGCCTCAGTGAGTTCCTTTGCTCGGAGGATGCACGATTAAGTGACTTGCCTCAAGGAGTCATCCTACGGTTCCTATGCTCTGACGATGCACGATGAATACCATCTACCACGTGGACACGAATTGAAAGATGACAGAGAACAACACTCCTTCATAGTCGAAGCTTTCAATTGAATTCCTTGAGGCAAATCACTTCATCGTGCATCGTCAAAGCAAATGGATCTCCCTGAACAAAGGAACTCCGTGCATAGTCAGAGCAATGAAACTCCATGAACAAAGGAACTTCGTGCATAGTCTGAGCGAATCAAAGTGCGAGTGCAATAAATCCAAACCCACACTCTGTCGGAGCGCTCGTACTTTGATTCGCTCTGACTATGCATGGAGTTTCTTTGTTCATGGAGTTCCATTGCTCTGACTATGCACGGAGTTCCTTTGTTCAGGGAGATCCATTTGCTTTGACGATGAACGATGAAGTGATTTGCCTTAAGGAATTCAATTGAAAGCTTCGACTGTGAAGGAGTGTTGTTCTCTATCGTCTTTCAGTTCGTGTCCACGTGGTATTCATCGTGCAACGTCAGAGCATAGGAACCGTTGGATGACTCCTTGAGGCAAGTCACTTCATCGTGCATCCTCCGAGCAAAGGAACTCACTGAGGCAAAGGAATTTCTTGAGGCAGAGCACCGTGCAAAGGCATCCTTCTTCATCATGGAACATGTCGAAGAAATAGACTCCTGGCGGGCGATTCGACAGAGCGTGGAACGATAATAAATCCATACCCAGGCACATCTCAGTCTTCTGAAGGACTTCACCACCGTGCATCGTCGGACCCATGGAACACGTAGAAGAAATGAACTCCTTGCGGCAAAGGAACATCGTGCATAGTCCGAGCCAATCAACGTGCGAGCGCTTCGACAGAGCATGGGTTGGCAATAAATCCAAACCCAGGCACATCTCAGTCTTCTGAAGGACTTCACCACCAAAGCTTCTTCGAACGAGGAGATCAAATTTCATTTGGAAAGCGTTTTGCCAAGGCGGGGGATCGGTAGAGTACATCTCCATAAGAAAAGCTAAGTGAGACGAGAACAAACTCTCTCTACACTACTGCCATTTATAGGCATGGAACAACTCGGACTCATACGCCAAAAAGGCAGCCACTTCGAATTCAATTCAATTAATTTCCATCAATACCAATGCATCTGCCCCTTCTCAAGTAAAGCTAAGTAAGACTAGAACAAACTCTTCAAACTACTACCATTTATATGCCATTAATACCAATGAATCTGTCCCTTCGAATTCTGCCAACCTTGATACCCCCTACTGTATCAAAGTTTTTTTCTTGATACAGTAGTGGGTATCAAAGTTTTGATACCCCCTATGTATGACATGTGGGCCCTTCCTGCTTTATAAAATGTGTACACATATATATATACACATAACTTTTAATAGGGCCCACATGTCATACATAGGGGGTATCAAAACTTTGATACCCCCTACTGTATCAAAATTTTGATACCCCCTATGTATGACATGTGGTCCCCACTTGCTTGGTAAAACATGTAAACATATATATATAAACATAAATTTTGAGATGGCCCACATGTCATACATAGGGGGTATCAAAACTTTGATACCCCCTACTGTATCAAAGTTTCTCTCCTGTATCAAAGTTTTTTCCCTTTTAAATGGGTCCCATACATAACTTACAAAAAAAGTATAAATAAAACAAAATTTTGTTATAGTCAAGATTTGAACCAATGACCTCTTAAATACAAGTCTAGCATTGTAACCACGACACCATAATAGCATTCTCCGTGTTTAATTAAACGGAGAATAACATTCTCTGTTTTGAATTACACGGAGAATAGCATTCCCAGTGTTAAAAACACATTAGAATGTTCATTCTCCGTGTTTTATTAAACGGAGAATATAATTCTCCGTTTGAATTTCACGGAGAATAGCATTCCCAGTGTTAAAAAGTAAAAACACATTAGAATGTTCATTCTCCGTTTTATTTTGAAACGGAGAATGATATTCTCCGTTTCATTTGTAACGGAGAATTATATTCTCCGTTTCATTTGTAACGGAGAATTATATTCTCCGTTTTGAACTGTACGGAGAATGTCGTTCCCAGTATTAAAACGATTGAGGATTCTATTCGCCGTTTAATTTGAAACGGAGAAAGACTTTCTCCGTTTAATTTGAAACGGAGAATAAAATTCCCAGTGTTAAAAACACATTAGATTGTTCATTCTCCGTTTTAATTTGAAATGGAGAATGATATTCTCTGTGTCATTTGAAACGGAGAATGATATTCTCCATTTTGAACTGCACGGAGAACATATTTTCTCCATTTTTGATATTCTCCGTTTTGAACTTGGAATTGATATTCTCCATTTTTATCTAATTGTCTTCTCAAACTTTTGCGTTTGAGAAAATATTTTTTATCTAATTGTCTCGTGTGAATGACATCTTGCCACATAAGAAAGACATTGTCTTAAGTCAACGACGTTTCATTTTATTCTATTTGCTCTTTGTCGCTATTTCGCTTTCGTACTTTACAATTACGATAATCGTGACCCGATTTTTTACAAAATCTACATACTCTAGGCTTCGGGATAGGCTGACTTTCTGTAGGCTGGCTTGATTTCCCTTGAGAAGGCCTTCCTTTTGTGGCTACCGGATTTGGCTCTTTTAAAGCTTCATGCACTCCATGAACTGCATCAGCTACCATTTGTTCTTCTTCACCAATATCGGTCACCATTTCTTTCAACTCCATCAGAACAGACGACATCAACTCCGTTCCCCTCTCTTGAATTTTGCTTGATTTTTTACAATAGTATGTAAACAGATTAACTTGTTCATGAATACCACCATACCTTCTGCTCTCAATAGTGTCTGGGTGGATGAATCTTCTTTCTGAGCCAGGTCCGGAGAGATAACTCTCTTTGCAATCCTTGAGCCAGTGAGATTTTATCAAGTTCTTTGGAATATCTCCAATTTGCAAACTCTTCATTGCTGAAAAAATATGCCTACAAGGAATCCCCTTAGTCTCCATCCACAAGCATTCACAATTTATGATGTTGTCGGCCGGATAAAATGTAACCTTCCGATTGACACTGTTTGGCGACATATACTTTTGGACAGTACAAAATTCTGACTCTCTTATGATGTGATGATGGAGAACAGTATATGCATCAGAACGGGTGATTTCCTTCCTTACATCTAAAAATACCGTTTTAGTGTAAATTGTGGCAAATTTACCTTCTATTACGGCCATGCTAGTTTGATTCACAACTGGTATTGAGAGTTTATCATTGACATGCTTACCCATCTGGCCGTAACGTAAGGCCGCCAAAGCATAGTCACAATTTTGAAGGACCTTCCATAGTGGCAGCTTCTCATTCAAAAATCTTTTCAGAAATGTGTTCGTAGATTCACATCTATTTGTTGCAGTAGAACCGCCAAAATAATTTCCACGTAGGAATGTGTCCGCCCATCGCTCCCTCGTTTTATACAATGTAGTGGTCCACTCATTGTTCTCTACATTATAATCTGTTAGCATCTGCTGCCAACGGTTTTCAAATTCATCGACTGAATAGTACCTGTTTAGAAAACATGGACAGTAACTAAAGTTGTGATATTGTAACAACAACATACTTCAAAGTAAAGTAGCAAGTGTGCGATGTACCTTTTAATCAGAAGACTCAGTTTATTGCAAAAACCCTCTCGGTGTACATGTTTGGCAACATTGTTTAGGATATGCCATGAGCACGTTCGATGAACTACGCTGGGCATTAAATCCTCAATTGCTTTATTCATGGATCTGCAACCATCCGTGAGAACTGTCACTGGTAATTTGCCATTCATACACTCTAGGAATTTTTCTAGAACCCAAGAATATGTCTCTGCAGTCTCATTATGGATCATTGCAAACCCAAACACACAAGTCATCGCATGATTGTTTGTACCCACTAGAACCACCAACGGTATTTGACTTCTATTTGTTATATATGTAGAATCGAATGCTAGTGAATCTCCAAATAATTTGTAATCGAATCGACATACACCGTCAGCACAAAAGAGATGGGTCAATCTGGAATCTTCGTCTACCTTGTACGCGTAGAAGAAATCTGGGTCACTGCCCTCCTTAGATTGAAGAAATGTAAGTGTTGTCGTAGCACGAACATCGTCTAGTGCTCTACTATCTTGAGCTAGAGCGTTGTATAAATCCTTTCTCGTCCATCCAACCTTATCCCAGCCACCTTTCTTCTGGACAATTAAATTCCATATTTGTCCAGTCGCCATACCTGATTGTTTCATAAGCTTAATTTCTTCCAACTCTGCGGGTGATATCGTACGATGGGATCTCAAAAAAACTGTTTCATAATCATTCGCCAGTTTATGGTTGTGATGTACATGAAATTTTTTGACGGACCACATCTTTGTTTTATGGGTGTACCCAATACGAAAAATTGTTTTACAACCACTTCTGCTTTCACTTCTTGGCTCATGAACCCTGTTTGGAGCTTCCTTATATTTTTTGTGTCTGAATCCCGTATTCGAACAACACCAACTACGGATCATCACCATCCCAGATTTGTTTTTCTTTACCTCGTTCTTTCTAATACTGAAACCATATGCTTTTGAATATATCCGGTAGAATGTCTCTGCTTCTTCAATAGAGTTGAACTGCAGACTGACAATATCTTCTTCTAAGAGCTGTTTTGGATCTTTGTTAATGTTGGCAGACTGCAATATTTTTTTCATCGTCACTGCATCGAAATCCAATAGAGATTCACCGTCGTCCCTAAGAACAGAATAAAACAAAATGAACATGAGAAATAGATGTAAAAATATAATACATTTCTTAAATCTATTAGAAAGGGTGATGCGAAATAACATTTCGTTATTTGCGTTGATGTCGTCGTCGTCGTTATGATGCATTCTTCCATCGTTTTCTTCATCTTGTTCTTTACTGTCTCCTAAGTTAACATCTTCCAAACTTTGCTCATCATCCAAATCATCTGACAGTCCTCTTGAAAGGAAGCTTTCTTCATCGACTAAATCTTCCACACGTTCATCACTTTCTCCATGTGACGTCGACATTGAAGAAAATAGAGTGTGTTAGAAACCAGCAGAAGAAACGAAGGACAAGAAATAATACAAGAAGAAAGAGTAATGCTATATTCGTACCTCCAAATTGTCCCTCTAATATATAGCCCTCCCATCTGATGTGGCATGTTAAATAATAGTGTGTGTCATCTGACATGACTGATGACATGGCAAATTTTAATCCAAAAAGTTAACTAACCAATTTTCTACATAATAATTTAACGTTAATATCAATGTTAATTTAATGTTAATATTAATTTATGTTAATATTAATGTTAAGGTTAATGTTAATATTAATATTATTGTTAATGTTAACGATAATATTAATATTAATGTTAATGTTAATGTTAATATTAACTTTAATGTTAATTTTTATTTTTAGTTTTATTTAAAAAAAAATTGCCACGTCAGCTGCCAGATCAACATATCACGTCAGCTGCCACGTAAGGATGGACAGTTTGAAAGTGCAATTTGGAGGTACAAAAAGCATTATTCAGGAAGAAACAACTTCCAGCAAGGCAACAACACAACCTTTTCATCTTCCTTGTACTCCGCCACGTGGCCCTCTTTTGATGGCTCATGAAAAATCTTGAGTGATTCTAGGAGCAAGCATAATTTTAAGGAAACAACTTCCAACAAAACAACTTTCTCGTCTTCTGGGTACATGTATTATTAAATTGTGTAGCTAATAACGCATGAGGAAGCATGCAACAGCAATCTCCACGTGGCCCTCTTCTGTAGGATAACGCATGCAGCAGCATTTAATGCTACGAAACCCTATTGTCTTGTTATGGGTTGTGTATCCTATGTGGCATGAGGCAGAAGACAATAACTTGCATAGGCGGCTATATTCACAAATGACAATAAGTTTAAAAAGTCATCTCCAATGCAAAAAAGTATTGAGAAGACAATACAAAGTAATTTTTTACGACTTCCAAGACAACTTTTACTCTTCTAATGATATGGTATCAGTGTTTATTATTAAATTGTGTAGGATAACGCATGCAGAGCATTTAATGCTACGGGATCTGTTGTGTAAGGAACACAACCTGTGAGAGAGAACCCGAGAGAGAGAGAGAGAGAAAGAGAGAGTGTGGGAGATGACTAGATTTTAAACTTAAAATTCAATTTTTGGTTATCATTACTAATAACTAGTTCGCACGTACGAGTTTAGACGAACACTAACCGAGCCCCGAGTAACGTGACATCAGCTAGCTATGTTTCTAATACCGTAGCATTCCTGTTAATTTAAAATTTACAATATTATTGAAACTAATATTAATACTAAAATTTAAAATAGTTTTTTATTTAACATTTACTTAAAACTAGTTAAACTTAAAATTACATTCTTTTTTATTTAAAATATAATTGGAACTACAATTAATATTAACATTCGCTTGTCCCGTAGTTTAAGTCGTATTTCACTGCTTCTTGCTTAAGTCTATGCACCCAAAGAACTTGATTGTTCAACTCGAACGCGTGCACAGCACGTTCCCTCGATGCAAGGCTTGACGTAGCCCTTGCTTGTCAAATCGTTGCACGAACACATTAGAAAAGAGTTTTGTTGGGCTATCGAAGTATAGCAAGCACCGTCCCATGTCACGTGCATTTATTAAGCAGTGAAAGGGTGTGAAGGCCACTGGTAATGTCAAGCCATCATGGACTATAGCTGGGTTAGACGACGACCCTTTTGCTGCGGGCCGAATCGGTCCCTTGGCCTAGGGATGGATTGGTTGAAGGAGCAATACACAAGAATAGACTGCCATATTGGCAGGATTATTTTTGGTATTCCCGGTGAGGCAGAGTTTTCATTTTTCGATGAGGCAGAGATTTCACCATCGACTTGATTCCAGGGACGGCACCAGGACCGGAGAGAGTCTACAGGATGGAACCTTCAAAGTTGTAAATCTTGTACAAGATGATTGAAGAACTCAGAACCGAATGAATCATTCATGCTAGTGGATCGCCTTGGGGAGCACCGATGATTCTTGTGAAGAAGAAGGATGGTACGTCAAGATTATGTGTTGATTATCGTACATTGATGACTTATTTGATCAGCTCAAGGGAGCGGTTGTATTCTCGAATATTGACTTGCGGTCATGAGGGTACCATCAGATCAGAGTCATAGAGAAAGTCATCCAGAAGACATCATTCAGATCGAAGTATGGACATTGGGATTTCCTTGTTATGCAATTTGGAGCGACCAGTGTGCCAGCCGTATTCATGGACCCCATGAATCGTATCTTCATGCACTATTTGGATCAGTTCGTGATAGTCTTCATAGACGACATCTTAGTCTATAGCTGTAGTGCCTCGTCCCTACATCGTGTCCCGTACTCCATCCACGGGGTGCGCGAGAAAGGAACACTGTCGCTATCGATTCGGTCGGGACCGATAGGTCGGGATCGATTGACTCGATCGAACGGGAACGGTTGAATTAAGATCCATTCTCTCGCCTGAAGTAAACTCAAGGTGAGTGGCTGACCCTCCTCTTCTCGACCCCCTTCCTAGGTAAATCGATAATGTTATTGCAAATGAAAGGATAAATGCAAGGGCACAAACACGGGAAAGGGATTGAGTTTTCAAAGATAATGTAGGCTATGTCTTAAAGGAAAATATGTCTTCGCACGGTTATGGACAACTTATCGACAAGACGGTAGTTTCCTCGATCAGCACAGGTTTAGCGGGGACTTGCATCGGAGCTAGCTACTTGCGTTGAAAGGACCCCGATTAACAAAGCTATACGTCCAGGATGGTTCCAGAGAAGCCATTCTATAACGTGGAATGGATCTTAATTCAATCGTTCTCGTTCGATTGTCCCGGTCGATTCCGACCTATCGGTCCCAACCGAATCGGTAGCGACATTGTTCCTTTCTCGCGCACCCTATCACGACCCGCACCCGGAGTAAGGGCATGAGTGCGTGACAGCGTCCCAGCCTACACCGCAGAAACGACGTAGAACGCTGTCTAGTTCTACTATCTAACAATAGTTATAATATCAAAACCTGTCAAAAACGATCAACTCCGAATGGAGGACAAGCAATGTCAATATAATATACTCAATAAGCTATGATATTGTTGCGACCGTCCAGTGTAGGTATTTATGTATGGTATTTATGGTGCACATCATCTTAATTCAACCCAGTAGTTCAAAGGAGGGAATTATGTATGGTATTTATGGTGCACATCATTAGGACGGGTTACGACCGTCCAGTATTGTGATAAGCTATGATATTAGTAAGTTTGGGATCCTTCGGATATTGGGCTAGCAACCCGTATCGAAGCGATCATAGTCTTACACATAAGGATGCCAAAGATGCATTACGGTGCGAACCGTCCATGGTCATTGCGTGATGACAGACCATGGTCATTGCTGCGACAGACCATGGAGAACTTGCATCAGCTAGCTTTGGCAGCAGTGGAGAGAGATGCACCGGCTACAGTTCAGGGAGCACCATGACTCCCTAGCAGATCACATATCGCTCTAATAATTCAAATCACATTTTACATTTATTGTCGTATCTTATATTCCAGTTCAGCTTTACTTTCCGTATTTCTCACCATGCTATGTTTTCATTACTCACATGCTCTACCTGCTTTTATACTGTACCATGATTTGAGACTAAGTTTTATTTGAAAGAAGGGTTACAAACCCGGTCCTTGTTTGGTCCAAGGGTTGTAACTCGGCTTCAAATGGTTTCCAAGTCGCCTATATCTTTGTCTTGTATTTTATTATAATGTCTCTTATAGTATTTGTCAATTCATATGGAACTGTTGTTGGTGTTTGTACTTGCTCATTTTTCTGACAGGATACCGTTAACATATTACAATTGTCTCGTGTGACTGATTGCCCGACCTATTATGGGGTCGAGTCTGATGGAGTAGACCCGGGCTGTGGCTTATTAGTAGAGCCACTAGACTTTGCTCATCCTGAGTAGTGTAGCTTAGTTAGGTTTGCCTGGCCTACGAGCTAGCTAGTACTTTTAGACTGTAGTAGTTTTTATATATTATGTGATTCTCTGGGTTGTTTGTGTATAGCTCTGGACTTGTGTGGATCTTGGACTTATTTCATGTTCTCATCATTCGTATTTTCCTTTCCATACTATCTACCTTAGTTTTACATTTGTGATTGAGACTGTATTGCTATGTCACCTCCATTCGAAGTGTATATACTGTACAGGTACATTCATCTGTTTAGTTATAGTATTTATAGATGACCTAGACAGCGTTCTACCGCTGAAGCTGCAGCGTAGGCTGGACATAACCACGTACTCTGCCCCTAATCAGGGTGCGGGTCATGGCAGAAACACCGTGACCTTCATATAGATAGGGCCGGTGGGCTGAGATTAGCGCTGGGTGCAGGCACAGGGCCTGCCACCCTTATGCATATGTTTAAGTTTACGGTTGGTTGGTTGAGTGAAATGATATGATTTCTTATGTAAAGTTCTAACCTTGCAGGCTAGGCGAAATGGGACATAGATGAGCACGATCACAATGTTTATGTTAAGATTATGTCTAACTGTATCTGCCGCAGGGACACGGTGGTGGACAAGTTCAGGATATGTTCGGCTCGAGGCAGGGCTCGGCTTGGACGTTCCGAGGCATGGAGTCCTTAGCGTTCAAGAGGAGCTACCGTATTGGCGTTCGAACTTGCGACATGGAGATGTTCAGCCGAAGACTACTTGTTGGCTATAAAGAGGCATAATGTATGGAACAATGTAATCCTTTGTGAGCTAGAGAGATCATGAGCGTTGTAGCCAATTGGCATGTTGAGTTGGGCTATTCAGAGCCATTGTAACCTTCAGTTCATTATCAATAAAAGAGATTCTTGTTGTATACTACGTTTTTCTTCCGCTGCTTATGTTATCAATTTGAGCTATAAACACTATTGTGAATCTGTTATCTTGCCTTGCACGAGCGCAACTCCAGGCTCGTACGGCATCACGCCCCAGCGATGACGATGATTCGGGTAAAAACTTGATAATGATGAAGATGGTAACTCGGTCGACAAACGTAAGTATCGAGGTATGATCGGAAAATTTTTACAGTAGCATTAATATTAAATCTACATTGGCTTTTCTGTTAATTTAAAATTTACAATATAATTAAAACTAATATTACGAAAATGCTATTTGCTCCCAAAAAATTTGGGTGATATCATCTTCCATTATGTGGCATATGACATGGTTGCTAACATGACAGCTGACATGGCAAAATTTAACAATAAAATTAATATTAAAATGAACATTAATAGTAAATAAATAATTTAATATTAAATTAACATTGATTAATATTAACATTAATATTAACATTAACATTAGCATTAGCATTAACATTAATATTAATATTGACATTAACATTAATATTAAAAAAAATTGGGTAATTAATTTTTGGGGTTAAAATTTGTCATGTCAGCTGTTATGTCATCTGCCATGTCAGATGCCACATAATGGGAGATGGCATCACCCAAATATGTTGGGAGCCTAAACGACTAATTGCTAATATTAATACAGTGGCATTACCGTTATTTCCCAAAAGATTTGTGACTTGTTCGGTCACACCCCTCCACGAGCGGGTTACATACACCCGCGTAAACGAGGGGTTAAATAGCCTTTTCCAAAGAAGAGAACCCATCCGACTAGAGAGAAACAAAGGAAAGAAGAAGAAGAACAGTCGCAATGGAGAGGAGCAAGATCAACTGCAGCGGATGGGCCGTCATCCCTACCGAGATTCTCTCGATGACACTGGTACTGTCGGGGATGCCGGCGGACGAGGTAATGTGCAACGTGTCACGCCCCGATCCCGGAGGATCGAAAATAAGCCACTGGGCGTGATGCCGTACAAGTCTAGATTGCACTTGTACAAGGCAAAACCATTACAGTTCCTGGTAATTCTCAGAAAACATCAGTAAGACAGCGGAACCAAGCAGATAAATTGAAGTCACACAATTTATATAGAAATGTATCTTTTTATTGATAATCGAAATGGATTACAAGACTTGCAGCGGAATACAGAGTTTACAACTGATTACAAGACTCTTAAATAGCCAACTGAATGTATACACTTGTCCTTCAGGCTACAACTGAATATACCGACTTCTTTACAATGAACTTGCCAATATGGCTACAATCTCACTGGTACAACTGAGTTCCACTGTTCCATACATTATGTCCCGTATAGCAGAAGACATCATCTTGAAAGAAGAGCTTCTGCACACCCATCCGATTCATCGATGCCAAGCACTGATTCACAAGATTTCCCCAAGCAAACACCTGTAATATTGCCCACAACGTGGGTCAGTACATCATCAATGTACTGGCAAGCGGTGCTGGCCCAACTCACCTAAGAAGACAGCACTAAGTAATCATGTTACAGAACATTATTATCAATGGTCTTTCTCGTTGCCTTAGGGTCAATTTCATGTTATAGCCGACAAGAAGTAAAGCATGCAAATCTCATAGCCAACATAATTAAAAGCATACTGTTATCACCCTTTGGTGATTCTTATCCATGATCGTGTAGCCATCCCTGTACATTTATAATACTTACTCTGCCTGCACAAGACATTGTTAGAAACAATATCATGATTCAATATGAATATCACCGTTCAGGTGATTCTTACCAACAGCCGACATCCTTCCCTGTATTTGAGTAATAACTTACTCTGCCTGCATAAGACATCATTAGCACCTGACCTATCTATATGAAGGTCACTGGCAACACGCCATCCTGGACCGTCTTACAGGTATACAGCGCCCTTGCCAGTGCAGGTAGCTAGCCCCACTGCAAGTCCTGTATACCGTGCTACTACTTCAGCACTGCCACTACTTCGGCATTGGTTTCTCCTAGGACGAACCGGGTTCCATGGCCCAGGAATACCGTTCGAGAAACCACCTTGTCGACAAGTTGTCCATGACCATGCAACTATATGCAACTTATCTAAGAAGAAAACATATAATGCATGATAAGGAAAAACTAAGCAAAACCATCATTCTCATTCGTATTACCATCTTGCCATCTAGCCATCTTGCCTTGAGCCAATGCTCACATTATCATCTGTCCAATCCAGGGTCTTGGCGTAATCAACATTCTACATCGGCGACAGGATAATAGAATGTTGTTACCCAATCCTTTTGCCACATCTTTGATACTACGCATCTTTCCAATCAAACTCAATGTACTCACCGCCCAATTCCTGGGACTTAGCATCTGTTTTAGCATGCATTCATTCAAATGCAATTCAAGCATACTCACTGCCCAGTACTTGGGTCATAACATCTGTTTTGCCATCTATTCATTGAGCCAAAGCTCGATATACTCACCTGCCCAAGTATTTGGGACTTTGCCTTCACCTGTCATACAATTCATCGCAACAGCGTACAAGCATACAATTCACTTAGCCACAACAGTTTACGTTCATGTGATTATTATCTTTCATTATCTTTCCAAATTCCATGCAGGGTGTTATTGAGCAATTCAACAAGAAATATAGCATACTATCCTTATTTTAAGCGTGAAGCTAAAGGATCTTTGAAGGGTTCAACACTACTCACATTCATAGGACGAATCCTGCCACGATCGCATAGACTTCCAAGCAATCCTTCGCAGAATCCCAAGTCCAACAAGGCATCATCGAACCAACCATCCATCATAAGGCATCTTGCGGGTCGGGGCGCTACAATATATACCACCCAGAAAAAGTTTCGTCCTCGAAACTTAAAACAAAACTCATCCCCAAAAACTTCAACCAACTTTTCATGAAACTTCTCAATGATCAACTTGCACCATTTAACATTTCTCCGCAATCTCTCGATTGATTTCAAGTAATGTACCGTCTCGTTACAGCATCCCAATTAATTCAACATAGTTTACCATCTTTGATCTTTCCTCCGACACTCGTGCAAATCCTTAGCACATAATAATCCTCCCCGTGGCTTCGTTTGTATTCAGCATATCACTTAGTTGGAATCATACACATATTTTAGGCGTCCCCGAAATACATGTACTTCAGCCAAGTTCAGTGATAGAGAAAGCGAACGAGCTACGGTGTACCTTCCTTTTCGAACATCATTAATTCTCTTTGAATATCTCATATAATCCCACTTGTTCATTCAATAGCCAACAAACTAATAACACAATAGATGTTGCCAAATTCAACTCGATAAATTTTCCACAATCGATCCCAACATATAAATTTTCCACAATCGATCCCAACAGTTTCCAAAGTATTCAGACTTAGATGTATCAAGTATTCCTTTCAAGTTCATTGTCATCCATGCCACTAAAGTTGATAAATCATATAGCCATATTTTATTCGATACCCCAATTCTCATCGGTCAAATCCTGTACTCGTTATCGTTCGCATCCATACACTTGTTTGCAACTCATAAATTTCTCGGTCATGATCCATCTTCCAAATCGTACATATCTTCAAATTGTACCACCATTCCAATCTAGCAACATTTCTTGTTGTACTCCAACATTTTCTTGTATTGATCAAGCCAACATGTTATTCTCGCGCATAAACAACTTTTATATCCAACAACATTAATCCTGAGGGTCGTTCTTATTCACATTCGCCGATCTCGGCTACATGCACTATCCAATTCCGTCATTACACTTATCCTCAATCTTGATCTGGTCAATGAAATTATTCCAACTATCTCAAAGCACTACCAACAATTTTCGCAGCTCAATATCAATCAACCAATCCAACCAGTTCTAACAATTCCCAACATTTCAACCAAGGCAACTCAATTTTCGAAACCAACATGATCCGTCATCCCATCCAACATTATAACATCAAAATTTCCCAAATATCTATTCAATTTCAAAGCCTACCTTCCAACACATCTTATTCATTCCAACTATACTCACACAACACCAATAGGGACATCCTACGATTTTCCAATAGTCAACTTAGCATACAATCAAGTCTCTACGGTCAGCTAATCTAAGCTAAACCAGACATTCAGCTAACCCATATGAGATGAGTAGCTATCAGGGACATACTTATCTCTTATCTTAGAGGCAACCAATTCTCAACATAGGGGCAACTCTATGGTCCGACCAACTTAGGGACATGGGACACCACCCCAAATCTTATGAACTTATTCCCAACACGAACAACTGAAGAACATAGCCAACCAATCTGAAACTTAAGCAACCAACCAACATTCTAGGCAACCAACCGACACTCTAGGCAACCAACCAACACTCTAAGCAATCAACCGACATTCTAGGCAACCAATCAACAATCTAGGCAACTAGCCAACAATCTAGGCAACCAGCCGACATTCTAGGGTCAAGTCTTCCTACCCGTACTCATACTCGGGTCATACCCAACGAAGTCTCATTCTAGACTTACCCACAACCGACAAAAATCTATCTGACAATTCTATCCAACAATTCTATCCCACAATTCTATGGGTCAATCTCGAAGCTATCATATAAAACTCCTCAATAGAATATTCAACGTTCAATTTTCACCTTGCATAGACATAGCATCACTTGTTCGATCCGACTTGCATCCTCATATCGTACTCAAATGTCTATTCTATCGGGCCAATTATTCTGAGTCATCATCTGACATTGCTATCTCAATAGTTTATCACTTATGATTTCTTCCCTACGGTCTCTTCTCGACATATTCGTTTTCCACATTCTTAGATCATCGGTATGGTCTGTACTCTTTTAACCAACAAAAATAAGGCAACTATAATCATATTTCTTTCGAGGCATCATTTATAAATTTTCTAACACCAACACGGTCATCTCTTAGCAATTCACGTTAACTATC
This sequence comes from Iris pallida, assembly GCA_029216955.1. Lineage (NCBI taxonomy): Eukaryota > Viridiplantae > Streptophyta > Magnoliopsida > Asparagales > Iridaceae > Iris > Iris pallida. Next base: position 18,536,614 of record JANAVB010035420.1, read on the forward strand.
AATATTAGTTTTGTATCATCTCCTTCTGATTCCATAAGAAGATTTACTATTCATGTACCGATCCAATCTCTATAGCACCAATCATCTAGCATCATATATCGGTCATCTTAGTGGACATGACATAACTCATCGGCTAAGTCATAATCCAACAATTCTATATTCTACCAACTTGTTATTCATGTGACAACATCATCTACCGACAGGGTCTATTACATATCGCTGCACCTCGATACTTATTTGTATTCCAGCCATTCGACTCTCGTAAGAAACATCTACTCTTTTGTACATCAAGGGACAAGTACCCATTCTCTATGCCTCAAAATAGTCAAGGGTCATAACTTGTTAATTCGGGACATCAATTTCCTTCAAGCACACTGCACCACGTGCTAAGATCATCTATTCCACAAGCCCATTCTCTAACTTTTCGGTCGTCGATGCAACTCTATGCATCTTCTAAATCATTCGCAACATCCCGTTAAGCGTCTAACATTACCATTAATTCTATCGATATCCAACATGCAATTTCTTTAACTCAATTCCAACATCGTTCAATATTCGGTCCATAGTTGTTCTCGTAAAATCTTTCAATAGCAACACCACACCATCATTACCAAGCCTACAATCCTTTTACCCAACTGATTCAAGTACTCGCCTGAATCTAAAAAAATTTATTTCATTCCAAACCAAGGCATTCATTTCATATTCTCAATCTCTTATTACCCAACATAGTGCTAACCGACAAGGTCAAGCGATGGTTCACCCGAACACATTAAAATCTCGTAACGGGTCATCCAACTTAATCATCAAGGGACATTCCTAGCCGACATGTATCAATCGTAAGCTCAGCTACGATTCGATACCACCCAATACCTTATAGGTAAAGCAATCACAAAATCATAAACACATCAAGGGTCAAGGAACATCTTATCACGACAAGGGTATATGTAATATACCACCCAGAGCTCAAGCCAATCCGACACAATATTCCCTCGCATCAAACCAATGCCCAATATGGACAATCCATCCTGCAGTGGTTATGCTGACCACAAATATCGACTCAAGATTCTGTCGATTCCCATTCACTGAAATCCATGCACATTCTGTTCCAATATACCAAGCCATCACCCACGGTCGATTGCTGCATAACAATCGACTCAAAGAATCCCACACATAAGACATCCAGCATTCATCACAAACTTACGCATCGCATCATTGTTATTCTTTTTGGTATCTTTTAGAAATTCAACAAAGCACACATATCACAGCCCACATATTTAGACTTATTGTATGGAATACCCAGTGAGAGGTTAGAATGATCAACGAACTTTCAGTCAAGGGAACAACATAGAATAGTTTGGAAGCAACACAGAATAATCGCAGAAGCACTATGAGTCATCATAGAGGCAACTTTGATTTCATCGCGGAAGCAACTTTGAGTATTCGCGGAAGCAACTTTGATTCACCGCGGAAGCAACTTTGAATAATCGCGGAAGCAATCTTTGAATCATCGCGGAAGCAGCTTAGAATCATCTTAGTAGCAACATTGATTCGAAACAAATCGAATAGGAATCCAAGGACGTAAAGCCATGCTCTGATACCATTATGTCACGCCCCGATCCCAGAGGATCGAAAACAAGCCACTGGGCGTGATGCCGTACAAGTCTAGATTGCACTTGTACAAGGCAAAACCATTACAGTTCCTGGTAATTCTCAGAAAACATCAGTAAGACAGCGGAACCAAGCAGATAAATTGAAGTCACACAATTTATATAGAAATGTATCTTTTTATTGATAATCGAAATGGATTACAAGACTTGTAGCAGAATACAGAGTTTACAACTGATTACAAGACTCTTAAATAGCCAACTGAATGTATACACTTGTCCTTCAGGCTACAACTGAATATACCGACTTCTTTACAATGAACTTGCCAATATGGCTACAATCTCACTGGTACAACTGAGTTCCACTATTCCATACATTATGTCCCGTATAGCAGAAGACATCATCTTGAAAGAAGAGCTTCTGCACACCCATCCGATTCATCGATGCCAAGCACTGATTCACAGGATTTCCCCAAGCAAACACCTGTAATATTGCCCACAACGTGGGTCAGTAGATCATCAATGTACTGGCGAGCGGTGCTGGCCCAACTCACCTAAGAAGACAGTACTAAGTAATCATGTTACAGAACATTATTATCAATGGTCTTTCTCGTTGCCTTAGGGTCAATTTCATGTTATAGCCGACAAGAAGTAAAGCATGCAAATCTCATAGCCAACATAATTAAAAGCATACTGTTATCACCCTTTGGTGATTCTTATCCACGGTCGTGTAGCCATCCCTATACATTTATAATACTTACTCTGCCTGCACAAGACATTATTAGAAACAATATCATGATTCAATATGAATATCACCGTTCAGGTGATTCTTACCAACAGCCGACATCCTTTCCTGTATTTGAGTAATAACTTACTCTGCCTGCATAAGACATCATTAGCACCTGACCTATCTATATGAAGGTCACTGGCGACACGCCATCCTGGACCGTCTTACAGGTATACAGCGCCCTTGCCAGTGCAGGTAGCTAGCCCCACTGCAAGTCCTGTATACCGTGCTACTACTTCAGCACTGCCACTACTTCGGCATTGGTTTCCCCTAGGACTAACCGGGTTCCATGGCCCAGGAATACCGTTCGAGAAACCACCTTGTCGACAAGTTGTCCATGACCATACAACTATATGCAACTTATCTAAGAAGAAAACATATAATGCATGATAAGGAAAAACTAAGCAAAACCATCATTCTCATTCGTATTACCATCTTGCCATCTAGCCATCTTGCCTTGAGCCAATGCTCACATTATCATCTGTCCAATCCAGGGTCTTGGCGTAATCAATATTCTACATCGGCGACAGGATAATAGAATGTTGTTACCCAATCCTTTTGCCACATCTTTGATACTACGCATCTTTCCAATCAAACTCAATGTACTCACCGCCCAATTCCTGGGACTTAGCATCTGTTTTAGCATGCATTCATTCAAATGCAATTCAAGCATACTCACTGTCCAGTACTTGGGTCATAACATCTATTTTGCCATCTATTCATTGAGCCAAAGCTCGATATACTCACCTGCCCAAGTATTTGGGACTTTGCCTTCACCTGTCATATAATTCATCGCAACAGCGTACAAGCATACAATTCACTTAGCCACAACAGTTTATGTTCATGTGATTATTATCTTTCATTATCTTTCTAAATTCCATGCAAGGTGTTATTGAGCAATTCAACAAGAAACATAGCATACTATCCTTATTTTAAGCGTGAAGCTAAAGGATCTTTGAAGGGTTCAACACTACTCGAATTCATAGGACGAATCCCGCCACGATCGTATAGACTTCCAAGCGATCCTTCGCAGAATCCCAAGTCCAACAAGGCTTCATCGAACCAACCATCCATCATAAGGCATCTTGTGGGTCGGGGCGCTACAATATATACCACCCAGAAAAAGTTTCGTCCTCGAAACTTAAAACAAAACTCATCCCCAAAAACTTCAACCAACTTTTCATGAAACTTCTCAATGATCAACTTGCACCATTTAACATTTCTCCGCAATCTCTCAATTGATTTCAAGTAATGTACCGTCTCGTTACAGCATCCCAATTAATTCAACATAGTTTACCATCTTTGATCTTTCCTCCGACACTCTGCAAATCCTTAGCACATAATAATCCTCCCCGTGGCTTCGTTTGTATTCAGCATATCACTTAGTTGGAATCATACACATATTTTAGGCGTCCCCGAAATACATGCACTTCAGCCAAGTTCAGTGATAGAGAAAGCGAACGAGCTACGGTGTACCTTCCTTTTCGAACATCATTAATTCTCTTTGAATATCTCATATAATCCCACTTGTTCATTCAATAGCCAACAAACTAATAACACAATAGATGTTGCCAAATTCAACTCGATAAATTTTCTACAATCGATCCCAATATATAAATTTTCCACAATCGATCCCAACAGTTTCCAAAGTATTCAGACTTAGATGTATCAAGTATTCCTTTCAAGTTCATTGTCATCCATGCCACTAAAGTTGATAAATCATATAGCCATATTTCATTCGATACCCCAATTCTCATCGGTCAAATCCTGTACTCGTTATCGTTCGCATCCATACACTTGTTTGCAACTCATAAATTTCTCGGTCATGATCCATCTTCCAAATCGTACATATCTTCAAATTGTACCACCATTCTAATCTAGCAACATTTCTTGTTGTACTCCAACATTTTCCTGTATTGATCAAGCCAACATGTTATTCTCGCGCATAAACAACTTTTATATCCAACAACATTAATCCTGAGGGTCGTTCTTATTCACATTCGCCGATCTCGGCTACATGCACTATCCAATTCCGTCATTACACTTATCCTCAATCTTGATCTGGTCAATAAAATTATTCCAACTATCTCAAAGCACTACCAACAATTTTTGCAGCTCAATATCAATCAACCAATCCAACCAATTCTAACAATTCCCAACATTTCAACCAAGGCAACTCAATTTCCGAAACCAACATGATCCGTCATCCCATCCAACATTATAACATCAAAATTTCCCAAATATCTATTCAATTCCAAAGCCTACCTTCCAACACATCTTATTCATTCCAACTATACTCACGCAACACCAATAGGGACATCCTACGGTTTTCCAATAGTCAACTTAGCATACAATCAAGTCTCTACGGTCAGCTAATCTAAGCTAAACCAGACATTCAGCTAACCCATATGAGATGAGTAGCTATCAGGGACATACTTATCTCTTATCTTAGAGGCAACCAATTCTCAACATAGGGGCAACTCTATGGTCCGACCAACTTAGGGACATGGGACACCACCCCAAATCTTATGAACTTATTCCCAACACGAACAACTGAAGAACATAGCCAACCAATCTGAAACTTAAGCAACCAACCAATATTCTAGGCAACCAACCGACACTCTAGGCAACCAACCAACACTCTAAGCAATCAACCGACATTCTAGGCAACCAATCAACAATCTAGGCAACTAGCCAACAATCTAGGCAACCAGCCGACATTCTAGGGTCAAGTCTTCCTACCCGTACTCATACTCGGGTCATACCCAACGAAGTCTCATTCTAGACTTACCCGCAACCGACAAAAATCTATCCGACAATTCTATCCAACAATTCTATCCCACAATTCTATGGGTCAATCTCGAAGCTATCATATAAAACTCCTCAATAGAATATTCAACGTTCAATTTTTACCTTGCATAGACATAGCATCACTTGTTCGATCCGACTTGCATCCTCATATCGTACTCAAATGTCTATTCCATCGGGCCAATTATTCTGAGTCATCATCTGACATTGCTATCTCAATAGTTTATCACTTATGATTTCTTCCCTACGGTCTCTTCTCGACATATTCGTTTTCCACATTCTTAGATCATCGATATGGTCTGTACTCTTTTAACCAACAAAAATAAGGCAACTATAATCATATTTCTTTCGAGACATCATTTATAAATTTTCTAACACCAACACGGTCATCTCTTAGCAATTCACGTTAACTATCAATATTAGTTTTGTATCATCTCCTTCTGATTCCATAAGAAGATTTACTATTCATGCGCCGATCCAATCTCTATAGCACCAATCATCTAGCATCATATATCGGTCATCTTAGTGGACATGACATAACTCATCGGCTAAGTCATAATCCAACAATTCTATATTCTACCAACTTATTATTTATGTGACAACATCATCTACCGACAGGGTCTATTACATATCGCTGCACCTCGATACTTATTTGTATTCCAGCCATTCGACTCTCGTAAGAAACATCTACTCTTTCGTACATCAAGGGACAAGTACCCATTCTCTATGCCTCAAAATAGTCAAGGATCATAACTTGTTAATTCGGGACATCAATTTCCTTCAAGCACACTGCTCCACGTGCTAAGATCATCTATTCCACAAGCCCATTCTCTAACTTTTTGGTCGTCGATGCAACTCTCTGCATCTTCTAAATCATTCGCAACATCCCGTTAAGCGTCTAACATTACCATTAATTCTATCGATATCCAACATGCAATTTCTTTAACTCAATTCCAACATCGTTCAATATTCGGTCCATAGTTGTTCTCGTAAAATCTTTCAATAGCAACACCACACCATCATTACCAAGCCTACAATCCTTTTACCCAACTGATTCAAGTACTCGCCTGAATCTAAAAAAATTCATTTCATTCCAAACCAAGGCATTCATTTCATATTCTCAATCTCTTATTACCCAACATAGTGCTAACCGACAAGGTCAAGCGATGGTTCACCCGAACACATCAAAATCTCGTAACGGGTCATCCAACTTAATCATCAAGGGACATTTCTAGCCGACATGTATCAATCGTAAGCTCAGCTACGATTCGATACCATCCAATACCTTATAGGTAAAGCAATCACAAAATCATAAACACATCAAGGGTCAAGGAACATCTTATCACGACAAGGGTATATGTAATATACCACCCAGAGCTCAAGCCAATCCGACACAATATTCCCTCGCATCAAACCAGCAAACCGCTGAGATTAGTTTGACCGTAATGAAGCTCGTGGCTCGCAGTGAGGGATATCTAGGGTCCTTCTTCGCGTACAAGCTCGACGAAGCAGCCTTCTCTTTTGCATATTTAAGGCCAGTGCAAAATTTTATTTGGTCTTATTCTAATACTTTATTTTTTCTATTACAAAATTTTACGTATACTTTTGTTAATTTCTATTGATGTTTTCCCATTTTTATAATACAGTGGAAAATTTCTAAGGGTGCTGCACATTCCGAAGTGCGACGTGAGTGATAAAACTTTCGTGAGACACTTGGAGTTTCTCCATGTGCTGGAAGAACTCGACATTAGCTACTGCCTCTATATCACGTCGACTGGAATAATTTTCGCCGGAAATTATTGCCGCCGTCTGGTCAAGCTGAGTAGGAACATGTCCCCTCCGAATTTCATGCTCAGGAACATATTCTTACTGGACACGAAAAACGAGGCGAAGAAAAAGGCCGTGGCTGATTCGATACCGCATCTCGAGCACGTACATATGGGATTCGGCATGTTCAATAGAGACACGCTGCGATCTATCATATGCAACTGCAAGAGTCTTCGCCTGCTCGACATACGTGGGTGCTTCAACGTGATCTTCGACGACGAACTCTGGAAAATTTGTTATTCAGTACAGACGTTTAAAAAACCCTTTGATAATGTAATCCCAGTACCAGGAGAACCTGTGTACGAATGGTATAATGATTTAGATATGTTCTATCATTCCTGGGGTGAATGGTGAAAACATTAGCATGCATGCATGCATGCATTTCTTTATATATATTTTTCACTAGTCTACATACAAGATATTTTTTATGAGTTCGATTCTCCATTTTGAGCAAATTTTACTTTTGTCAATTCTAATTTTTTACATGATTATTTTTTTATAAATAAAATGGACTGTGATATAATGACGCCTAAGACGGCTCACTTCTGAGATTTCGATATTTCCCAACACAGATTTTACCATTAATACAACATCTCAGTGTAATCATATCCAAGAGATTTTGCCATTTCCCAACACAGATTTTACCTTATTCAAAATGAATTCTGGCGGTACAAATTCCACTCATATTAGTGGTATCAGTGCCATTCACCATAATTAATGGTGATCGATACGAAAATATTGGTTTCTTTTTCACAACCCTTTAAAATCTATTTACACAGCCAAACAGCTAAACTATTTCATCTTCACGAGCCTTCAAAACCAATTTATATAGATTCAAAACAAAACTAAACAGCCAAACTATTTAAAATTCACAACCCTACAGAACAGTCCTAAATGTAACATTTTCCGTCTTATATGTACCATTCTTCGTCCTACATGTATCACGTCCTACCTCCGTCCTAAATGTACCATTCTCCGTCCTATATTGACCATTCTCCGTCCTACATGTATCATTCTCCGTCCTATATTTACCATTCTCCATCCTAAATGTACCATTCGTCGTCCTAAATGTACAATTCTCCGTCCAAAATATACCATTCTCCGTGTTAGAGGAACGGAGAATGGCAATTAACAGCCAAACAGCCAAACTAATTCATCTTCACGAGCCTTCAAAACCAATTTATATAGATTCAAAACAAACCTAAACAGTCAAACTATTTAAAATTCACAACCCTACAAAACAGTCCTATATGTATCATTCTCCGTCCTACCTCCGTCCTACCTCCGTCCTAAATGTACCATTCTCCGTCCTATATGGACCATTCTCCGTCCTACATGTATCATTCTTCGTCCTACATTTACCATTCTCCGTCCTAAATGTACCATTCGTCGTCCTAAATGTACAATTCTTCGTCCTAGATGTATCATTTTTCGTGTTAGAGGAACGGAGAATGGCCATTAACAGTCCCAAAAATTGTTCCATACTAAGTTAAAAAGCATATAATAACACCCAAAAAATGTTAATAATAGAAAAATTCTACAGAACCCAAACACCAGACTCGAACCTAGGCCTTCCATGTAAAAGCCAAACAGCACAACCAACTAAGCCTGGAAAGACATCAATATTGCTAAGTCTACTACCAAATGCTTACAACACTTTTACAACCTTCACCCATTGCTGACATGTGGGCTATGGCCCACATGTCAGCAATGGGTGAAGGTTGTAAGAGTGTTGTAAGCATTTGGTTGTAACTGTAGCATTATATCCCCAACTTCCAATAAGGAATAGGAAGAGTCGGTTTGGAACGTGTATATATATAGGGGTCCCTATTCATCTGAGTAGGTTGCACATTTAACATGGCTCCAAAAAGATCATCTGGTTGGGAACCATTGCCAGAGTCTTCTTCCAGTCGTCGCCGAGCCTCTCCGCATGGAGCACCCTCTGCGCCGCCTCCGGCCCATGACTGGCTGGCAGCGGCTGCGGACTTCCTGACCTCCTGCGGGTTGTCACTGGAGGTTATCGCTCGACCTCTTCATCCGGCGCCCAACTTTCATCTGTTGTCGATCATTCCGGAGGAACAGGATTCTCTGGAGAAGAGGGAAGCATTTCGTCGCCTGTGCCATAGGGCGGGTGTGCGCACCCTGCAGGACTTTGCGGAGATCCTCCGCGAGGCCAGTGAGGGCTAGACTTTTTTTTTCATTTTTTACAGTTTTTTGTCCTCCTCTTGTATACTTCTCCGGAGAATGTTCCGACGACGAAGCTGGGATTTAATGAAATATAATATTTTGTTAACTCAATTTGTTTTCGGCTACAATCAAACTTTTACAACCTTCTTACAACTTACACCCATTTGCTAACTATAACATTGCTCTTTATAATTAACAAATCTTGTTACGTCAAATCCATATATCAGCGACGATATCCCCATCAATGACTTGTTACGTCATAGAATTGATTATGCTGACAGCGTCAATCTTGCCGTCAAATCTATCTTAAATATGATTACAAAGTAAAATAGAGGACAACTTTGAGTGTTTCAATTTTACTCTTTTCAAGTACATAGTCTTCTTAGTTTCAAAAATTTAATCAAATATTCGAAACATGGAAATATTGATATTAAACTTCACATTCTTAAATATGTTGTCAAATTTTTTTAAATAAACATGTTTTCACCATATTTTTCTGCCAAATTTTTCAATAATTTATACGGAACACGTGGATATATACTAGTAATAATAGTAATAAATTTAATTTTGGAAAGTAGTTTTTAAAATTAGGGTCTCAAAATCCTAAAGATTTATGTAGTGATTTTACATGGATATATACTAGTAATAATAGTAATAAATTTAATTTTGGAAAGTAGTTTTTTAAATTTAATCGTAATAAATTCGACCATCTTATACTAGTAATAATAGTAATAAATTTAATTTAAGACTCAAAACTATTCTAATTTTTTCCACTTTCCAAGGTCACATAAGACGGTCGAATTTTTCCTCTACTTCTCTCAAACCCTCTTCCTTCTCCCAAACCCTCTCCCAAACTCTCTTCTAATCAAAATGCCGCCGAAGAAACAACGACCGTCGTCGAAGGGGAAGAATTCACAAAGGGATGTGATACAGGCCCGAAGGACAGAACTTGCAAGGGCGGCGAAAACCAAGATTATGGTCGCTAGGGCAGAGGCCGAAAGGGCAGCGACGGAAGCAGCGACGGCGGCAGCGACGATGAAGACGGAGGCGGCAGCCAAGCCACGTGCAAAAAAGGCTAAAAACACTTATTGCTCGACAAAGACCGGAAAATCTATCTTCGATACAGAGTCGTCGGAAGACTCAACTTATGAAGATCGAAGGCGTACTCAAGCGAAGGCTAAGGTGGCAACGGATACAGAGTCATCAGCGTACTCTGTGGATTTTGAATCCTTATCAGAAGAAGAAAATGAAGAGGAAGAGCAATCATCAAATAAGTCCCAGGCTGGAGAGGAGGTAAAAAAATTTAAAGACTCAAAAACTAAGAAGATTTACATTAAATATTTCAAGAAAAAGGCTGTTATGCCTGAAAGATCAATTAAGATGGATGATGTCGAAGACGAAGCTTTCCTGGATATATTGAAATTCTATCAATTGGAGAAACTGAACAAATCCTGTCTTGAGAAAATCTCCCGAACAATAGTAAGAGAATTTTACTCAAATCTTTCGGCTGAAATTAAAGAAAAAGAAGAGGATCAACCACTGGTGTTTCTGAGAGGAAAACTGATTAGGGTAAATGCTGCTGTCATCAACGAATTTTATGGATTTGATCCAGTTCCTGAGTTTGATATGAAAGATATTGATAATGTTTCCATGACGGATGCAATTCATGAGATTACAGGTGTTTCGATGGGTGCCAAGACCCCTCAAAATGTATACAAAGATTAATTAAAAACTTTGTATAAATTGTTGCATACCTACGTATCTCAAACACTCAACCCTACTAGACATGAGTTTTCCATCCATCCCGAGAGAGTAAAATTTTTTTATTATATGGGGAAGAAAAAAAGGATGGATATAGGTTCCTACATGTTCAGTAGAATGATGCATCTCGTGGGAAAACCAACTGCAAGGACAGCTCTCCCTTTTGGAGGATTTGTATGCTCGATGGCTAATAAACATTCTGTCCCAAGCTTAGCAGGGGATGTTTATATTAAAAACAAAGGCCCCATGAGAAAACTAACCTTCACTCGAATGTTTGGAAAACGGACAGCAGCTGCAAGCAAACAATCAACATCTGGAAAACCATCAACTTATGGAATCAAAAACACTAAGGACAGGGTTGATGACCTATGCAATTTTGTTGCTGCAAACTTTGAGAATGTCTTCAAAGAGATGAAGACTATATCCGACAACCAGAAATTGATTCTGGATAAGATTAACCAGATATAGGTTGAATTTGCTGACCAAGAATAAGATTTTCCTTCCCTCATGAAGAAGGTAAATGGGGCTAACCCAAACTCTTATGTAAAAATACACACTGTGCACATTGACACATTAATGCTAGCCATCACTTTGATACTTCTATTTATGTTTTTGGATGTCATTTCTACATATAAAGTGAGTCAATACTGACTATAATTTTTCTTAATCCGTCCCTCAAGGTGTAGGTGAAGGATATTTTGAGAAAGAAGAAGAAGTAGGAAAAAAAGAAAAAGAAACAAGAAGAAGAAGATGGAGACGGCTATGAAGATTCATCTTTTGAGTTTTGAATGTCTCTTATTTCAATTTGGATGTAATATTTCACTTGTAATATGGTTCTGAATATTTGTTGGTCATGGCGGACAAACTAAATTTTGTATTTGAAATATTGTAAGACTAAACTTTTCGCTTGTACTAAGTGCATAGTTCGTAATTTATTTTGAAAATGTAATATGGTCTTGAATTTAGAGTAGGTCTGATATTTATTTGGATTATTGTATTGTGAATTATGCAGGTTCTATGTTGAATTACTAACGTGGATTGGACAGATTACTGTAACGTGGATTGGGCAGATTACTGTAACGTGAAATATGCAGTTTATTGGACTTGGAATGAAGTATACTTAATTTGATTATGATTTTTGGTTGAAGCGTTTATTTGGTTGGCAGTTGCCTTCATAGATGATATTGATATTTTGGTGTATTCCTTTGATTTGCAGATGCTCATCACAGATTTCATGAGTCCTGGGTGCATTGCTAAGGTTTACAGGTGGCCTCATTACGGATGTATTCCTGGGATCACTGAAACTTTATTTGATTGTAATGTGTTTTGCTTTCTGTAAAAAATCATTACATCGATGCCATCAGTATGAATTCGATGCCAGTGCCTCTTCATCCCTTGTTATTGCTGAAGCAAAATTGTAATTCTGCCTGTTCATCCCTTATTTTTGCGGAAACATAATTGTAATCCTGCCTGTTCATCCTTTGTTTTTGCCATCAGTACATCGATGCCATCAGTATAAAGTCGATGCCAGTGTAATGCATAATGTAATGTAAGAAAAATTCTCTTTGATAGTAAGTTAATTATATTCAAACATTCGTAAGAAATTTTGTTCAGCCATACAGTGGAAGCCTGATAAAATGATATTCGGATTATCTTGAAATAATTTAATATTAAATGAATGTACTATGGTAAATGATATTAAAAATACTGTAAATATTTGGTGAAAAAAATATGAGATACTTGAACATTTCCAGTCCTAAATGTACCATACTTTGTTAAAAGCACAGAGAGTGTCTGTTCTCCGTTTTCAAAGAACGGAGAATGGCCATTCTCCATGTTAAAGGAACGGAGAATGGCCATTCTCCGTGTTAAAAGCAAAGAGAACGGTCATTCTACGTCCATTCGCCGTGTGAAAAGCAAAGAGAATGGCCATTCTCCGTCTATTCGCCGTGTTAAAAGCAAAGAGAATGGCCATCCTCCGTGTTAAAAGCAAAGAGAATGGCCATTCACCGTCCAAATAAAATATTCTCTTCGAAAAAATTATCATTAGAAAAGTAAAAAATATTTCGTCCGATCAATACAGATTTTTTTTTAAATAAGTGAGCAGATGATCCGTCCGACCTCAGAAGCAGGTTTCCTCAGTTCACCACCACCACCATGACATGTAGCTTTATTAACAAAATATAAAATTATTAGATGAAAAATAAGATTTCTGACAATGGCATGGACAGTAAAATTAGAGCGGTGCCGCTGGTACTTCTTCTTGTTCGAGGAGGTTTCGACGACGTCCGACGCGAAGCGGACCGATTCTTCTCGGCGCAGCTGGTACTCCTCGTTGTTCTAGGAGGGCTCGACGACGTTCGACGCGATCCGAACCGATTCTTATTTCCTTCTTCATCTCCGTTTCTCTTTCCACCACAACCACCAACACCACCACCACGACGGCCTGTAACCAAAAAAAATTACAAAATATTAAATTGGATGGACTTTTGAGAGAGTAAATATGAGTTAATTTAGGGCGTTCATTGAAAAAATTAAAGTGAAGAATGACCTGCTAAAGCAAGTTACCAACAGGTCAAAAGTCTAAATCAGCATTAAATGATGTTTCTACACTATTATTCAATCTGAACCATTGGATCAACATCCAACGGTCCAAATTACGGATGTATCGATACATCCATTTCCAGCGGATGTATTGTAGAACGACCATATATATATATATATATATATATATATATATATATATATATATATATATATATATATATATATATATATATATATATAGTAAGCCTATATATATAGTATATAATGTGTCATAGATATATTATTGATAGTTAGATTTACTTATTCTAGGTGTACGTGACGAAAGTAGCGAGGACTTTGGAATTGGACCGTCGTATTCGCAATTGGAAGTTGCAGGCAAGTGTACCTTGCCAAAGTTTTAGTATTTTGTTTTTTTTTTTCTTTGTTTTTCTTTTATTTTATTTTTATCTCTAGATGTTGTGGACGTATGATCAGTTGGTACTTAGCGTCCGAATGGTATTCGGGTGCCGATGTCTGTATATAGATATAGGGTATCAACACTAGACATGGCGATACATTTTTTCGTGTTTCGTTGACACAATAGACAGTAGGACACTGACACGATCATGATACGGAGTCTATATGAGATATTCGTGGCTACGAACTTCGTGATAGGCTGCAAGATTTATTGCTTGTACTTGAGATCTACTTGACTTGATATGACTTGACTGGATAGATCTAGATCATGGGGTGGAGAGAACATTACCGTCATATCAGGCTACCTTGACACGTTTGGCCTTGTCTCTAAAGTCGGGACTTGGTTGTTACCTGACTCGTTTGCCACTGTCTCTCTACCCGAGCTTTGATGTTCTCTTAACACATTTGCACAAGATACTATGACAAGGTGCCTTGGGTGTGAGTTGCTAAGGTGCTTGTGAGCCTCACTACTTGAATCCTGATATCTGGAAAGTGTTCTCATATGCATTTCGCATAGATGGTTATGGTAGTTACCCTTTAGTATTTATATTCTCCCTTTACTGTTACTTTGACATGTATATTATGTACCTTATTACGTTCCTCTAAATACCTGGTGACCTCTCCAGGTAGTGGTTGCGCGGAGATAGTTCGTGATCATGGAGGTGTTGATATTTTCGATTTAGGTATTCATTATGATTTTATATTTTATCCATTATTTGTATTCCGCTATTAGCCTAGTTTTGTAGACCTATATTGTTCTTCGGGTCTACTCAAACATATATGTTAGTGGACTGCAGACTATGATACATATTGTTTATTCTTTATATTATATTTTATGGATTGAGATAGATATATGTTAGTTGATTTGACATATAGTTTTAGAAAACCAAGATAGCTTATACGTATTCGAGCTGGGCTGGAGTCCGCTTGATACGTAGCTGACATGTATACGTATCCTAGTCATTCATATTTTGGGACTGGGGCATTACATTATGTTTTTAGGATGTAAAGCCTATAGAAAAGAATCTAGCTTTGATACCAATTGAGGGTAACTAGGCAACTCTAGAGGAGAGTGAATAGAGTGTGTGACAATAATCCTCTATTAAAAATTTGAAGGCAGTGTGTCATGACCCGCACCCGCTTTCTGGGATACGAGTTTGTAGCCAAGTCCAGCCTACGCCGCAGCATTGGTGGTAGTACGCTGTCTAGGTCTCAATGTCAATCTCAAATACAACAAAATCATATCTAATTGCTCATTCATAGTAACTATATTATTTACAATTCCAATAATACAACAAAAATTATTTTGGAAACAAATCTGCTAAATATTTAAGTAAAAGAAACTAACTAATCTATCTGGAATCTAAGGTCAGTCTCCAAGATCTCTATCTCCTCCGTATGGTCCATATCACAAAAATAGGAAGCATGCCAAGTCACCTGCAACAACCCAGTCAGAAAAGGAGCAAAGTACAACCATATTACATTTATGTAACTTAATACAAAATCAAGCTATACAATAGAGATGCAATGTAACAATAAAGGAACTTGTATATGAACTGGAAACGATAGCATGTACAAAAACTACTAGCATGAATATGTATGAATCAAGACAACTGGAAAATGAACATGAACGACTAGTAAAACTAATCAAACAGTGCTTTGAAATACCTTTCGACATGTGAATGATTGGGCTAATACGGTATATCATATGATGGCTATCATTCAATTTTAGTACGTCTAACTCATACGTAAGGTGTATGACTTAGCAATCATTCAATAAATACTATTTAGGTTTGTTCACACGTCTATTTAGAATTTTCTCTTCCGACTCACTAAACAATCAATAAACGAACAATGATACAATCAGGCCTATCGTGTCTCAAGAGGATGTCAAATGAAAACACAATGATGATTAGCATTATAATGTAATAAGCAAATAAAGCAATAGTATACTTGCCTCAATTTAAGTTGCAGTTGACGTGACTTGATCATGTTGGCATAGAATAGTCGCGGATGTCGTAACTATGCAAGACGACCTCTAATTATGTAACAGATCGTGTCATTGGGTCCAGGATAGTCCGATTCGTCTAGGGTCGATATGAAGTAGTCAGAATCACAAGAAATAGAAACGTATGACTAGTCACGATCAAGATGGAAATCAAAGATAATATTATATAAATAAATATATGTATATCTATGTTGGAAAGCATTTGAGAACTATATTCTACTAGTTAAAATAGTTTTAGATAACTACTTTTGAAAATCTAGAAATATCTTTTTAGATCAAAACTATGATTTAATAAAGTAAAAATACTAAAATCAAAATCTATTGTTTAATTAAATAGAAAATACTTAAAAGAATATCTTATAGTTAAAAATAAATACCAGACATTTAGTAAAAATATTTAAGATAGATACTCGAAAATCGTAAAAAAAAACATTTTAAAGTTAAAACCTAAATTTGTTAAAATACAATTTTAAACCAATAAACTATAGATAAACATACCCCTATAATAACATATATACCGTTTCTAATTAAATTGCCGCTCAGAAAAATTTGCCGCATGAAATTGCCATACGGCCAGCCAATAAATGTTCATGCGGCCATGTAAGCAAATCCATGCGGCTACGCAATTAAGGCTAATGGCCATGCGGCCATGCAAATAAATGGCAATGCAGCCATGCAAACAATTGGCCATGCGGCCAAGCAATGAATTGCATATGCGGCCATGCAGAGAATTGCATATGCGGCCATGCAAATGAATTGGCCATATGCAGCCATGCAATGAATTGCATATGCGGCCATGCAGAGAATTGCATATGCGGCCATGCAAATGAATTGGCCATATGCGGCCATGCAATGAATTGCATATGCGGCCATGCAGAGAATTGCATATGCGGCCATGCAAATGAATTGGCCATATGCGGCCATCAAATGGATTGGCTATATACAGCCATGCAATGAATTGCATATGCGGCCATGCAGAGAATTGCATATGCGGCCATACAAATGAATTGGCCATATGCGGCCATCAAATGGATGCAAGCAAGCCATGCGGCCAAATGCATACAAAAATGCATGCAAGCAAGGCAATGCAAAGGCATACAATTAATTAATTAATTAAATGCATGCTGGGGCAATGCAAAGGCATGCATTTAATTAATTAAATGGCCATGCGGACTTAAAATGCAAGTTGGGGTTTATGCGGCCAACCATGCATTTGAGCCTATGCGGCCAACCATGCATGTGAGCCTATGCGGCCATGCAAGCAATGCATATGCGGCCAAAAATATATTTGCTAAGTAACAGCTAGCAAAATACAACTGCGGCTAAGCAACACAATGTTGCATGCGGCCAAGGTACAATTAATGGCTTCCACAGAGAACATATCCATAGAAAATACCATGGCCTCCATGCTCCACCAAACAACAATAGGAACCCAAATCCAGACTCCTGTAGGTCAAATTTGGGTAAAATGGGATTCTCTACAACATTGAACCATCAAATAAAAAAAATATGCAGGTTTGATAGATCAAAACTCATGAAAACCGAAAATACCACAACGCTAGATTTACAAGAAATTAACCACAAAAATAAAAAATGCTAAGTACTAAAGTGGGTTAGAAACACATGAGGAAGATAGCGGAACAATAAAAATGAAGTTCCTCCATGAAGCAAGATGCACTTGCCTAAACCTTCCTGGTAGGTGGAGAGTAATGGTGAGGAAGAAGAAAAGTGAATGAGGAGAAAGAAAGAGTGTTGGGTTAATAAATGATGATGGAGGTGGTAGGTATAGGTTTGGTTCACAAACCGAACCAAGCCAAACAAGTCGAACCGAATCAATCAATAAAATGCCAAATAAATTATGCGAGGAGACATGTAATACGAGTCAAAATACGTACACGTATACCAAAATACGTAATACGAATCATGGTCATTACATTTCCAGAACCCGGTCAACGGATTATCCGCCGCTAATCCGTCGCTTATCCGTCCTTAGTTAGCGACGGTGCTCGACGGAATAGCGACGGAACGATACCCTCTGATACGCAGTAACGACGGTTTACCGACGGACTATCCGTCGCTAAGTGTTTTTGCATTTCAATACCTAATGCTTGAATTCGACGAAAGACCGTCGGCATGTCGTCGCTAATGCAATGAATAATGACGACGGAAAGCTGTCACTATTCCGTCGCTTGGCGACTACGCAGCGATGGATTTTATTAACGACGAGCTGATTGCCGATGAATTTTTTGACCAATATCCGTCAAAAATCCGTCGCTAATACGGATTAGCGACGAACGGGCGACGGATCCGGCCGTCGCTAAAGCAACATATTTTGGTAGTGAAATGGGACATGACATAACGAAACATTCTATAACAAAATAATAAGGCAATCTATGCTTTCTGGTCAAGGTAGTATTGGGTAGTTAAGAACAACTTGGTAAAAAATAAATCTAGCTAAAATGAGAATAATGAGATGGTACAAACACACTAAGGCCATCTCCAATGGGGTTGCTATCTCCATATTTCTATGATCGAAATTCGTTTTAGAAAAAAATTCTCCCAACAATGATTTTTATTCCAATATTTATCATATGGCGCTAATGTAGGATGCAAAATTTCCATGTGGGTTTCTATATGTATAAACTCGCATATAAATTCTCCATCTTAATATTGGACCTCGCAAACTAAATCATAAAATTCTCAATTTAATATTCTCCATCTTACTATTAGACAACGCCAAATTGAGAACCATTGGAGAGTATTTTTGTACAATTTCTACGTAAAAACCCTGCCAACTAGGGTAGAAAATTTCTTAGTAGTCAAGTTGGATAGAAACTTATGTTGTGTTTGGTTCATTGTAATGTAATCATAATCATAATGGAATTGGATTTCTAATGTAATCGTAATCGTAATGGAATTGAGTTTCTAATGTAATTGAGTTTGTAATGTAATGGAATTACAATTACATTATTATGTTTGGTTGAAACATGTAATCAAACCATGTAATGTAATGTCAATTACATTCATATGTTTGGGTTACCATGTAATGTAATTGAGTTTCTAATTTAATTTTTTTGTAAATACAACATAAAAGTAAAAAGTGAATCAATAAAAAAATTAAAAAATAAAAAAGTAAGGGAAAAAATAATAATAAAATAATAAAATAAAATAATAAATAAATAAAAGAAAAACAATTACTTTGTACTTATACTAAAAAAAGCAAAAAATTACCAAAAACGAAAAAAAAAAATGACAAAAAATTGACAAATGAACAAAAAAAAAACAACCAAAACGAAAAAAGCGATAAAAATGGAAAACAACCAAAAACGAAAAAAATAACAAAAAACGAACAAAATGGCCAAAAATGACAAAAAATGACCAAAACGAAAAAATACCAAAATGATAAAAACGATCAAAAAGGAGAAAAACAAGAAACGATGAAAAATGACAAAAACGATAAAAAAAAACCAAAAAGACAAAAAACGATAAAAAACAAAAACCAACACAAAACGTTAAAAAAAGCAAAAATGAAAAAAAAGACGAAAACGAAAAAAGACAAAAAAAACCAAGGGATCAAAACGAGAAAAAATTGACAAAAAAAATTATTAGAAAAAACCGTGCAAAAGACGACCAAAAAACGACAAAAAAGAACAAAAAATACAAAAAAAAAATACAAAAACGACCAAAAAGGCAAAAAAAAAAAAAGGCAAAATCTACACAAAATGTGAAAAAGAGCAAAAATGGAACAAAAACGAGCAAAAAAAATTAAACAAAAACACCAAAACGATTAAAAAAAAGTCAAAAAAAAAGATCAAAAATGAGAAAAAGGGCAAAAAATGATCAACGACGACAAAAACGACAAGAAAACAAAAACGATAAAAAAATGGTGTAAAAAAAACAAAAATGAAAAAAAAAAGTGCAAAATCGACCAAAAATGATAAAAAAGAAGAAAATGGCAAAAAATGTACAAAACAACCAAAAACGATAAAAAATGAGGAAGAACAGCCAAAAACGAAAAGAAATGTGAAAAAACATCCAAAAGCGATAAAAACGTACGAAAATAGTACAAAATCGACAAAAAACGATAAAAACGTGCAAAATCAAACAAAGAAGTGCAAAAACAACTAAAACCGATTAAAAATATGCAAAAAGGTCAAAAATCACAAAAAAAAAAAACCGTACAAAATCGACCAAAAATGATAATGAAAGTATAAAAAGACAAAAATTAGTACAAAATCGACTAAAAATGATAAAACGTAAAAAAAGCCAAAAGTGACTAAATATAATTTAAAAAACGTGCAAAAATGGTATAAAAAACGTACAAAATCGAAAAAAATGATAAAAACGTGAAAAACCGGCAAAAAAAGTGCAAAATTGACAAAAAATGATAAAAATGTGCAAGAACAGCAAAAAAGAGAGGCAAAAACGTGCAAAATCGACCAAAAACGATAAAAAACGTAAAAAAAAAAAGCGACAAAAACGAAAAAGGGAAGAAAAACGGCTAAAAATGGCTAAAAACAGACAAAAACGACAAAGAAAACAAAAACGTCAAAAAATGACCAGAAATGACCAAAAACGAAAAAAATCGAAAAAATGGACAAAACAACTAAATTATAGCGTACCAACCTTCTGCTTAAGTTGCAATATAATTACAATTACATAGGTTTTATGATGTAATCACAAAAACGACAAAAAAAAGAAAAACGTCGAAAAATGACCAGAAATGACAAAAAATGAAAAAAAAAAGTCAAAAAAGGGACAAAACAATTAAATTATAGCGTACCAACCTTCCGCTTAAGTTACAATGTAATCACAATTACATAGGTTTTATATTGTAATCTAACTTGTAATTGCGATTACATTACATCTAATTTTTTTTTGTCCAACCAAACATCCGAGTTAGATTGACAACGTAATACTAATTACATTACGTTGCCCAATCCTTGCAAACCACACGAGCCCTTAATTGTAGAAATCCCCCTTGGAGAGAACCTAAGAAAGAGAATAAGTCAGCATCAATTTATATGAATTGACATGGTTCAGACATCAACCACCAAATAAGCACCGTTTAAGAAGAGTAATAGACTATTAGATGATGAGTTTATTTTTTTCACGCACCAAAACTATAGTGTTTGTTCACCCTTTACCACATAGTGACATGTAACAAATCTTAAGTCAGACCTACTTTGAAAATGTACAAAACTGATCTCAAAGTGATTTTAGTTGTCACGTGTCTCTATCACTGTGTTTGAGAACATTTGTGGGAAGGGAGAGGAAAATTTGAGGGAAAGGAAAATGGAGGAGAGTAAAATGAAAGGAAAGTTAATTTTCCCTTCTTTTGTTTGGATGGACAAAAAGTAGGGGAAGGAAAAGTTTAAAAATAATTTTTTATTTGTTTATGGATATAGGTATAATTACTATGTTCTCCTTGGTATTCTCAAATGATGCTTTAATATTAACTTTTTGAGGGGTGGTGGGGTAAATTCACTCAAATTCCTCTCATCTCTCTCCATTTTTCTCCCACATTTGGGAGGAAAATTTTTTGGTGGGACCCACCTACTTTTTCCTCTCAAATTTTTCTCCCCCATGTTCTCTTCCCCTTTCCAAACACCATCATTTAAAATTTTCCTCTCACTTTCCCCTCAATTTTTTCTTTCCTCCCACTTTCCACCCTTCCCAAACAGTACCTATGTGATAGGTGGTGAACAAATATCATGATTCTGGGTTCACAAACTTATCAGGCTCCACTCACTATTTATGAAATACCAAATGATATTATATCATGTCGAACGACACGACACGGGATGATACAGAAAATGGTATTGATATTGGCAAAATACTAATACATTTTGGAGTGTGACCATGCCATGTCGAACATGATAAGATGCCGAACAAACAATTCACGCATCGTCAGTTAGACATTACAAAAATGAGCAACATTCTTGTTTCTATTCCATTACAGCAAGCCAAGGATTCAAATAAATCGATCGGAACATAACCTCATATATCAACTAATTCATTTTTCCAAACATGAATCACACACAATAATAATTTAGTCTCCATCCAAAAAAAAGTAAGTAAATTTATACTACCATTATTCAACAACGGCAGCAGAAATCCAAGAAGAAAATTTTATACCATCAAAATACCAATTCAAGCATCAGTCGGAGTCTCTGATCCTGCGGCCTCCTCGACCCTCTCCGTCGCCACCACATCCGCCGCCGGGTCCGGTTTCCTGGCCTGGCTCCTGGACTTGGAAGACTCGAGCACCCTTGCACTGATCTCCTTCGAGTACTTCTCGAGGATCTCGAGCCCGGCGTCGACCGAGGAGGACACGTGTCCGTCTTCGGAGCACGCTACGGCTGCGGCAAAGGCGGCGGCCTCGATGGATGCGGAGGCGGCGGCGGCCTCGTCGGCAGGGAGGGCGCCGTAGCGTTTGGCGAGCGCGGAGGAGGGGGAGGAGAGCATCTCGACAAGCCGCCGCGCCACGGCATCGCGGGTGCGCTGGGTCGGAGGCCAGATAGCGAGGGAGGGGGACGCCGTGGCGGGGGAGGGAGGGGACTTCTCGCCGGAGCTACGGTTAGGGTTTTCTAGGGTTTCGGCCATTGATGGATGGGCGGTGGGTGAGAGAAAAGTGGAGGCGTTAGAATCACCGGGCAGTGAATGGAACTAAATGCCTTCTTATTGGGTTTATAAGGTTGCTGGCTGGCACCCCCTCACGCGACCGTTGGATTGCCCTATTTGAATTTTGAAATGAATTAATTACTAGGGGAAATTTGGGGCCCTTTTTCAACTTTCAATTTTTTTTTTTCTTTTCTAGCCTATATTTTTTTTTCCTATTAAACAATTAAGTGTGTTTGATTGTAAGGTAGAAAATATGTGAAAAAGAAATTAATTATATGAAATTATTTTCCAAGAAAAAAAATTTATGAAATTTTTAAAAAATTTAATGGACAATTTAATTTGGGTATTGTATTGCCATTATTTTCCACGAAAAATAGTTATTTTTCATGGAAAATGATGTTTTCCTATGGGTTGGACAAGTTTTATTTTCCACCATTTTAAAAGAAAATATGAAAAATAATATTTTTTGAAAAATAATTTCATAGAAAATATAAGCTATCAAACACTACAATTGGTGAAAATTTTGTGATGGAAATATTTTTCATGGAAAAAAACCCAATCAAACACAGCATTAGTAAAAACAATATTCTTCATGTAGGACCAAAAAAAATGGAATCCCCCTCTCATTTGGTTTGCGGAAGTCAATTATTTGCTATTTTCTTTATTTTAAGAAATTATAATTTTGTGCCGATACTTGGATCCAGGGCCGGTCTTGAACTAATGGAGGCCCAGGACAAACTTTTAAAATAAGGTCCCCATATATGATATAAAAAATATTAAATAAAAACTTTAAACAAATAGCTACAACCAAGAATCAAACTTAGGACCTTTTGTAAGGAGTCTATTGTACTAACCATTACACCACAATAACTTTGTTTCTAAAAGGGGCCATGCCGCCATAATATATACTAGTTCTATTTTCGGATACAAAATTATTAACATATTTATCTTTAAACTATTTTTTTGGACTCCTCATAATTCGGGAGGTTCTGGACGGTTGTCCTAGCCGCCTTGGGCCAGGACCGCCCTGCTTGAATCCGGCTATCTTCCAAGCGGCCAGGGCCGGCCCTACTTGTATCTGGTTATCTTCCAATATATCGCATTTTCTTATTCAATATTTTTACTAGTCTATTATATATGTAAGAAACTACATAGACTATGTCTTCCATTTCAGTACTTATTTTTCTGTGTAAACTTTATCTTCAGTTTATTATTATTTTGCATAGATGAGATATAGTTTACCCGGCTAGGACTAGGGTTCACTTTGTACAACAACGTACGCTACTGTAGGACTGTGCACAAACCGACCAAGTCGACCCGAACCGAACCGAACCAAACCGTTCGGTTTTTAACCGCACCGAAGGGTTAGTTGACTTGATCCGGTTGGAAATTGAAAAAAAACCGACTAGTTCGGTTCGGTCAGCGACTTGTCCATCCAAAAATCCGACTAAACCGAACCGAACCAAACCCTACATGTATGTCACGCCCCGCTCCCGTAGGAGCGATCGTCCTCGCTAAAGCGTGATGCCGCACGGGCCTATGTTGCGCCCGTGCAAGGCCAAGTCCAGAAACGGCCAATTTGAGCTAGGCCACAGAGTCGCACAGAGTGTCCCCATTGCAGCAAAAAGTAAAAGAACACAAGTGGAAGCGAATTCGAACTCTTTATTGATATTCAAGAGGTTTACAAGCAGCGCTAGGCCGATATTACAAGTCGCTCAAGCTCTCTCTCTCTGAAACATAAAAGGCGTGCCAAGTGGCTTACAAGATAGAATGATTCATGGCGATGTTCCGATACATTATGTCCTGTATAGGGTGCTTCAGCTTCTTGCAACGTTCCAAGGCCCTAGAGTTGGCTTCGCGCCTTAACACGTTCGATGGAAGCTCCGTACCCGCCGGCGTCTCCTGCATCCTGCAAGCAGACTGTGGGGTTATCAGTACATTGTTATGCACTGGTGGGGAGGCTAGCTCGCCCATAATGCTATCATTACCAAACACGTTCCATTTACTTTTGTGCACCGTCTATCATTCATTGTCTTTCTAATCTTGCCTTAGGATCAGTTTCATGGCATATTCCATAACCTATCTCGTATTGCCGAATTCAAGTGTCGTATGAAAATGCATGCATGACTTACCCATACTTACCATCCGGCCTTCCCTGTCCAAAGTAAACCAAGTTAGTCAACAATTCATAAGTAGTAACTTAACATGATTCATGTAAACATTCGATGTTAAGGGCGTGTCCCTGCCTCGGGTTCTAGCACGTCGCAGGCATGTTCTAGCATGTTGTAGGCATGTTCTAGCACGTTGTAGGCATGTTCTAGCACGTCGTAGGCATGTTCTAGCACGTTGTAGGCATGTTCAGGGTGTTACATTTCAGGCATGTTCAGAGTGTTATATTTCAAGCATGTTCAGGAGTGTTACAGTTCGAGCATGTTCATGTTCAGGATGTTCCATTTCAAGCATGTTCAGGATGTTCCATTTCAACCATGTTCAGGAGGCACTTCATTTAGTTAACTTAGACTACTTGTTTCAATGCAAGGACTTGCACATGGATTGCCACCAGCATAGTCCACTTAATCTACATGCATGGGTCGCTGGCTTTACAAGCCATTTTGGACATATCACGTGGGCATTCTCACCTATCGAAGCGTGATGGCTGGTACACCTTGATAGTCTCTTGAAATGCCTGGCATTACGTCTCTTTGAGTGGCCGAGCCCCCACTCAAAGCAGCCCGTAAGCCCCATGTCTGATTCCGCCTAGGCCGGCCACGGTATTCCCCCCCAACGCCCGTGCCGCAGAATCTTTCCTCATGACGGCCACGGTATTCCCCCCCATCGCCCGTGCCGTTTGTCCACGACCATTTCGTATTGTCTTGTCATTTAACTTAACAGCTGTCTTTGAGCCATAATGCGTTATCGACCAGGTTGGCGTCCATACAGCACGGGTAGCGAGCCCCGTTGCACGTGCCCGTCATACCTATCGCTAACGTCTTTCATGTCTTAACTTTTACTCTTTCATGTCTTTCTTTCACTTGTTCATACATTCATTTTACTCTTCACGTATTCATGTCATTCGTTGATTCATTTATTCATTCATTCATTATGCAACTCCTCGTGCGGGAGTCGCCTTGGCGACCCATCGGTCTCGAAGTCTTTTAATGTTGCTATACTCTACTCGGAACGACTATGTCGATAGTCTTCCGTTTCATTGTTGTAACCCATTCGTTGTTTTATTGTTGAGAGTGTAAGGGACTTGAACGTAAGCTTGTGCCTTAGCACGAGCGTGGAGCGCGGTACGAGAGTTCACATTTTCCAAGTTCCTTTCCATATTCTATACAAGCATACAAGATGAGATTATTCCCTTAGCTAGGTGCTTTGAGTCATTTATTAGCATGTGCGGGGTTATCGCCTAACGATTTTCGTGATAGTGTTCGTATTGTTATGTGTCTAGGCTAAGCAAAGACAGGTTCATCGGAGCCACCCACCTTAGCGATGTTCGCATCGGCCGAGCGATACTCCGGGCGCGCCTTTGAAACTCTATGTCTGGATTCATTTTGACGGGCCAATGTAAGCCTTGCATCAATTCTTCATCAGGTCGATGCCAACTCTTCGGGTCGACGGCTCGTTTGAGTCGTTGCACTTGCCGTTTGAATCGACATTCCGCTAGGGCGGAGCGGGTCGTTACATAATACACCACTCAAAATAAGTCTCGTCCTCGAGACTTTCTGAGTGCAGGTCATCCTACCATTCTTTAACTCGTGTCGTCGTGTTTCTAAGACAATCCCTATCGAATGGCTCTATTGTTCGATGGTATCAAACCATACTTGGTTATCTTTTCAAGTTTTATGTCGCATGTGTTTGGTAAATTTTATTGGATGACTGTCCATTCATTTTAGACTTGATGGTACTTATTCAATCGTCGTGTCTCTTCGACTTGGTTGCTATTTTGTCGTGTCATGGGACTGAATTGGTCGCACGAGGGATGTTGTAATTCGTCAAATGCGAGGGTTGTAGGCTGAGACAAATTTACTTTCTTTTATCTCGGTTATCGAGATGACCCGATTCGCTTCTCAAGCGTTCGTGTCCACGAAATCAGTATGATTTCTTCTTAGCGGGGTCGACCAAGTCTAAGTAATTTCCGTCCGATTTAAGACCAAGTATTGCATTATCATCGAGTATATCTTCCTATCAATGGTTCAATTCGTTATCCCAACTTTTATTTGCACGATATCGATTCCATACCATTCACTTGTTTAGGGCTAATCTCACACGTTTCTTTGATTCCGAGCCACGCTCGTACTAGTATCATTCCTTTCTTTTAATACGATTCCAAGTTCTCGACACTCTTCCATTCCTCAAGTCTTGTTTGGAATTCAATGTGTCACTTGGTTAGATCGTGCACGCATTCCAGGCGTCCCCAAAATACATGCATTCACCAAACCGCGGGATAGAGAATTCATCATTCTCACTCGAGTTGCATCGTGCACATACTCCGGCGTCCCTGAAATATATGGATGTCAGCCGAGTCTCGTGAGCAGGGTTTCCTATATTCGTGATTCATGCTATCCATCCATGCCAATCCTCAAGATCAATCTTTCGATTGCTAACAATTGAAACAGGGCGTCTCGTCTAACCGCTAGGCTATTTTTTTTCGAGGCTAAGTCAATGTCAGGATTGGAATCATAGTTCTCCAATAATAATGCCAACACTGACCCCAATCCTAGGGTCAAACCAAAGTCGGTAGTACGGGGAGTTTTCTATCCAAGCTCGCGTCACTCAGATTTCTAAACATCGAGCACGATCACCTATTCGCATCATCAATGTATTCGTTGCGCATATTTGAACCCATTCGAATCACCCAATTGACATACTTCACATATCCATTCTAACTAATTCATGTATTCGATCACGAGGTTATCCAGCTCGACAATACATTGCGTCCCAATCTTACGCGAATCCGATCATCCATGGTGGTTCATGAATCACTATGCAACGCTCTCACGGAATAATCATTCTCATCGGGGCGTAACTCTTGTTTGAGTTTAGACTAACTCATTCTCGATACGCAGATTGGACCTACTCAATCTTCAAGTTCAATCATCAAACACACTGGTTTATTCTCGAGTTTACCTTCGTGTCAAACCACAAGTCGAAGCAATCAAATTGCCACGCCATCCAAGTTCGATCACTCCCGCTGTATGAATCACTATATCAGCGCTCACGCAGAGTGATCGTCCTAATCCGGCGCGACGCATGTGCGAGGCTGGAGTTTCGCTCGCATAAGACAAGAACGTCAACGTTGTGGTTGTCAACGAAGCAAATCCAAGCATTCTCATTTTCATCCAAGCCAAATCAATTCGACAGTCTGACCGTCATGCGTTCAACTAGAAAATCCTCGAGCCAAGTCTATCTTTTCCTCGACACATTTTTAATATCCCAAGTATAGCATCCAAAGAAACAATGACATTTGCACGATCGTCATTCGCCGAGTCAGAGTACCCCCGAGTTATCGCATATCGATCTTTGATACGCCTCAATACCATCGACGATATGCGTAACCTGACGATCTTCCTTTGCAACCGATTTCGAGTCGTGCGTTGATGCTGTTGTCCGAGTTGGATATTCCATAATTTTATTTAATATTCAAGATCAAGTTCAACTGCTATTCCTCAAGCTAGTTTCAAGATCGTTGTTCAAACTCAAGTCACAATTTATTTGAATCAATCCGAAATCGTACGCGCGATCCTCTAAGTTTTCTCGATCAAGACCATTCATTTTCATTCATCGTTTTGAACCATTTTCTAACTCGCGTTGTCCATTAACAAGTTGTCCAGCGACATCTCGTTCGGGACTTTTGAAGTCACGGCCAACTAAGCGTGACACGTTCTAAGGCTTTGCGCGATCGCATCGCTTGCCGACATACTCGTACGATCCATAAATCCTTTAGCCTCGCTCGAACAATTTCTATGATGTCCATACACCACTGTCAACCCCTTGACCAAATTTTTCCTCCTAATTTTTTTTTATTTTATTTTAATATATTATCATTTTCCTTATTTGTCCAATATGTAGAAATGTCATGATATGTATATATACATATAGTGTATTAGTTAATATATCAAGTAAAGGGACCCAGGAGCAAATAGAGGCAATACAGGGGCTTTAGTGCAATAGCCCAATTCAAATTTCTTTATAACCTGTGTTCGAGTTTAGGTTTAAATTCAACGGCTCACAAATTCGAATTAAAGTCGAACAACAGATAGGATCAAATCCTTCCATCCTATCTCCTCACAACCTCCAGTTATCAAATGGGATATATAAATATAGGGAGATATAGCATAATTCTCTCGAAAACCCTAGCAAAACAATTTCTACTTGCTGCCGCAAGTTCCTCCCCTCTCAAGCCAAGACAACTCGTCGGGGAATCCTCGAGCAAGCATCGATTCTTCGAATTGGTAATTCTTTTCTTGATGTTGTCGTGACATTTCGTTCCTTTAATTATTTGTCTGTGACCTGCGTAGTATGGATATTTGTGAAAATGTCTAGGAAGGTTAATTGATAATATGAGTAGGATAGGAGATGGGTGAAAGCCAAGCAAGGCACTGCTCTATTTTGGGCGAGGAAAGGCTATCATTATTGCCTTAGCAAGCACCAACTGTAGTTTAATGAGGATAGGATTAGACTCGGGTAAGCAGAGTTAAGGACATGATTTTTATGTACCAGTAGACATTGCTAGTATATCTGTTACACAGGGCACTCCAGGGATCGTTTATCACTGATATAAGGTCTTATATCAGTTGGCACATCCCTTGATTTAATGGCAACAGTACCTAGGATGCAGGGCACTCAAGTGTACCTATCCGGTAGGGAACAATATGCGTGCCACAGGGATTCAGTCTTGGTGAAGTAACCCAGACTTGGTAGAACGTGAGATGAAGGTCTGTACTCCCATTGATTTTCCTTTTAGGAACTGGAACTGTCACCAGGCCTATCAAGCCATAGGAGCCAAGGTTCAAGCTTCAGTATCAGCAAGGGACCCCTGGGTTTTGGAGTGTCAAGATAAGGATGTGTGGGTGTTCTCTTTTGTTTGTAAGTTAAAAAGGGTTAGAGTTGGACATTAAGGCAGGTTCCAGGACTGATTCGACTGTTACCAATTATGCTCGGATTTGTTTCCCTATGACTTGGATTAGGGATAGAGTATTGGTTTAAACTGCATTTAGAGATTGAAGACTGATCCTTATATACATTATTTTCTACTGAATATTTGTCCTGCACTTGGTTGACCTGTCATTGGAAGGTTATGTACCTTCTACCTGTTATGGAGGATTTCCTTATACCCCACAAGCAATGACCTATTGCATATGTTATATATATAAGTATTAGTACCATGGTTGTATAGGTTGGCCTAGATTCAGTTTAAATTCACTTTTGTTAAAGCCATATGTTGACCCTGGTAATTTCAGATGGAAGTCCTCCTGCCTTTATGCAGTATACATTAAAGGCATAAGAACCCAGCACACCTTAGGCCATATAGGAAACCCCATCAGAGCAGTAGACTACTAGGGTACCCTTGCAACCGTTGAGAGATACCAAGAAGTAAGTATAACAGGAAATTGGTACAGACTTATACCAAGTTCTATTTTTCCTGTGAAGTTGGTAGCATCCTCAGCACTGTATAGGTGGGTGGTTTAAGCTTTCCAATCAGTCCAAGCTGGAGAATGCAGATTGGTTGATGGGTCTTCAATTTACACAGATTATCCATGTTCATGGTCTTGTAATTTCTCAGGCCTGAGTTGATTTCACTTGATTTCCATGTTTTTATCATCAGTCATATGTTCACATCTGTTTAAGTCATGCATTATGGTTCATGACACTCATCTGCAGGGAGCATATATTTTACCATTACATTCTTCTGAACTCCAGAAGTTTTTATGCATTGGATTAACCCACAGTCGTGCTAATCTTAAATGCTTATGGAGTGTGCCCTTATTGTATGAGATCTTTGCGAGTTTGCGATGGTACAATGAATCAGACTTTCACTTCTACTTACACAATGTCCTGCATATAGGGCACCCTTTTGTGTAGCAGTTGGGAATATGCCCTGTACATTTAAAGGAACTGTTCACTGTTTCTATGATAATCTGCCCAGGTCCCTGTCCTGTCCAGGTATGATAGGAGGCATGAAGCATTAATGAATAGGAGTATATAGTTCAGTCCCTGAGGCATTTGCCTTGTCAACCGACAAAGGTGCACTGCACACATGATATCAGGTAGTAGGTGGGTTTATCTGATATATACACATACTATATGCTGAAATGGTATATATATATATATATATATATATATATATATATATATATATATATATATATATATATATAGTGTCCAGTAGCTGACTATGGTGAAATACCATATATATATATATATATATATATATATATATATATATATATATATATATATATATATATATATATATATAGTGTCCAGTAGCTGACTATGGTGAAATACCATGATAGATGACCCTTGCTAGCTGGGTATACCAGATGGGATGACTGCACACAAAAGATGTAACAGCAGTAACATTGTATATAGTTAACATTACTCTAGCATTACATACCACAGCCTTAATGTTCATCCTGTTAAGTGTCAGTCACATCTACATTGAATGTTGTTTTCCACTCTAACAATGTCGAGTCCCTATCCAGGCAATACCCTGCATTCACATTAGTTGTATTGTCCCAAGATTACATGCAGGAACTATGTAGGAGACTCAAGTTAACAGGTTTTGGTCAAGAGGTTGGTTTAAGTCATACCTTCTCTTTTTCTAGGAGTGTGGGTAGTGGGATGTATGGACTATAAGTGAGATGAGCTTGCGGTTTAAGCTAAGTAAACCCTATCAATAAGAATAAAGGAAACCAAATAGTTAAGGTTGATTAAATAAGACTTGACTTAGAAACCTCATTAATTAAACAGATAGCTTAGTTGTACCTTTAAATTGTGTTTTGATCTTGTCAAACCATCTAAACAGGTTATTTGGATTAGAATCAGTGCTCTGAACCGTATTCGCAGCTAGGACCTAAGGCAAGTATACCTTGCCTTTCTACACAGCTTTATTTACATGTACTGTCTTTTATTGTTATCCAGTTTTTCTCATATTA
The DNA here is from genome assembly GCA_029216955.1 of Iris pallida. Taxonomy (NCBI): domain Eukaryota; kingdom Viridiplantae; phylum Streptophyta; class Magnoliopsida; order Asparagales; family Iridaceae; genus Iris; species Iris pallida. The sequence goes on from JANAVB010035420.1 coordinate 18,568,384, forward strand.
TTGATATGTACCTTTCATATTCTGTCTATATACTTATATCATTGATTTGTAGACCGTGTTCACCGTTAGCCTTGTGTCTTATTAGTCGTGCCTTGATTGAGTCGTGCCCCCTTGTTTTGAAATTGTGAAGCTAACCTGCGAGTCCACCTTAGGGACGAGGGTTAGTAGCTATCTGTGTCTTGAGCTAACCTGCGAGTCCACATTAGGGATGAGGGTTAGTAGTTATTGGTCCACACCTGCGAGTCCACACTAGGGACGAGGGTGATGCTAGCCTGCGAGTCCACACTAGGGACGAGGGTTAGTAGTAGGTGCTAGCCTGCGAGTCCACACTAGGGACGAGGGTTAGTAGTATAGGGTTTACGCCTGCGAGTCCACACTAGGGACGAGGGTGATGCTAATCTGCGAGTCCACACCAGGGACGAGGATTAGTAGTTCAAACCTGCGAGTCTACACTAGGGACGAGGGTTTGAGTATTCGATTTGGTTATCCGTCTTGACATGAGTTCTCTAGTCCTTGTTCGGCAGTTCATTTATATGTAGACAGTGTATAGATTCGTGCTTTATTTATTGCTCAGTTTTACTTGTTTATTCTGTATCTTTCTCCATGCATAATAAACTGTTAGAAAGGCTCGCTTTTATGTATCTTGTTAGTCCTCTGAGGACCTGATGATCTCTTCAGGTTTAGCCGAGTTTGAGACAGGAGCAGTTGAGCAGGTTGAGTCAGCACCAGTTCGCGGAGCTTTGCAGTCGTGGTTTCTTGGTTAGCAGGTTGTACTTAGTTGGTTCATTTCATATATTTCTCTATTTTTCCGTCTACTGGTAGTGGATTTGTGTCCACCGGACATGACATTGAATCTTGGATATATTCAGTTATATTATTCAGTTTTCTTTGGTATTTTATTGATCTTGATAGATTCGATTATTCTGTGGATGAGATTTAGTTTACCATATGAATCTAGATTGTCGTGACTTGTATTTAGACAGCATACTACCGCCGACACTGTGGCGTAGGCTGGACTTGGATACGTTTCATATCCGAAAAGCGGGTGCGGGTCGTGACTGTTTGCAAAAAACAAAAGTATGAACTTTATTTCAACAAACTTTGTAAAGAGATTACAAGAATTCTGGAAAAGTACAACTGTAGGAATCCAATCTAGAAGACGATTTCTTTATCCCTTGGACGATGTGAACTTTGAAGACGGTAGCCTCTGAATTTGAAGGCAAAAGCCTCGGAAGAATGCAGCAGCACTTGGGCAAGAACTCCTGAACTCTCTGATATTTCTGAACTTTATGTCTGATCCCCTTGAATGGAGACTTGAAACTCTATTTATAGAGTTCTGGAAATAACTAACTTTTAGTTATTCTGGATGGCGCAAGTTGGATTGTGCAGGCACTGTATTGCACAGCATCAGACTGCACAGGCAGTTGTCTGGTCGTGGGCCAACTGTCTTGGACACATGGCATCATTTGATTGAAATACGCATGATCGTGTGCAGACGGTTGCCACGTAACGAGCAATTGATGGCATGAATGCCACGTGTACTTTCGTCAGTTGTCATGATGAAGTACGCCACATGAATTGTGCTGACGTTGGATTGCGCTGCAAACAGATTGTGCTGCATGTACAGCTGTCCTCGAGCGCTGTGCGGCACAATAAACGAACAGTCTCCTCGTTCTTTATGCTGTCAGTTGTCAGAAGATTTGATTGTGTTAGGTAATGATGACATTGCCACATCAGCCTGCGCACTTGAAAGTGTGCACAGTCCAGTCTGCGCCATCTAGATGATGCGTAATCTGATGTCTACGCAGTTCATTTGAAAGCTATTTTTTTTGATTTTCGTGACTTTTTTGATGGGTACAACTTGATTTTTTAGGACCTACAAGACCCCCTTCAAAGTTTTCGAAAGTTGAATTTATTCAAAATTTCGAAATACTTTGAATTTTGAATTTTAAATCAAGTTGCGCATATGTTGAGCTGTATGCGCAATCGGATGAATCAGCCCCTGCTTTTTCGGCGCAATATGTGGCAGCCGTTTGTTCTTTGAAAAACTATAAATAGTTCCCTCGATCTTTCAAATTATTCTTTACTTGCTTTCATTGTGTTTGAGAGAGAGAAACCCCGAGCCTACTCCGACTTCAGCCTTTCTTCTCCGTCGATCTTATGGCTCCCAAGCGTTCCTCCGCCGCCGACAAGGGCAAGGCCCCCGCCGAGTCTTCGACTCGTGTTGCGCCTCGTCCTTCCCGTCATGAAACTGTGCACCCTGCTTTGCGAGGTAGACAACCCGATCGAAAACTCTTTTTAGGGTTTTTTTGACTTTGCTGGATCTTAAAATCCATCTCTTTTTAGAGATGTGATCATACTGCGCCTACCCTTTTTAGGGTTTTGGTTGCACGAACACATTATTCTTCATTTTTATGAAGAATATCCTCTCGCGCAATCGGTTGAATTACGCTGGCAAAAGTCAACGCACTCGGTTGATTTATGCGAGATTGTCAGCGCAATCTGATGTTTGTGCAATCTGACATCTGTGCAATCTGATGCTTGTGCAGTCTGATATCTGCACAATTTGATGCTTATACAGTCTGATATCTGCGCAATCTGATGACAGAATTTTTGATTTGACTTGTACTAAAGTTTGTTTTTCTTTGTTTGATGCAGTTGATACCAGAGAGGATCCGAATTATGAAATCTTCATAGGAACTTTAGCTGAGCCAGATTTCAAGGAAGACTTATCCCATGTACTCTTTCCACAGTATGCCCTTCCATCATCTCGCCAAGCTATCCTGATAGCTCAGGATAACGAGACTTTGCTAAGTCTCATAAATAGACAGCCTTTGCAATCTGCTGACGCTGTCACTCATAAGAAGCCTATGTTCCTCTTCGGCGACGCCATTGATAAAAGTTCTCAACCAAGACCTCGAGTTGAGTCGAAAACTTTCCAATGGAAAGAGAAATTGATCAAGTTACCAGACCTAGCTAGATGCCTTCCTCTAGCAAGATATGCTCATGCGAGCCATCCTAGGAGGATGGAATGGGACATCACTCTCCTTCAACATGCACGGACCGAAAAGATCTGTGTCAAGAAAGGTCCGAACAATAGGGACATGTTCTATAGTTCTTCCGAACGACACAGCACTTTATTGAGAGGGTTGAAGCCAGGTTGTATTCCCCCTGAGAACTCGTCTTTGTTGCTGCCGGTAAGGACATCGATTTTTGCCAACGAATATGCCAAGGCAGAGGACAGTTATCCGGATCAAGACATCCGGTTGACAGGTCTGGTAAACCCAGACATCAAAAGATGGAGCTACATAGCCAACTGGATACTGGTCCAGTTTGAAGATAAACTAAGAGAAATTGATCTGTATAATGCGGTACACGCTACTGTATACGGCTTCTTTCCAAATCCTCATCTGTTTTTGGCTCTGGCAGAGAGGTATAACTACAGGACAGGGACGTTCATGACGCCCTGCGAGGAGATGGGCTTGGCTCTCCATGAGATGAAGTATATCTCATATTTACCAATGGGTGATTTGCCTTACGAGGAGTACATCCCGACCAACGACGAGTTAGATAGACTTTGTCGAGAGAATTCGAAGATGGTAAAAGTCTTTGATGAGCTTCTGTGCCATTATAACATATGCTCTTTGTATTACAAAAGTGGCTCTTCTGGCACATGCTATTCATCCAAATGGTTGACTTATCTTTTTCTCAACCACATTATTGAGAAAAAGACAAAAGATCATGACTCATGCAACCCTGATTTCTTCCAACCCCTCAGCAACAGTGAAGTGCTAAAGCTGATGGAGGAGAATAAGAGAATGGATATCAAAGTTGATGATGAACACTAATATCCTCCTTTTAAGGCTGGAGAATTTGTGGAGAGCTTTATAAGAATGGGCTACAGGTCCATGTCTAAACAAGCCCAGCTGGCAAGATTTTTGACGTACTGGCTACGTCGATTCGTCGTGCCTGGAGCAAGTGTTGTAGACCGCTTCCATCGCGGTGTTCTTTTTGCTGCTGTCCGGTTAGTCTTCGACTACCGGATGGATTTACTATCAGCGATGACCTGTAGGATAAATGCAGGTCTTCGTCTGTATGTTGATTCTATGCTCAAGTGCAAGGGTGATAAGGGTGTCTTTCCTAGACTGGAGTTACCTTACACCTACTTATTCGGATGGTTGCTCTTACATCATCCATCATTAATGAACCCTGCCATGGGAGCAGTTGGTGACAGTTTTTTGCGCAGATTCTCACAGAGCAGGTGGATATACACTAGTCTGAGGGACTGCAGACGAACTCTGAACCTCGGTAAAGGATGGAATTTTCTTTGCTCTTCTCCTCCAACTGGTTATGAGCATATGGCAGCAAATCTGATTGACCTTGGGAGGCAACCAATAGGTCGAGTATCTTTTGAATGGCTGAAGACGATCAGACCATCACATTTAGTATACAGATTTGAAGAGGAATGCTTTCTTGAACCATATCTGCCGAGCCGTTTCGCTCGTTAATTTGGATATGACCAGTTCCATGTGGGCAACACAATAACTTGCTTACAAGGAAAGGGATATCTGATCGACGGTGCCAGAGCATGGGCTTACTATAATGCTCGAGACACAAAGACTGTGTTCTCGATGCCAAACAGAACTGATGCTGGTCCTAGAATGCTGTATACTTATTCACAGTTTTACACATCTGCAAATACATTTGCTGAAAACTATAGCCTCGTTGATAGTTTTACAACAGCAAATCGTCTGAAGAAAGGAGCGACCGACACATTAGCTCCCAATAACGACGAAGAACATAAGCCAGTGGACGATCCATTGGAAGCTTCCAGAGAAGCCAATTTCCCTGAGGAAGTTAACCAACCTTTAAGAATCTCTCTGAAGGTTGTTAAGTCTCCGGTCAAGGAGAAGAAGAGAAGGAAAGAAGAGCCTTCTTCCCCAGCTGTGAAGAAGAAATTGATCTTGGAACATTCTTCAGAGAAAGTCACTATGAGATCACAATCTAGACAATTGGCCGAGTCCACTCGAGATGAAGCAGCTACACCGACATCTATTCAGAAACAGGCCGAGGTAGTAAACATAGAGAGTCCTGAGAGGCCTCTACATAGAAAGAAGCAGCTAGCTCACAGAAGAAAGAAGAGAACAGTTTCCCCTCCAAGACAAATTTTGTTTTCGGTAGTGATGAACGCTGCGGCTGGAATCACCATGCCATCTCCTACCCCTGTTTCTGAGTCTGGGCATAAAACTCCTAGTCCAGAACGGAGAGAAGAGATCGAGCAGAGGGAAGAGAGAAATGAGGCCGTAGAGCCCAGAGAAAATATTGCTGAGATAGAGCATGAAGCTTTGCAATCCCCTTTACCGATGATGGATACTACTCAACCTCCTGCTACACCAGGAGCAATCCGCGAGGAAGAGGATCGTTTGATGATCGAGGCTTTAGATGACTGTGACTTTGGCTCACAGGATTACATTAATCAAACCGCTGCAACTGCCAGTGGGGAGGTACCGGAGGAAGATGAAAATGAGGAGAGTTCATCCTCTAAGGACATTAAGGATACACATGATCCTGAAGGGGATGATGAAGAGCATGTGTCTCCTATGGCTGCTGATGACACCTTAGATCCTGAGAAAGATGTTGAGGTGCAGATATCTCCTGAAGCTGCTAATGATACCTTAGATCCTAAAAAGGATGTTGAGGTACAGGCATCTCCAGAAAAGATAGCAGATGAAGAAGCGGCCCTGGAGTAAACTCCTGCTGTTGATCTCCAAGGTATAGAATGAAATTAGCAATTTTCTTTAAATAGATTGACAGCTAACATCTTTATTCTTATCCCTACAGAACTTGGATCTTCTCCAGTTCCTCCAGTGTGCATGGACATAGTGCTTGCGACAACAATTGCTAGTAGCAGTCGCCATTTATCCTGTGGCTCCGAAGCAGGAAGTAGTCAGGCAATAGTGTCTGAGGCTACTTCTGCTCAGCTAGAATCTGTCCCAACAGATGATAGGCAAGTCGTCGGATCGAACCATGGTAAGACTGTTTTCACTTTTGATTCTCTTTGACAATAGCGAATGACAGACAAAATGACAATTTTTAATTTTGCAGAGGAACAACCAGGAGGAGCGACCAGCTCCACTTTAGTTCTTTTATTCAAAGAGCCTTCCGTCCAAATACAAGAAATTGATGCTGCCTCGTCATCAACAAGAGTAGCTGCGACTCCTGGTGCTCTGGCGACCAATTAATTCGTCATTCAACCATTTACCAAATTCTTCTTCGATTCATTGGGGCCATTGATCAATAGGGTGATGGAAAAAGAGGATGCTGATTTTTACACAGTTAGAGGTCCAACCTCTTTCTTAGTTCATGTTATCCGCGAGCAAGGTGACGAGCCTCAGGCCACTTTTCTTGAACACATATTAAATGAGCTAGAGACTTCAATAAAGAACTACAAAGAGCTCAATAAGGGGGAGGTAGAACCTTTAGTTCAAGCGGAATTTGAACGGATGGTTCAGGAAGCTGCAGTTGAGAGAGTAAATTTCCAGATTCTCTTAGATGCTTTTGCTAATAAATCTGCTGAGTACAATTCCAAGGTGGAATCGGTGACATCTACTGCTGAAAGAAAAGAGAGAAGAATTGCTGAACTGAGAGCGGAGATTGCCCGTCTTCAAGAAGAACTGGAAGATGAGGTTACCGAGCATCAAACTGCAATCCAATAACTCGGTGCTCTAACCCAAGAAAGAGACGAATAAGCCACAGCTCATAATGATGAAATCACTCACAAAATGGTAACCATGCCAACTTTCAACGAGACATCTGGGATGGAAGAGGCCAGGAAGAGAGTGATGGAATCCCGCGAAGAGCGTCTGCAGACTCTGAAGCAACAGATTACTGGCTTGATGACACCACCAGTTTAATAGAAAGATTCCTTGTATCTTCTTGTTTTTGCAATATGTATGTTTTTTATAATGTCTTGAATTTTGATCAAATAAAAAGACATTTTGTTGTGGCTCTATTATTTATTGCATATCTTATTCAGATACAAATAATAGAGATAGAAAATATATTCAGAGGTACAGGACATGATATATTTCTTGATTCTGGAAAATAATCATATTCAAGTATATCTGCTCAGAGATAATATGGACGTGGCAAATATAATTTATTGAATATCATTATTTTAATAGACAACTTAATCGAGAATGATAAGTTGCTGATGTGGATAAACGAACGAAATGAATCGTCAAAATGTGTGAACGAAGTGAATCGTCAGGATGAACGGATGAACGGATGAACCGTCGAATGAGTGGAATGAACGAACGAATCGTCAGATTGATTGAATAAACGGGTGAACCGTCGGATGAATATGATGAATGAACGGGTAAACCGTCGGATAGATATGTGAACGGATGAAATGGTGATGAAATGAATGGGTGAACCGTCAGATGAATTGAATGAATGGGTGAACCGTCGGATAATGAACGGACGAACCGTCGGAATGAATGTGTCACTTCATTTTTAAGAATTTCTGCCCATAAATAGAACAAAAATCTGGAAGAAATGATCATTTCCACTTTTTGACATAAAGATGTCGTCTAGAGATGCATCCAAGAAAGCTAAAATCGCCTCGAAGGGTGAAGAATCTTCGGAAGAACGTCCAACCGATCTCAACCAGCCGAAATCGATAAAAGCGGGCGAAGGTTCGTCTGCACCCAAACCACCAAGGGACATCCTGAATTTTCTGCTTGAACCCGGGACGACTGAAGAAGAAGAAGCCATGAGGATGGCTGCTTGCAAGTTCCTGGTAGGCTCGAGCAAGGATGTTCTCAGTTCTTTTGCTGATTATATTTTTGATAAGGACGACAGTGGTCCACGTCCCAATGTCGAGAAGGACGATAGTGATCTTCCTTGATATTATGTAACATCATTTATGATGAAATAAAAATCAAACTTTATTTATGAACTGTCTGATCTTATTTACATAAAATCTCTGTTACATTTATACATAGTATTTCTTGAGGAATTTGCCATTGATAGGCATCATTGCAACTCGACCATCTAACTCTGAAAGTTGATAAGCTTCGTTTGAAAAGACTTTACTGACAATATAAGGCCCTTCCCACTTCGTATCGAACTTGCCTTTGCTCGAGTGAGTCATAGTCATAGGACGTCTTACTGTTAGAACAAGTTCTCCTTGCTGAAAGGCTCTGACTTTAACTTTGTGGTTGAATGTCTTCGAGATGCGGGCTTGATACAACTCAATATGCTGTTGAGCTAATAGCCATTTTTCATCGAGCGCTTCTAATTCTTGAAGTCGAAGAAGATCGTTGTTCTCTGTAGTGAGTTCATTAGCAATGGCAATCCTTAAAGAAGGAATTTGAAGTTCCAGAGGAAGAACTGCTTCACAGCCGTACACTAAAGAGAAGGGTGTACAACCTGTAGGGTTGCGGACCGTAGTACGGTAGGCCCAAAGACATTCTCCAAGCTTTTTACTCCAGTTTCGTTTGTTAGTAGATACAAACTTCTTGAGGAGCATGATAATGGTTTTGTTGAAAGCTTCAGCTAATCCATTAGTAGCAGGATTATAGGCTGTAGAAGCAACATTGTCAATCCGATGATCATCGCAAAATCTCGTAAACTTTTGGCTGATGAATTGTGGTCCGTTGTCATGGATGATTCTTCGAGGTATACCAAATCGATAGATGACATGGTGTTTGACGAAGTTAATGACACTGCTGGTCTTGACTTCAGCCAGAGGTATAGCTTCAGCCCATTTGGAGAAGTAGTCGATTATTGCTAGTATGAACTGATGTCCTCTAGAAGAAGGAGGATTGATAGGACCTATAATGTCCATGCCCCAAGCTTCAAAAGGCCATGAAGCAGCCGTCGGATGCAGAAATTCTGAAGGTTGATGAATGAAATCTGCATGGATTTGACAAGCTCGACATTTCCTTGCATATTCGATGGCATCAGATACCATAGAGGGCCGATAGTAACCCATTCGTCGAATGCGATCCTGTAATTTAGGACCAGGTTGATGTGCTCCACAGACGCCGTCGTGAGCTTCGCGTAATACTTGCTTTGCTTCATCACCAGCTAGGCAGCGTAAGAGTAGGCCGTCATAAGTCCGTCGGTAGAGTATTTTGGTGGTCTGATTGTAGTAGAATCGCAGAGATCGCCGACGAATACTCGTAGCCTCTTTGGGATCTTCAGGTAGTATGTCATGAACTACGAAGTCGATGAAAGGAGCTCTCCAATCTTCACTGATAACATTGACTTCAGTAAGATTACTGAACTCAATATTACGATTATTTTTTATGCAGAACAATTCTCGATTAGAGACGACTATGTCACGACCCGCACCCTAGAGTAAGGGCACGAGAAGTAGGTACGTCCAGCCTACACCGCAGTGTCGGCGGTAGAACGCTGTCCTAGGTCAATCATCTAATAATATAAAAATACCTGTACAGTTTATACTCTCCAAATGGAGGTGACAAAACAATATACATCTCAATCACATCTAGGGTAGAAGAATGAAAGATAGATAGATAGACAGTAACTCAAAGAGAATAGTAGAATAGATGAAATAAGTCTAAGTGTCTAGGATACATAACATCCAGAATGTCAACTCATAATACAATAAGTCTAAGAGTCTATATATCTTAACATCTCAAAATACAACTCAGAATGTGAGACAAAAAGATAATATGAAAAAGACTGTCTAGCTAAGCTAGCCTAGACTACTGGGGCAACATCCTCGGCTGCAGGTGGATCCTGCTGAGGGTCCACAACATAAGTATCATCTAGTCCTGCTCCATAATAGGTAGACACCAGGGCCTCATCCTCATCCTCTGTAATATTTTCAACAGGTCCAGTCAGGACAGGAATGAGCACAATACATCTCACGCAGTGCATAGTATGATAGGAAATATAAAGCATGCAATAGAGTAAAATACAGAAAACGCTGAAGGAAGATACATGTAGTAAAAGAGATAACTGTAATAAAATATCTACTATAATAGAGAACTAGCAGTGACTAGTGAGTCAGAGTAAAGTATAGACATGTGAATGGCATAGGAGATTCATGACTACAGCTAGAAGTGATTCATGACTACAGCTACCGGGGTAATATCCACATGACTATTTCCACTCCTCCATCCCCAATCAATACACAAGGATTCGTTCAAGTTATGTTAAGATTCGTGATAAGCCCATAAATGGGTGATACATGAGTGATTCATGAAGATTCAAGAAGGCTCGGTGATCATGAGAGTACATGAGTCACTAGCTGATACATGAAGATTCATGATAATAGAAGCATGAGATACATGATGATTCGTGAAACGCACAAACATGCTGTATCTGATGCTCCCGAAAGGGATAACATCTCATAAAAAGATCCATATAGTACCAATCCGTGATAACAATCGTGTCAGCATCAAGTAAAGTAATCTAGAGCAAGAATATAAATCCTGTCAAGTATGAAACGATCAGAGAATGTACTCGCCTGCTGTATGAATGTCTGTAGAGAATATGCTGTCTGAGGAGAGGTGTCTGGCTCCTGATTAGAGCAACACAAGTCACAATGTGTTCTAAATAGTAAAAATGAAGTTTACTATGCATACTACATGATTCTAGGTCAATCTGGTCAAAAGTCAACTCTTGGTCAACTCTGGTCAACTCTAAAAGTCAAACTAGGTCAAACTAGTCAAAGTTAGGTCAACCAATGTCAAACTAGTTAGGGTTTAGTCAAACTAGTCATTCTAGGTTAATTCAAGTTCAATCTAGGTCAACTAGGTCAAGTTTGACCTAAGGTTGACTTTGGTCAACCCTTAGTCAACAAGGGTCAACTAGTAGGTGTTTAGGTCATTAGGTCAATTGGGTTAGCCCCAATGCCATAGGCTAATCACTTAGGCCATAGGCTAGTTATTATAGGTTTCTATATAAACCTATATTTAGAAGTCATATATATAACATATCTATATATATAGATATACACAATCTATCTACTACCTATATATATATATCAATATGTGAATACTATATATAATACAATCACACTCACATTTATATATATATAATGACGCTATGTATCTAATACAAATATATATATATCATATATATATACATATATATATATACAAAACTTATATATATATTACATATATATAGAGAGGGAAGAAAGTGAGAGAGAGAATTAGAGAGAGAGTGAGAAAGAGAACAGTGAGAGAGAGGGGGAGACTGCTGTATACAGCAGGGGGGGTTCCAGATTCTGGAACCAAGAATGGGTCCCTAAACACATAATACACACACACACAGTTACATATATACATATATATGTATATATATACACAACTACCTATACACACAACTAAACATCCTCATTTCTCACCTACACACACACATATACATATACTACCTATACATACACTAAAAATACACATATACATGTATAAAATATAACAAAAATCAATTTGAAACTCATTTTTAAAAACTGGAATTAATCTCCAATTCTGGAAAAACTGTTACTGTGCAGGAAAATGGGCAAACCCATTTTCATGATCCAAATCGAGCTAAGGCTCGAACCTAAGGGTTGGTAACTGATGCCCCAAGTGTCCTCTAGTGTCTAGGGGGCCTGACACGACACCACGACACGGTTTGACGTGTCCAAACTCAAAAGAACCCAATCGGGTAAACACAGTGCACTGTGCAGTGCACTGTCTCGTGCACAAGTTCGCGTGTGTGTAGGACACGACACACACATCCACGTGTCTCGTGGTCATGCACACGTGTAGCCCACGTGTTGGGCTACACACTCGTGTCACCACGAGGTGTCCACGACTCATGTCCGTGCGACACAAAGGCCGTGTCAGTAAGGAAAAATGTGCGCGTGCAGTGCAGTGCACGACCAGTGCAGTGCACGACCAGTGCACGTGTCCTCGTGTCCTCGATAGGACACGAGAGTGTCTCAAACTCGAGGGGGGGCATGACAGAGGTTGCCCCCTCCTCTGTGTCAATTTTCCCGTGTCCACGTGTCCTACAGTGTCCGCACTAGGTGTCGAGTAGCAGGGGAGGCTGCACAGTCTCGTACGCGTGTGTCGGAGGGTCGTGTGCTCCACACGTGGCACGTAGAGCCTCGTGCTCGTGTCAGTGGGTAGGTGGGGTGGTTAGGTTCGTGTCTAGGTTTTTGTATCGTGTCCACGACTCGTGTGGACACGACAGAAAGTGTCAACAGTATCATTTTACTGTATATATAGTGGGGTTTTAACAGTGTATTCGTGTCCTGTTTTGGACACGGACACAACTCGAAGTGTGCTCAGTCTACTAGGGTTGTGTCCTACATGTCTAGGGCTACCCAAAAATATATTTTGTTTTGAAAAACTATAACTTTTATTCCTAAGTGGCATTTCATCAAACACTGCAATTAGAACACGGGTACGTGTCCGATACGGACACCAAATCAACCCTAAATCTCGCCAAACTTAGCCTACAGTTCCAAGGTACCTAGATGCATGCAACCATGAAGAGAAATCACAATATTAATAGGTTTTAGGGTATGTTACCTATGAGTACAAAAATCCAATGAAACCAAGGTAGGGGAGGTTTGTCCTCTTCACTTGAGATGGCCAAATTGATCTTCAACCTTGCTTAGCTAGCCTCCCTTAGTATCCTCAATAGTAGGAGGTTCCAATGCAAGAAATTTGGCTCAATTTGGAGCTAAATTGATTGAGTTGTGAGGGTGTGAAGTTGTAGGAAAACTAGAGTTTTTGTGAAAGAAGGAGGCTTGAATGAAGGGGGGTGTGTATATAGGATGGGGGCATGGGTTGGCTGCCATGGGGGTAGGGGAGGGTGTCCTACCACCTTGCAAACTTAGCCCCTAAGTCTTTGACTAAGGGGTTAGATATTTAGGTTCTAAAATATCTAAAAAGTAAATATCTAGATATTTATCAAACTAGATATTTCTAACATAAGCTAACATCTAACATTAGTCTCCTAGGTTAGTGGCTAATCTCTAGATTAGTGCTAAACTAGGTTAGGAGCTAACATGACACTAATCAATAATTAAATAATAATAATAAAAACACAAAAATCCAATAATTCCAAATAAATCCTAGAAAATTACCAAAATACCCTTTTAGGCTAAAATCACTAATTTGGTGTTCTAAGCCTATGGCTAGGCTCACATGGTCATGACAAACTTCTAGGTCAAAAAATAACTAGGGTTTACACTAGGGTTATACTAGTAGAATCACAATGTCATAAGTCATGACTTAGAAAATGGTTTTAATTACACTAAAAATTACCATAATTCCTATTATGCCTAAAACACAATTAATAAATAATAAAAATAATAAATTTTCAAAAATATCCTAATTTCAGAAAACTGGGTGTTACAGACTACCACCTGCTGTCTTTTGATAGGGATGGCTAAGACTGCTGCAAGATTAGCCAAAGCATCTGCTTCGGTATTGCAAGCTCGGCGTACATATTCGATAAAAAAAGCTTTGAATGATGTAGCCATGTTGATTGCCGCTTCATGATAAGGCACTAGATCTTGATGATGAACTTCATAGGTTCCTCTAAACTTAGAATCGCCATAGACTTCAAGATACTCGATGTCAAGTTGTTTAGCTAGCTGAAGGCCAATGAGTAGAGCATTGTACTCTGCCACGTTGTTGGAGCAAGGCTCATCTAGGGAGTATGTTCTTTGAATAGCTGATCCGTCTGGAGAGATAAGGACAACTCCAACTCCTGCTACAATGGCACCATTGGGTCCGATTCTGGAGGCTCCGTCAAAGAATAGACGCCAAGTAGGAAATTCTTCGGAGACCATATTTGCTTCCAATATTTTGTCTGGAATTTCATCATAAAGTTTGGATGTTTCTGGCACAGGTTGAGCCGCTAAGAAATCCGCCAGTACTTGACCTTTGACAGACTTTTGTGGAACATATACCATGTCATATTGGGCTAGCAGAATGGCCCATGTAGCCAACCGAGATTTGAGTGTGCTGGGCTTCTTCATAAGTACCCAAAGAGGATTAACTCGTGATATGACATGAATGGTTTGACCAATGATGTAATGCCTAGTCTTTTGAACAGCGAACATAAGAGCTAAGCATTCTTTTTCAACCGGACTATAACGGTGTTCAGCACCAATCATAGTACGACTAAGATAGTAAATGGCTTGTTCATGACCTTCTTTATTCTTTTTGGCAAGTAAAGCACTCAATGAATGATCCATAGCACGAACATACATTAAGAATGGTATGCCTGAGATCGGTGGCACCAAGACTGGTGGGTTCATGAGATACCGCTTGATGTCATCAAATGCTCGTTGACATTCTTAAGTCCAAACGAAAGATACACCCTTCTTTATTAGTTGAATGAATGGTCTACAGCGTCCAGACAGATTCGAAATAAATCTCCTGATGTACGCAAGTCAACCTTGGAATCCTCGTAGCTCTTTTAGGTTGCGTGGAGGACGCATCTCTTGAATGGCTTTGATCTTCTCGGGATCCACGTGTATACCCTTAGAGGTAATGACGAAGCCGAAAAATTTGCCACTAGAGACACCCAAGAATAACTTGGTGGGATTCATTTTGAGTTGATGTTGGCGCATGAGATTGAAGATAGTTCTCAAGTCTTGGATGTGATCTTCCTTTAGACGACTTTTGACAGCAATATCGTCAACGTAGCATTTGACAGTCTTGCACAGATGATCTCGAAATATTGTACTCATAGCTCGTTGGTATGTTGCACCAGCGTTCTTGAGACCAAATGGCATGACAGTATAACAGTAGACTCCGCGAGGAGTGCGGAAAGAAGTATGCTTCTCATCTCCAGGATTCATCTGAATCTGATTATATCCGGAGAATCCATCCATGAAAGATATTCTTTCGAACCCACAGGTGTTGTCAATCATGACGTCCGTAATAGGGAGAGGAAATTCATCTTTTGGACATACTTCATTAAGATCCCGAAAGTCGATGCAGACTCGAACTTTGCCGGTTTTCTTTAGAACTGGGACGATATTGGCTACCCAATCAGGATGTTGCTCTTCTCGAATAAAGCCACAGACTATGAGCTTCTTGACTTCATCGTCAATTGCATCCATCATTTCTGGCTTGAAGCGCCGTTGTTGTTGTTTGACCGGTTTTGCATTCGGCAGGATATTCAATTTATGAGTAGCAACTTTAGGATCTAGTCCTGGCATGTCTTCATAGCTCCAGGCAAAGGCATCAATGTATTCTTTAATCAGAAGAATTAATTCTTGCTTGTCTGCCTCTGGAAGGTTCTTGCTAATGAATATTGGACGAGGTGACCCGCTCTCTCCTACATCAATTTGAACTAATTGATCTTCGGTATGAGGTTCTCTTTGTTCGAATCAGAGTTCCTACTGGGTATCCATTCGTTGAACCCAAGGATCTGTTTCAGGATTTTCTTCAATATCCTCGTCATAGCCTTCTGGAAGTTCGACGGAGACCATATTAGAAGATACAATCAACCGATGGACTTGACCGATGCTGGTGTCAGAATCCCATGATCTGGAATTAGAAGAGTTAGAACGCTCCTCACTATCGGATTCAGAGCCTGCTAGGGATAATAATGGAGGTGAAGCATATCCGAGACCTCTTTTGGTCCTGCTGTAGTATATCTCTGACTTTCCTTTCGGCACAACCGTACAGATAGGAGTTTTTCTACCCTTACCGTAGTTAAGGCCGCTCTTGAAGTCGTAACCCATCTTTCAGATGATGTCTTTTGATTGTTGACTGTAACGACGGAGTTGAAGATGCCCCGTGTCGTTAACTTTGCTATCATCCGTATAGCTGAATTGTTGTTCTGGTCCTTTACTAAAAAGTATTGGACTCTCGCCTTTCTTACGAGCGGGAACAATACGATATGAATCCTTTGGGTGTTCAAATGAAACTTCAGTTTGAAGAGATTGCACAACTCCCATTGTAAATGACTGAAAGCTATCTAACATATCCAAATAGGATTTAGCATAATAAATGACATCAGTATACTGGAAAGTAGATACTTTTTCATTGATTTGTACATTTGTATTTACAGCAGGACCTTTAGCCTTAGCAGGCTTGGTCAGATTGATTACAAGAGGGGGAGAAGAAGAACGTGGAGGAGGATTGGCTTTGTTACGACGGAGGTCGACGACAAGCGGCTCAGAGGAGATGAGCTCCCTTTTGTCCTTGTTATGAGATAGATCTATAACAAGTGGCTCAGAAGAGGTGAGCTACCTTTTTTCCTTGTTACGACGTAAATCGATAACAAGTGGCTCAGAAGTGGTGAGCTCCCTTTGATCTTGATCATCAATTGATTGCTTCTGGACTGGCAAGTGAATAGCCAGTAGTTTGGAGGATTGAGGATGAAAAATACGTCCTTTAACAGGAATGATGAGGGTGTCATTAGGCACTGTTTCTTATTCTTCTTCGGTGTCTAGAGCTAACACAACCTTCATAAATTCATCCTTGTACATACGAGCGTCGTTGCAGTATGCTTCAACACCTTTGAAAGGATAGAGATCAGCAACCTCTTTCTGGACTTCTCTATTGTCATCAACATATTTGAAACATTGATGAAGAGTCGAAGAAACAATGTTATGCTCATGTAGAAATGGCCTTCCCAATAAATCATTATAAGAACAACCATGATTGTCGATGATATAGAAGGTCACTTTTGTGCGAAGATTGCCTATTTGGAGTTTTAGGCGAATCCTGCCCAGAGGCTCACTCCTTCCCTGGTTGAACCCAAGAATAGTAGTAGTTGTACTGGAGAGACTATGCACTGGGATTTTCAGCACATCCAACATTATCTTTGGCATAATACTGAGAGCAGACCCTGGATCTATTAAAATACGATCGACTTTCATCGAGTCGACATATCCTGTATAGTAGAGAGGACGGTCGTGCCTGTTGTCTTCCATCAACATGTCATCCTGTGTGAAAGTTATGTTTGGAATTAACTCCAACACACTATGACAATGGAGGCAATAGAGTGGTTCTGCTTCCGGCTTCTTAAGCAGGGCTAGACAGGTTTCTGCTTGCATGAGAGCCTCGCTCAGAGTTTCCCGAGTCTCTTTGGGAAGGCGTAAGAGCTCGAAGATTGACAGCCGGGCCGGTGTATTAGCCAACTGAGCTAAGATGTCAAAGTTGTAAGGCTTTTCAAGTCTAGAGGGAGATGACTTCTTCAACGATTTGTCGAAGCGAACTTGTTGTTTGCCTTTGTCGGCGACCGTCGGCTTAGGAGGAATAGGTACTATAACTGGTAAGGATGCAGAAGGGATGTCCTCAGTAGAAGCAGGCTGTATTGTAGTAGGCTCAGAAGAAGAAGCAGGATTATCTTGGGCTTCGGGATAATCCTTTAGATAATCTTTCCCTGATCTGGTGCCCAGCAGGATTTCTTCATCAACTATGGGGTCAAAAGACACCATATTACAAATCTTTGTCTTGCCCTTAGAGCGGTCTTTCTTCTTAGAGAAAGAGAAAAGTTTGAATTCTGAAGCAAGATCTGGATGAATCCACATAATCTCGCCATTGTCAAGAGACAAGGGGATGAGACCTTCACTTCGTGGAGGAGGGAGATTTTCAATCTCAAGAGTAGCTTTGGAAATAGGAATGACGCCATGCTGCACCATCTGGGGCGAGAAGTCACCAAATTGAACTGAGACCATATTTGCGGTAACATTCTTCTCGTCTTGTTGCAGAGTGACAATGCCAGCATTGACCAGCTCCTGAATTTTGCCTTTGAACACATAACATGCTCGAGTGGGATGTCCGATGAACCTGTGATAGACACAGTACTTGGGATGATCAGTCTTACCGACTTCATCGGGCTTCTTGGGATCTGGAAGTTGGATTTTATTGCTTTTGATCAAGCAATCAAAGATGCTAGCAGTGTCATTCTCATCAAAGGAATATTCTACTTTAGGACGAGGTTCCCTTGGTGGAGGTGCAGAAGGAGTGGAAGTAGACGTGGGGGGAGCTACGTTAACCGCCAGAGATTCTTTGTTCTTGTTCAAATTGATGTTCAAAGTTTCTTTTCCTTTGCGATTGTTCTGGCGATTGCCACTACCTGATGTTTGATGTTCATCCCGGTCGGGGTTAGACATCTATACCCCTAGCTGCTTGAATTTGTCGGCGCTAACTTCAGCTGCTTTAGCGTTGACAATGAAGGATGGCCAATCTTGGAACTGAGTAGACCCCGTCCATATGCTGATGATAGACAATAGATTTGCCTTGCAGGTGTCTATGGTGACAGCAGTCGGAGTTCTAGGTGGCATTTTAAAAGCTTCCCGTCGAAACCTTTCAATGAAACTCTCAGCAGTTTCATTATGTCTTTGTTTGATTTTATTGAGGGCTGACATAGTCATATCGTTGATCCCCTCATAGAATCGTTCCAAGAAGATTTGCTTTAAGCCAGAGAAGGAAGTGATACAACCATCGGGCAAGCTTTTATACCAATCGTATGCTACGCCGGCTAAACAGTCGACGAATACTCTGGTAAGAAGGGCGTCATTTGGTTGAAGTTGGACAGTCATAACCTCAAAGTGGTTAATGAACTGACTGGGAGAAGTGCTGCCATCAAACAGCGAGATGGTTGGGATCTTGTACTTCGGAGGAAATGGAACTTACTTTCATTCAACTGGATAAAGTTTCTTAATTCCCAATCTTTGCAAGTTGTCTTTCTCCTTGAAAGCTTCGAACTGAGTTCGCAGGAGCTTCACAGCTTCATTGGCATCTTCCACTGATATAGAAGGAGCAGGCTGAACCACGGTGTTAGGAGGAGGAACAGCATGATAAGCACTACCCCCAGCACCTGATTGACTGGGTGTAGGTTGGACTAGTACAGGAGGTACTGGAAGAGATGCTACCCCCAGCCCTGCATTAACAGGTACCGACGATGCTATGATTTCAGGATTTGCAGGAGGTACGGTCGGTGGGACTGTATGCTGGGCCACAATGATGGAATGCATACTTGCGACCATTTTTGCCATGGTCTTGAGCTTGTCTTCTAATGCAGCTATTCTTTGTTCTTGACTAGCTGAACTGGAAGCATCAGGATCTTCATTGACAACATAAGCTGTCACTTCTCTGGGTACAGTGGAGGACACTGTCTGTTCTGAGCTTTCGCTATATGCATCGTAATCGGAGAAAGAATCACCTCCTGAGTGAGAAAGAGGAAGATGACCAGAAGGATCTTGAAGATTCCTTTGACCGATTGTGTCTCGGCTTCGGAATCTGGTATATTGGAATACTCCTTCAGAGGATTGTTGGAGTAAATCCAAATACCGCTGGCTTGGCTTGCGAGGCTTCCCGTGCTTGGAGCACTTTCTACCCCCAGTGTCTCTGGAAGTCATGTTGACGGAAGCGTACAAAACCTCGTCTTCATTTTCCGACATAGGTTCAGAGTTAGGAAAGTTCAGACGATCGAAGACAGATAGTCTTGTTGTTTGACAACAACACTTGATGACCACTTTGTGATTGCAATGGTGTCCAAGTGGTTGTACTGGGGATGTTGAGGTGTTGTCCCATTTTTGCTTGAGGTGTTCTCGGAGATCGGGAACAACAACGAGACGAGCAAAAGTTCGAGGGATATGTTCTTTGATAACATTCGAAACATGGTTCCGGTTCTTTAAATGTTTTGTCCCTTGAGTGTACAGGGAAGTGCTCATTTCATTGGCATAGGTATCCAGATTCTTGATCCTGGAAGTTTGCTTCTGATGCTGGTTGGTCTTCGGTATTGGCTGTTTATGTTTCACCGAAGTTGGTCGATTGAGATAAGTTCTTAGATCAGCAAACTCACCTCCAGGGGTTTCTATCTAAGGCACCAGCAATTTTCTCTGTCTTGAACGAGAGATTTTGAGGGTTGGGAGATCTTGGAACTCTGCTAAAGGAGTAGGCAGAATACCTCTCTGATCAGTACACTTCCCTTTGGCAAGGAGAGAAGAAGAATCCTTGTGAGAAAGGGTTCTTGTACTGACTGGTGTCGGAGCACATTCAGATTGATCTTCAACGGTAAAAACCGAGGAAGACTGAGAAAAGACCAAAGGGCCTTTTTCTTTGTTTTGGAAAGAAGGGTTAGCTAATGAGCGTTTCCCTCTGTTGTCTTCCAAGTCATGGGACAAGAAAGTTTGAGAAAAGACCAAAGGGCCTTTTCCTTTGTTCTGGAGAGGAGGATGAATAGCCAAAAGACTATCCCCAGCAGAGTCGTCATTTTGTTTGCAAAAAACAAAAGTATGAACTTTATTAGAACAAACTTTGTAAAGAGATTACAAGAATTCTGGAAAAGTACAAATGTAGAAATCCAATCTAGAAGACGATTTCTTTATCCCTTGGACGATATGAACTTTGAAGACGGTAGCCTCTAAATTTGAAGGCAAAAGCCTCGGAAGAATGCAGCAGCACTTGGACAAGAACTCCTGAACTCTCTGATATTTCTGAACTTTATGTCTGATCCCCTTGAATGGAGACTTGAAACTTTATTTATAGAGTTCTGGAAATAACTAACTTTTAGTTATTCTGGATGGCACAAGTTGGATTGCGCAGGCACTGGATTACGCAGCATCAGACTGCGCAGGCAGTTGTCTGGTCGTGGGCCAACTGTCTTGGATACATGGCATCATTTGATTGAAATGCGCATGATCGTGTGCAGACGGTTGCCACGTAACGAGCAATTGAAGGCATGAATGCCATGTGTACTTTTGTCAGTTGTCATGATGAAGTGTGCCACATGAATTGTGCTGACTTTGGATTGTGCTGCAAACAGATTGCGCTGCATGTACAGCTGTCCTCGAGCGTTGTGCGGCGCAATAAACGAACAGTCTCCTCGTTCTTTGTGCTGTCAGTTGTCAGAAGATTTGATTGTGTCAGGTAATAATGACATTGCCACATCAGCCTGCGCACTTGAGAGTAAGCGCAGTCCAGTCTGCGCCATCTGGATGATGCATAATCTGATGTCTGCGCAGTTCATTTGAAAGCTGTTTTTCTTGATTTTCATGACTTTGTTGATGGGTACAACTTGATTTTTTAGGACCTACAGTGACAAGTTTTTTTGGTGGCCCATGCAGGTCTACGTTAATCACTTCGGTTACGTCACTGTGCCGTCGTGAGCCTGCGAATATGACTAAACACTTAGGATCTCATCCACATGTCTTGACTCATTACTGATCTCTAATCCTTGATTTCATTGAATCCTTGATTTGCATCTTGCTTGAAAACCTCTCCAACGGCTAAAATGTTTTTCTTTGATTAGCAGTTAAGATGGACTCTCAAGACAGGAACAATGCTGTACTGAACACTCCACCGGCTACAGGAGGCTCTTTCACGTACATGACTCCACCGACACAAGAAGACCAGCTCACTCATGCGAGTAATCAACCGCAATTATCGAGATTCCGCAGAGGCGATATTCTACCGCCCCCATAGTTTCCTCCGCAGACTCCACCACCAGCACCCGGTCTACCAACAGCATCTGTTCCACCACCAATACAAGCCCCGCATCCAGTACGTGTTCCACATCCAGTACCAGCCATGCACCCCGTACCAGTGATGTATCCAACTTTTCCCATGCACCCATCGACGACGATGTATCCAGCCTCGATGATGTATCCAGCACATGTTCTGCCTCCGCCACCAGCACTGGACAATGTCATACTCCTTGGGATCATCCAGCAGCAGGCCAATATGTTTCGCGACACTTTGAGAGAGGTTCTTCAGATTCGAGATGCTCCGCGACAGCGTCCGGGGAATCCCAAGCACTTCATGGACTTTAGGCCCATGCCGTTCCATGGGACAGAGGGGATCGTCTACGCTGATGAATGGCTGGAGAATGTGGAGAGGTATCTGAAGATAGCCCGAGTTCCAGAAGATTTGAAGATTGAGTCAGTCAGTGGATAGCTTTTTGATATAGCGCGAACGTGGTATCAAGGCGAACCCCGATTTTCTGCTCCAGACGTGACTTGGGAGGAGTTCAAGCGACTGTTCAAGAGAAAATTCTATCCATACGTAGCACGAGAAGCGTTGGTGAGTCAATTCGAGCACTTAGAGCAGGGCAACCACACCGTCGACGAGTATACATCAGAGTTTTCTCGTCTCAACCGTTTCACGGAGAACTTGGTCAGCACCCCTGAAGACAAGGTACGACGATTCAGGAAAGGACTGTCTCACGAGATACGACTAGCCATCGCCACCAGTCGAGCCACCACTTACGAGAAGATTCTAGAAGTCGCCCAAGCTGTAGAAGAAGAACTGAGTCACAAGCCGAAAAGGAATCGAGACGCACTCGGAGGAGGCAGCGACCAAGCAGCACAGACGAAACATCCCAACATTTCAGGGAAGACACCAGCGCAGCAGCATCAGCAGCAACCACAAGCAGTCCCACGCCAAGTCCAAGACATTCCCATCTGCCAGCATTGCTCGAAGAAAGGCCACACTCAAGAAAATTGTCGCAGCAGATTTGGGTTGTGTTGGACTTGTGGATCCAACCAACACTTGTCTTGCAATTGTCCGAAGAAGAACGCAAGTGCCCCACCACTACCAACTGCAGGAGGAGGGCGATCCTTTGCCCTGATCGCGGAAGATGCGGAGACACCACAAGGAGCAGCTGGTGGAAACTTTCAGTAGAGATTTGCAGTAGTAGTATAGATAGATCTATGTTTTAAATTGAATTTCTTTACAGCAGGTTGTACTAGAATATTCGTTCGAATAGATCATGGCTCCTAAAATTTCGAGGACGAAATTTGTTTAAGGGGGGTAGAGTTGTCAACCCCTTGACCAAATTTTTCCTCCTAATTTTTTTATATTTTATTTTAATATATTATCATTTTCCTTATTTGTCCAGTATGTAGAAATGTCATGATATGTATATATACATATAGTGTATTAGTTAATATATCAAGTAAAGGGACCCAGGAGCAAATAGAGGCAATACAGGGGCTTTAGTGCAATAGCCCAATTCAAATTTCTTTATAACCTGTGTTCGAGTTCAGGTTTAAATTCAACGACTCACAAATTCGAATTGAAGTCGAACAACAGATAGGATCAAATCCTTCCATCCTATCTCCTCACCACCTCCAATTATCAAATAGGATATATAAATATGGGGAGATGTAGCATCATTCTCTCGAAAACCCTAGCAAAACAATTTCTACTTGCTGCCGCAAGTTCCTCCCCTCTCAAGCCAAGACAACTCGTCGGGGAATCGTCGAGCAAGCATCGATTCTTTGAACTGGTAATTCTTTTCTCGATGTTGTCGTGACATTTCGTTCCTTTAATTATTTGTCTGTGACCTGCGTAGTATGGATATTTGTGAAAATGTCTAGGAAGGTTAATTGATAATATGCGTAGGATAGGAGATGGGTGAAAGCCAAGCAAGGTACTGCTCTGTTTTGGGCGAGGAAAGGCTATCATTATTGCCTTAGCAAGCACCAACTGTAGTTTAATGAGGATAGGATTAGACTCGGGTAAGCAGAGTTAAGGACATGATTTTCATATACCAGTAGACATTGCCAGTGTATGTGTTACACAGGGCACTCCAGGAATCGTTTATCACTGATATAAGGTCTTATATCAGTTGGCACATCCCTTGATTTAATGGCAACAATACCTAGGATGCAGGGCACTCAAGTGTACCTATCCGGTAGGGAACAGTGTGCGTGCCACAGGGATTCAGTCTTGGTGAAGTAACCCAGACTTGGTAGAACGTGAGATAAAGGTCTGTACTTCCATTGATTTTCCTTTTAGGAACTGGAACTGTCACCAGGCCTATCAAGCCATAGGAGCCAAGGTTCAAGCTTCAGTATCAGCAAGGGACCCCCGGGTTTTGGAGTGTCAAGATAAGGATGTGTGGGTGTTCTCTTTTGTTTGTAAGTTAAAAAGGGTTAGAGTTAGACATTAAGGCAGGTTCTAGGACTGATTCGACTGTTACCAATTATGCTCGAATTTGTTTCCCTGTGACTTGGATTAGGGATAGAGTATTGGTTTAAACTGCATTTAGAGATTGAAGACTGATCCTTATATACATTATTTTCTACTGAATATCTATCCTGCACCTGGTTGACCTGCCATTGGAAGGTTATGTACCTTCTACCCTGTTATGGAGGATTTCCTTATACCCCACAAGCAATGACCTATTGCATATGTTATATATATAAGTATTAGTACCATGGTTGTATAGGTTGGCCTAGATTCAGTTTAAATTCACTTTTGTTAAAGCCATATGTTGACCTTGGTAATTTTAGATGGAAATCCTCCTGCCTTTATGCAGTATAGATTAAAGGCATAGGAACCCAGCACACCTTAGGCCATATAGGAAACCCCATCAGAGCAGTAGACTACCAGGGTACCCTTACAACCGTTGAGAGATACCAAGAAGTGAGTATAACAGGAAATTGGTACAGACTTATACCAAGTTCTATTTTTCCTGTGAAGTTGGTAGCATCTTCAACACTGTATTGGTGGGTGGTTTAAGCTTTCCAATCAGTCCAAGCTGGAGAATGCAGATTGGTTGATGGGTCTTCAATTTACACAGATTATCCATGTTCATGGTCTTGTAATTTCTCAGGCCTGAGTTGATTTCACTTGATTTCCATGTTTTTATCATCGATCATATGTTCAAATCTGTTTAAGTCATGCATTATGGTTTATGACACTCATCTGCAGGGAGCATATATTTTACCATTATATTCTTCTGAACTCCAGAAGTTTTTATGCATTGGATTAACCCACAGTCGTGCTAATCTTAAATGCTTATGGAGTGTGCCCTTATTGTATGAGATCTTTACGAGTTTGCGATGGTACAATGAATTAGACTTTTACTTCTACTTACATAATGTCCTGCATATAGGGCACCCTTTTGTGTAGCACTTGGGAATATGCCCTGTCCATTTAAAGGAACTGTTCACTGTTTCTATAATAATCTGCCCAGGTCCCTGTCCTGTCCAGGTATGATAGGAGGCATGAATGCATAAATGAATAGGAATATATAGTTCAGTCCCTGGGGCATTTGCCTTGTCAACCTGCAAAGGTGCACTGCACACATGATATCAGGTAGTAGGTAGGTTTATCTGATATATACACATACTATATGCTGAACTGGTATATATATATATATATATATATATATATATATATATATATATATATATATATATATATATATATATATATATATATATATATATATATATAGTATCCAGTAGCTGACTATGGTGAAATACCATGATAGATGACCCTTGCTTGCTGGGTATACCAGATGGGATGACTGCACACAAAAGATGTAACAGCAGTAACATTGTATATAGTTAACATTACTCTAGCATTACATACCACAACCTTAATGTTCATCCTGTTAAGTGTCAGCCACATCTACATTGAATGTTGTTTTCCACTCTAACAATGTCGAGTCCCTATCCAGGCAATACCCTGCATTCACATTAGTTGTATTGTCTCAAGATTACATGCAGGAACTAGGTAGGAGACTCGAGTTAACAGGTTTTGGTCAAGAGGTTGGTTTAAGTCATACCTTCTCTTTTCCTAGGAGTATGGGTAGTGGGATGTATGGACTATAAGTGAGATGAGCTTGCGGTTTAAGCTAAGTAAACCCTATCAATAAGAATAAAGGAAACCAAATAGTTAAGGTTGATTAAATAAGACTTGACTTAGAAACCTCATTAATTAAACAGATAGCTTAGTTGTACCTTTAAATTGTGTTTTGATCTTGTCAAACCATCTAAACAGGTTATTTGGATTAGAATCATTGCTCTGAACCGTATTTGCAGCTCAGGACCTAAGGCAAGTATACCTTGCCTTTCTATACAGCTTTATTTATATGCACTATCTTTTATTGTTATCCAGTTTTCTCATATTATTGATATGTACCTTTCATATTCTGTTTATATACTTGTATCATTGATTTGTAGACCGTGTTCACCATTAGCCTTGTGTCTTATTGGTCGTACCTTGATTGAGTCGTTCCCTCTTGTCTTGAAATCGTGAAGCTAACCTGCGAGTCCACCTTAGGGACGAGGGTTAGTAGCTATCTGTGTCATGAGCTAACCTACGAGTCCACATTAGGCACGAGGGTTAGTAGTTATTGGTCCACACCTGCGAGTCCACACTAGGGACGAGGGTGATGCTAGCCTGCGAGTCCACACTAGGGACGAGGGTTAGTAGTAGGTGCTAGCCTGCGAGTCCACACTAGGGACGATGGTTAGTAGTATAGGGTTTACGCCTGCGAGTCCACACTAGGAACGAGGGTGATGCTAATCTGCGAGTCCACACTAGGGACGAGGATTAGTAGTTCAAACCCTGCGAGTCCACACTAGGGACGAGGGTTTGAGTATTCGATTTGGTTATCCGTCTTGACATGAGTTCTCTAGTCCTTGTTCGGCAGTTCATTTATATGTAGACAGTGTATAGATTCGTGCTTTATTCATTGCTCAGTTTTACTTGTTTATTCTGTATCTTTCTCCATGCATAATAAACTGTTAGAAAGGCTCGTTTTTATGTATCTTGTTAGTCCTCTGAGGACCTGATGACCTCTTCAGGTTTAGCCGAGTTTGAGACAGGAGCAGTTGAGCAGGTTGAGTCAGCACCAGTTCGCGGAGCTTTGCAGTCGTGGTTTCTTGGTTACCATGTTGTACTTAGTTGGTTCATTTCGTGTATTTCTCTATTTTTCCGTCTACGGGTAGTGGATTTGTGTCCACCGGACGTGACATTGAATCTTGGATATATTCAGTTATATTATTCAGTTTTCTTTGGTATTTCATTGATCTTGATTGATTCGATTATTCTGTGGATGAGATTTAGTTTACCATGTGAATCTAGATTATCGTGACTTGTATTTAGACAGCGTACTACCGCCGACACTGCGGCGTAGGCTGGACTTGGACACGTTTCGCATTCGAAAAGCGGGTGCGGGTCGTAACAACCACTCAGGGTTCGAGCCACTCGCTTAGTCGTCGACACTCATTCTTATTCTTCTCCGAACCTATCACATACACCACTCGGATTCAAGCCATACGATCTAATCCTCAATCACGTTTGCGTCATGCGCTAAGACACCCTTCAGATTCGTTCGACGAATCTCTAGCGTAATCGCTCACGTTGCCTCGACGTACTAAGTCGTTCGCACTAATCCTCAAAATCCAAGCCAATCTTTTGGGTACGCCTAAGCGTTAACTCAATAGCATTCCTATCGATAGACATTCAAAGTGTATCTTCGTTCTCGATCGAGCGATACTTGATATCGCTCGCAACCCGATTGTACCCAAAAGTCGAGGTGCACGACACGCAGCACAACTTAGCCAAAAGGCTTCGTGCAAAATCATCCTGTTCGAACTATACTCCGGTCTCGTGTACTTCGTTTGCTATTGTAAGCGTAAGCTTATTCAAGCACGCACTGCGTTTGCTAACTCTTAGCATCGGTTCCTTCCAACTCAAGTTCGTCGTGGTGGCACAAAGGCCTTCGCCTATCGATCCCGTCCAACAGAGTACCCGTACGAGCTTTTAAAAATATTTAGACTTATTGTATGGAACATCCCAAGGCACAACGAGAGAGAGCGTACACTTCTTTTTCCAACGACGAGCTTTCAAAACTGAGAAATCGACACGAAGTCCAAGGACGTAAAGCCGTGCTCTGATACCAATCTGTCACGCCCCGCTCCCGTAGGAGCGATCGTCCTCGCTAAGGCATGATGTCGCACGGGCCTAGGTTGCACCCGTGCAAGGCCAAGTCCAGAAACGGCCGATTTGAGCTAGGCCACAGAGTCGCACAGAGTGTCCCCATTGCAGCGGAAAGTAAATGAACACAAGTGGAAGCGAATTCGAACTCTTTATTGATATTCAAGAGGTTTACAAGCGGCGCTAGGCCGATATTACAATTCGCTCAACCTCTCTCTCTCTGAAACATAAAAGGTGTGCCAAGTAGCTTACAAGATGGAATGATTCATGGCGATGTTCCGATACATTATGTCCTGTATAGGGTGCTTCAGCTTCTTGCAACATTCCAAGGCCTTAGAGTTGGCTCCGCGCCTTAACACGTTCGATGGAAGCTCCGCACCCGCCAGCGTCTCCTGTATCCTGCAAGCAGACTGTGGGGTTATCAGTACATTGTTATGCACTGGTGGGGAGGCTAGCTCGCCCATAATGCTATCATTACCAAATACGTTCCATTTACTTTTGTGCACCGTCTATCATTTATTGTCTTTCTAATCTTGCCTTAGGATCAGTTTCATGGCATATTCCATAACCTATCTCGTGTTACCGAATTCAAGTATCGCATGAAAATGCATGCATGACTTACCCATACTTACCATCCGGCCTTCCCTGTCCAAAGTAAACCAAGTTAGTCAACAATTCATAAGTAGTAACTTAACATGATTCATGTAAACATTCGATGTTAAGGGCGTGTCCCTGCCTCGGGTTCTAGCACATCGCAGGCATGTTCTAGCACGTTGTAGGCATGTTCAGAGTGTTACATTTCAGGCATGTTCAGAGTGTTATATTTCAAGCATGTTCAGGAGTGTTACAGTTCGAGCATGTTCATGTTCAGGATGTTCCATTTCAAGCATGTTCAGGAGGCACTTCATTTAGTTAACTTAGACTACTTGTTTCAATGCAAGGACTTGCACATGGATTGCCACCAGCATAGTCCACTTAATCTACATGCATGGATCGCTGGCTTTACAAGCCATTTTGGACATATCAAGTGGGCATTCTCACCTATCGAAGCGTGATGGCTGGTACACCTTGATAGTCTCTTAAAATGCCTGGCATTACGTCTCTTTGAGTGGCCGAGCCCCCACTCAAAGCAGCCCGTAAGCCCCATGTCTGATTTCGCCTAGGCCGGCCACGGTATTCCCCCCAACGCCCGTGTTGCAGAATCCTTCCTCATGATGGCCACGGTATTCCCCCCATCGTCCGTGTCGTTTGTCCACGACCATTTCGTATTGTCTTGTCATTTAACTTAACGGCTGTCTTTGAGCCATAATGCGTTATCGACCAGGTTGGCGTCCGTGCAGCGCGGGTAGCGAGCCCCGTTGCACGTGCCCGTCATACCTGTCGCTAACGTCTTTCATGTCTTAACTTTCACTCTTTCATGTCTTTCTTTCACTTGTTCATACATTCATTTTACTCTTCACGTATTCATGTCATTCGTTGATTCATTCATTCATTCATTCATTCATTCATTCATTATGCAACTCCTCGTGCGGGAGTCGCCTTGGCGACCCATCGGTCCCGAAGTCTTTCAATGTTGCTATACTCTACTCGGAACGACTATGTCGATAGTCTTCCGTTTCATTGTTGTAACTCATTCATTGTTTTATTGTTGAGCGTGTAAGGGACTTGAACGTAAGCTTGTGCCTTAGCACGAGCGTGGAGCGCGGTGCGAGAGTTCACATTTTCCAAGTTCCTTTCCATATTCTATACAAGCATACAAGATGGGATTATTCCCTTAGCTAGGTGCGTTGAGTCATTTATTAGCATGCGCGGGATTATCGCCTAGCGATTCTCGTGATAGTGTTCGTATTGTTATGTGTCTAGGCTAAGCAAAGACAGGTTTATCGGAGCCACCCACCTTAGCGATGTTCGTATCGGCCGAGCGATACTCCGAGCGCGCCTTTGAAACTCTAAGTCTGGATTCATCTTGACGGGCCAATGTAAGCCTTGCATCGATTCTTCATCAGGTCGATGCCAACTCTTCGGGTCGACGGCTCGTTTGAGTCGTTGCACTTGCCGTTTGAATCGGCGTTCCGCTAGGACGGAGCGGGTCGTTACAATGTAGAGGGTTATTTTAGGGTTTTAAGCATTAGGTTTTTTCACTTTTCAACATATTATCAATCAATACATTCAAAGTAGAAAGAGAAAGAAGAGGCGGCTGCATATTTCTTTTCCTCTCCATTTTTTCTTTCTAAGTTGCCGAACTCATCCTCCTCCAGATTTCTGCCTCTGGCCCTCCGTAGCCCTCGTCGTGACTCTCCAGTCTCCACTCCAATCTCCTTCGAATCGAGACTCCAAGTCGCCCAATCTCCATCGGTCCATCCAGTCAACTCCAAGCTCGATCCCTAACTGGTAAGATCCAACATTTAACAACAATTTTTTAGGGTTTATTTTCTTCTTCTATAGATGTATAGATTATAGATGATGTAGGGTTAGGGTTAGGGTTTATTTTTCTAGTAGTTTTCCCCTATTTTTAGTGCTTTGTGGAATCAGAATCATGCTGATTTTGACTTGTCAGTTGTATTTTTAATTTATTTGTTAGGATTATTCGTTTCATATTGCGTTTATTTTCCTTGCATAGCATTAAATTTGAGTTGATTTAGGAAAGTAGGGTTTTCTAATCATATGTTTTGCTTCTTGTAGCAAAAAAAAAGGCTTTTTCAAAGTTCTATTAGTTTTTCTCTTTGATTTGTTCTCCGTGG
Organism: Iris pallida; assembly: GCA_029216955.1. Lineage (NCBI taxonomy): Eukaryota > Viridiplantae > Streptophyta > Magnoliopsida > Asparagales > Iridaceae > Iris > Iris pallida. Next base: position 18,598,817 of record JANAVB010035420.1, read on the forward strand.
ATGGAATCTAGCTGAATTGTTAACTTTATTTTTTAGGGTTTCTGTGTTTGTTAGCAAAATTTAGAGAACTAGTAGAGAATTCGTACGATTTTAATTCATAGAGCTCTTTTTATGTTAAAAATGGATTAAATTTTGGAGAGATTAAGAAAAATTTGTTGTTAAATATTGAATACATACAGAAATTGAATCAGATGCTTTATATAGAGTGGTGACTAGTTTATTGTTAAATATTGATTAAATTTTGGATTCTTGGAATATGGCTTTGTTGTGACTAGTTATTTACATATATTATTTGATTCCAGTTTTGTACGGAGTAGAATGGATCGAAACTGAGAGTGCATTGTATTTTTGGGTTGTTTTTGTGTGCAACTGAGAGTGCATTGTATTTGTGGGTTCATTTTTTTTAATGTGATCAAAATCGAAAAAGTCGAGCCAAGCCGAACCGAACCAAGTCGGTCGGTTTCAAAACCGAACCGACTAGTTGTTTGGTTTGGTTCGACTTTGATTATTTTCAAACCGATTAACTTCGGTTCGACTTCGGTTGTTATTAAATAGGTCGACCACCGACCGATGCACACCCCTACGCTACTGCAGAACCCAAGAGGGTTGATTCCTCCATAAATGTTTAGATGTACAGGTCACGTGTGTGTTCTACTTTCTTTGGAACTAGAAGTGAGACGTGACATTATGAAATAGTCTATAAGACAACAATAAGAGCATCTCCAACCCTATTGTCTTCATAAGTGTTGTGAGTCTTAGGTGGCTTATATGTGGCACGAGCCACAAGACAATGTCTTGTTTATGTGGCAAAATTATATCTCAAAAGACAGTGAGATAGAAAAATTCTCTCCAATGCAAAAGTATTGAAGAGACAATAAAAAAATATTTTTTCCAACTTCCAAGACAACTCCTCCATTTTTCAACTTTTTTATAAATATTTCTATTCATAATTGATGATGTGGAGACAAAGTCATTGTGAAATGCATTGTCTAGATCTAGACAACCAACTTCACATTCTCCTTGCCATGTCAACTTCATGTTTTATTCTATTTGCATTGGAGAAGAATTTTTGGAATGAAAGTTTGTCATTCCTATGTGGCAACCATTTTTTCTAAACTCACAATAGGGTTGGAGATGGAGATGCTCTAAGACCATCTCCAATGAGGGGTTTCTATCTTTCCTATTTTTATGGAAGAAATCTATTTTAGAAAAAAATTCTTTCATTGGTAATTTTTATCACAAAAAAATTGCGCTAACTATAAAATTTTTAATTAAATTTTGTAAAAGATAAAAAATTTCAAAAATTTAAAATGGAAAAATATTCCAACAGATGGTGCGGCAGAAATTGGACAGATCAGTTTAATCTATTAGTTAATTTATTATTATCTTTACAATAATAACAAAATATATTAGTTAATATAATTTTAATATTATATTAACTGTTATTATATATATTTATTTGTATAATAATATATTAATTTGTTATTATCTATATTAGTTTATCATTAATTTGTTGTGAATATAAATAATTTATTAATATACAAATTAAGTAACAAATTTAACAACAAAACTTAATATATAGAAATTTGTTATGAATATAAATTTTTTATTATCTATATTAATTTATCATTAATTTGTTTTGAATATAAATAATTTTTTAATATAGAGAAATTAATTTGTTATTATATTTGTTTGTATAATAATATATTAATTTGTTATTATGTATATTAATTTTGTCATTAATTTGTTATTATCTATACTAATATTTTTATTACAAATTAACTAATATTTTTATCTATACTAATATATTTATTGTATAAATTTATTATTTATTGTATAAATTAATAACAAAATCATAGCGCGAGGAAATCATCCGACGCTAATATAGTTAATAAAAAAATTTATTATTTATTGTATAAATTAATATTATAAATTATATTAACTAATATATTTTATTATTATTGTAAAGATAATAATAAATTAACTAATAGATTAAATCAATCTGAGAAAGAAAAAACAAAAGATAAAAAACTAAACCGATTTAAAACAAATAAACCAAATCAAACCAAACAAAATAACACAAAGCCAATAAAAAAAAACCTGATAGTTCTCAATTCCGACAGATGGTGTGGCTGAAATTGGAATCCAGTTTCCACCACACCATCTGTTGGAATGTTTTTCCATTTTAAAATTTTGAAACTTTTACCAAATTTCATTAAAAAAATTATCGTTAGAGCAAATTTTCTGTTTTTATCACCATTTCTATCCTAGTTGGCAATGATGTAGGATGGAAACTTTCTAGGAGAGTTTCTAATTGTAGAAACTCTAAAATTTTCTCTCTCTCATGACAATTACTATTGGGTCCCACACAATTAAATTGGTCCTTTTACTATGTGACACATAGGATAGAAATGGAGAACCATTGAAGAGCATTTTTGTATGTCTACAATTTCTATGTAGAAACTCTTCCAACTAGGATAAAAATCTCCTTAGGCCTCGTTTGGTTCACGGAAAGGAAATGAATTCCCTTGTATTTTTCATGGGAATGGAAAAGTAGGATTCCTGTCACATTTTCTTTCCGTTGTTTGGTAAAACAAGGAAACTACCTAGGAAAAGAAAGGAAAATATAACAATGTTCCAATAATATCCTTACCTTTTAAAATAAAATAATATTATAAAAAGTAACATTAATGGTAAAATAAGCAATGACACATGGTTACTTTTGTCATAACTTTTGTAATAAATGTTGGAAAATGAGGAGGGAAAATCAATCCCATGGGTCTTGAGTGGAACCATATTCTCAATAATTTTCTTCCTTGTCAGGAAATTGATTTCCAAGTTTGTGGCTACCAAACAAAGGAAAAAAATAACTTTTCTTTCTTGGTTCCTTAAATCGGTGAACCAATGAGGTCTTAAAGTACAATGCCAAGTAGGATAAGAACTCAATTTTAGAAATCACCATTGGAGATGGTCTAATACAATCTATGCTTCCTGGTCATGGTAGTATTGGATAGTTAAAAAATTAATCAAGCTAAAATAAGAATGTTGAGATGTATAAGTTCCAACACACTAACGTCGTATCCAGTGGGGGTTTCTATCTCTCCATATTTCTATTTAGAAACCTTTTCTAGAAAAGAAATTTTTTTTTTCTTCCAATAGTGATTTCTATTCCAATTACATTTCGTGGTGTTTCGTGGTGATGTGCTGATGTAGGAATGAGAATTTCTTCTACATGCAGTAACTCTGATAGAAATTCTCCAACTTAATATCAGATTCCACTTTCAAACTAAATCATAAATTTTTTCATTTAATATTCTCCATCTTACTATTAGGCAGCGCCGAATTGAGATTCATTTGCACGTTTTTTTTTGGTACAATTTCTATGTAGAAACTTTGCCAAATAGGACAGAAATTTACTTATAGTACAATAACAAGTTAGATAGAAACTCAATTTTATAAATTTCTATTGGAGATAACCTAAGGCCATCTCCATTGGGGATTTCTATCTTCACTATTTCCGTGGTAAAAACCCAATTTAGAGAAACTTCTCCAAATGGTGATTTTTATCCGAATTTTTATCATATGTGACAGTAATATAGGATGGAGAGTTTCTACAAAGATCTCTCATAAAAATTCTCCATCTGATCTCATACCAATTATATTGGGTCCCATGTCATTAAACTAATTTTTATTATTTGTTGCCACATAGAATATAAATGAAAAATTATTGGAGAATATTTTTTGTGTATAATTTTTACATAAAAATTCTACCAATTAGGATAAAAATTTTCTTAAAGTATCAGGATAGAAACTCAAAATTTAGAAATTCCCATTGGAGATAGCCTAAGAAAGAGTGCATGCCCAGGAAGCTGAAGGCCGTCATTAATTTATATAAGAATTGATATGGTTCCAACATATGCAACGACGACCAAGTTAAGCACCGGTAAGCACCAACTAAGAAGAGTAGTAGACTATTAGGGGGCGTTTGTTATCCGATATTTTTTTTTATTTTCAGAAAAATTTAAGAAGGAAATCTATTACCACGTTTGTTTAACTTATAAAAAATTTATTTTCGAAAATTATAAATATTCGGATAAATAGTTTATCGACAAAATATGGAAATTCTATCTCTTGAGAATAGGTGGATTTTTTTTTGTCCGGAAAAAAAAATTGTGTAAATATTTTTTTTCTCTTTTGATCAATTTTGATTAGTTTTGAACATTTTTTCTTTTTTTTGCCGTTTTTATTGCTTTTTTGTCGTTTTTTACCAAATTTTTTTCGTTTTTTAAGCGATTTTTTGTCATTTTTACGCATTTGTCTTTTTTGTCACTTTTTGATTATTTTTTGTTGTTTTTACCCAATTTTTGTCCTTTTTGCCGTTTTTTTGTCAATTTTTGTCGTTTTAAGCGATTTTTTTTTTGTCGTTTTTAGCTTTTTTTGTTGTTTTTACCGATTTTTTTAGTCGATTTTTTTGTCGTTTTGTCGCTTTTTGGTCATTTTTACTGATTTTATGTCATTTTTTTTGTTATTTTTGTCGCTTTTTTTTGTTGTTTGTTTTTACCGATTTTGTCGTTTTTTGTCACTTTTTGGTTTTTTTTTTTTTATCGTTTTAACCATTTTTTGTCGTTTTTAACTGATTTTTTGTCCTTTTTGTCGTTTTTATCGATTATTTTTCGTTTTTGTCGCTTTTTGGTTATTTTTTGTCGTTTTAACCGATTTTTTTGTTGTTTTTAACCGATTTTTTTGTCGTTTTTAACCGATTTTTTTTGTCATTTTTTGTCGTTTTAATCGATTTTTTTTATCGTTTTAACCGATTTTTTGTTGTTTTTTTTTGTTTTTGCCGCATTTTGATTTTTTTTTTTGTCGTTTTTACCGATTTTATGTCGTTTTTGTCGTGTTTTGGTTATTTTTGTCGTTTTTACCATTTTTTTTGTTATTTTTTGTCGTTTATACATTTATTGTCGCTTTTTGGTCATTTTTGTCGTTTTAACCGATTTTTTTGTCGTTTTTTATCGTTTTTGTCTTTTTTGTTATTTTGTCGTTTTTACCGGTTTTTTGTCGTTTTTACCATTTTTTTCATTTTTACCGATTTTTTTTTCGTTTTTACCGGATTTTTTTTTATATTTGTTCATTTTTTTCGTTATTATTATTTTTTATTTTTTTTGGGGAATATTTATATTGTCACCAAACATGGAAATGTAATTTTCAAGAAATTTAATTCCTTAAAATTTGATTCTCGAAAATATAGAATTTTCGGTTATATAGTATTCCGCATACCAAACGTCCTTTAGAGCATCTCCAACCCTATTGTGAGTTTAAAATTCTCTTCTTGAAAGTAAACTTAGATGCTGCTTCATTCTCTTCTTTATAGTTCCCATTATTCAACAACAGCAGCAGAAATTCAAGAAGAGAATTTATACCATCAAAATTCCAATTCAACACCAGTCGGAGCCTCTGATCCTGTCGACCTCCTCGAACCCTTTTCGTCTCCACATTCGCTGCCAGGTCCGACTTCGCGGTCTGGTTTCTGGACTTGGCGGACTCGAGCATTCTTGCACTGATCTCCTTCGAGTGAGGATCACGAGCCCGACATCAACCCTTGCTAGTAATTCGGCAAACAAAAAAAATCTGGACCGGCAAAAATACGAGTATAAATCGACACAGTACAAATAAAATACGTTAAAAAAAGTTGGTCGAATATTCGTCAAATGAAAATATTAAAGTTAGAAACTTCATATACTTAAACATGGATAAAGTACCAAAAAAAAAAAAATTGACTGGCACCCCACTTTTTTTTTTATACTTATTTAAAGTGCACCACACAAATTTACATGAATGTATGACATCCCCCACTTTTGACGGTTTTCGTCCAAAACGAACGGTTAACCGCTTTGACCAATTTTTTTTGACGAAAATGCCCTCGTTTCCTTTTGTGTGTCCCCCCTTACCGTCACCCCGTGGCTGACTCCCCTCTCCGTCATCTCGCCGGAGTGCCTCCGCCCCTCACCACCACCACCACCACCATCATCATCACCACCACCACCATCAACCATCATCACCACCACCGGCACCCTCCCGCTCCACCCCCTCCCCTCCCGCTCCGCCCCTAGCCCTCACCACCGCCGCCACTGCAAAACTTCCTGCACAAAGCCACCACTGCTGCTGCAGTGCACTGCACAAGAATAAACACCAAATAGTAAAACAAAGAGCTAAAGCAGCAAAGGCTAAAGCTAATGAACGAATGAAGATGAGAGATGTTAATGGCAATGTCTTCTTTGTCTCTCTTTCTCTTTCTCTTCCTCCAATGTCCAGATGATCCATATTTTTGTTTCCCTTTCATTTTTTTAGAAGGACAGCAACAGGCTTTGTGGGGGTGTTTATTGATGATGGTGGTGGTGGTGGTGGTGGTGGTGGCCGGGGGTGGGGGGGGGGGGGGGGGGGGGGGGGGGGGGAGGGGTGCGGCGAGGTCGGGTAAGGGGAGGGTAAGGCGACGTCGTGGAGGGGGGCCGAGCACGGCGGGAGGGAGACGGATAGTTGACACGGGGAAGGGGACGACCAACATGGGGTATTTTCGTCCAAAAAAATTAGTCAAAGGGGTTGACCGTTCGTTTTGGACTGAAACCGCCAAAAGCGGGGGGTGTCATACATTCATATAAACTTTTGGGGTGCATCTTAAATAAGCCTAAAAAAAGTGGGGTGCCACTCAAATTTTCTAAAAAAAAAAACCTTATTAGATTTGCATCATTAGCTAAATAAGACCTCATGGACGTTATGTTAATTAAATCCTCCCGCAATAGATAACTTAATCAAAATAGTTTCCTCCGTCTGTTATGGCCTCGTTCGGTTCGCGGAATAGAAGGGAAAGGAAATCAATTCCTTGTCATTTCCTTTCCTTTGAAATTTTTTAATTTCCATTGATTTTTCTTTCCGATGTTTGAAAATGCCAAAGAATCTGAAAAGGAAAGTAAATACTTGAAAGTGATTCCTTGCTTGGATGATGAAATCATTTTCCTCCATAATTTTTCTTCCATTGGGAAATCACTTTCATTTTCTCCTCAATTTCTTTGGCATCCAAACATAGGAAAGTAATCACTTTCCTTTCTCAACCCGCTGATTCCACGAACCAAACGAGACCTATCAGTTGGAAGTAAACTTAGATGCTGTTTTTTTTCAAAAAATAATTCATGTTATACCCAAAATACCCCTGTCGCATTTAAAACCACGACACGAATGGGAGTTTATTACAGGAATCGTTTTTTTTTTGCACTTGACCCCAGGAATCAGTTTGTATTTTATAAAAATCATGATACACCCAAAATACCCCTTAACATTTTTAAAAGGAATCTTGATATATACCCAAATAAATAAAAAATGAATGCAATGGATTTTTTTAACATGTATGTATTGTAAGGTTAGATTTAAATTTGAAAAAAAAAAAATTATAACAACATATACCCAAAATCTTTTTTATTTATTTATTGAGATATTTAGACTTTGGGACTCGAATAAGTTACGATATTTACATTTGGGTCTCCATAACAGATACAATTAGTATTGGGGTCTTGGACTAACAGTTAGTTCTTAAAACTCAACTAAAAAATTTTAAAAATGAGAAAAAAAAGAAGAAAAAAATGAAACAAAAATATGAAAAAATGGGGAAAAAACAAATTGTTGACATATTTAGACTTGTTTTTCGTTTTCTTTTCGGGTTTTTTTTGGTTTTTTTTTTGGTTTTTTTTCCGTTTCTTTCAATTTATTCATTTTTTTGTTTCGTTTTTTCCTTCTTCTTTTTTTCCATTTCTCCCCTTTTTTCGATTTTCTTGATGTTTTTGTTGTTTTTTTTTTATCTTTTTCATTTTTTTCGGTTCCTTTCATTTTATTCCTCTTTTATTCCTTCTTTTTTGAGTGGTTTCCAAGTTGTATTAAAAGATAGTCACGTTTACGTGCGTTGCACATATCAAAAAATAATCTAGATATTAGTAGAAAATTAGATAGAAATTTATATATACACATACAAAATGGTGTATGTTATTTGTATATACAAATACAAAAGTCGATAAAAATAATTGTATATATTATTTTGTATTAATAACGAATTAATACATACAAATAAATATATTAATATATTAATACAAAATAAATATAAATAATAACAAATAAATATATTAGTACATAAATAAATACAGATAATAATAAATTAATATAGATAGTATCAAATAATATATTAGTAACCATCCAAAACCTAATAGCCTTCCTCAATCTCCTGCCACCAAAACAAACCTAAACTAAGCTAATAAGGGTTTTTTTTGCACTTTACTCTTAGGTTTTAGATGGGTATAATTGTCATTTTATATCTAATTTGACGTTCGTTAATGGTAGAAATCAAATCTGGAGTAAACTGAGCTAAATAAAAAGTTGAGGTCGTCTTAAACTAGGGGTCTATTTTTTGCAAATATTATTCCTCTAAGGAGGGTTTTTTTTTTTTTTTTTACTTTACCCGGTAAAGTATAAAAAAAAACCTTTTAGATTTGTATCGTTAGCAAAATAAGATCATGTAGACGTTTGCATCAACTAAACCCTCCCGCAATAGATAACTTGATCAAAATAGTCCCTCCCGTCTATTATCAGTTAGAAGTGAACTTCGATGAAACTTTTTTCAAAAAAAACCAGGATGTGCCCAAAGTACTCCTGTCGCTTTTAAAACCACGACACGAATGACAGTTTATTACATGAATGGGTTTTTTGCACTTTACCCTAATGGGTTTAGATTTTTAAAAACATTATGATATACCCAAAATAATCCTAACACTTTTAAAAAAATTCTTGATCTACCTAAAATAAATTTAAAAAAAATGAGTGCAATGGATTTTTTTTAACATGTATGTAATGTAAGGTTAGATTTAAATTTTAAAAAATTAAAAAAAAACTAGAGCAGAATATACCCAAAATCTTAATATATTTTAGAATTTATTAAGATATTTAGACTTTGGGCCCCGCATGTAGTGCCTCGTCCCGCTCAGCTCAACCGGATGAATCGAAAATCAACGGCGTTTGGACTTAGCCATGCAACAGCTTGCTCAAAATCCTTCTCGGTCGAGGCAACTTCTCGTTCAGGTGGGTGGCTTCGATGAACTTGCATCAGCTTTGCCTTCACACTTAATAAATGGATCTTTTTCAATTGCACTGAGTAGGTATGCTAATAAAAGAGACGAAACCACATAGCTAAAGGGAATAATCCCACTCTGAGTCAGATTTTATTGAACATGGAAGTATTGAACTGGATGCTTAGATATCACTCTACGATGATTTTCAAAATTTGGCACTTGGTCTTTCGACCACACGTATTGAGTTGAGCAAAGTAACGCCACGGGCGATCGACTTGATGTCATAGCAGCCACTGTCCCACGGTTCTATGGCTTGTATAGCCACACGTTCCTATGATCTCAAGGCTCGTCATATAGAGTATAACTTATATGGTAGTGTCACACAGAACACAGTTGGTTTAAGGCATAAAAAACGGTTGGTTCAAATGGTAAGTAGAAAGGCTACGTAGTAGCCATTCCTGGGTTTCATAAGAAAGGCTATGTAGTAGCCGTTCCTGGGCTTCATAAAGGCACTATGGAAATGAAAGATAGGTATGGAATCACTGAGAAGAGTAATGACCATGTAGGATGATCAGTTAAGTAGGCACCATTGCATGGTCATTGGACAACTTGTGCACAAGGGCGAGGGTTCCTCGAATGGTAACCCGGGGCCACGGGACCGATTCGATCCTAGGGGAACGTTGGATAGCTGAGAAAGACACGCTCTAGTAATTTGGGAACTTCCAGGGGGCTCACTACCCGGCTGGATGATTTGCCATCTAAATCAAGCTGTAAAGTCCAGGGATAGCTAGACTTGCTAGTGACCTTTCATATAGATCGATGAGTCGACATAATAGCGGTGATCTGTGTGCATGCCTTAGATTGTGTCAATAAGTGTATGCACGGTATGAATGAGTCACAAAATATTTGCACGGTATGTATCATAATTATTGAGCCTAAGATTTGGCCTCAATAGAGTCGTGTGTTCAGACACAGTATGCAATGTCTGGTTAACAAGGAAGTTTGACACAAACTTTATAATTATTGGCTGAGTCTGTGGCATGCCGAAACGGCAAGGCCGATTAGTAGCAAGGCGCGACTACGACATTGCATAATTGGGTTTTGTAGCACGGTCACAAGAATTTTGGAGCACGATCATGTTGTTGCAATAGTATTTATGCCATAAAACTAATTCTAAGGCAAGATTAGAAAGACCATAATAAGAATAAGTTGCACTCAATAAAATAGCGTGTTGGTTTTTTATAGGTGGACGAGATGCCCCTCACCAGTACGGTTGTGTACTGACACCCCACCAGTTTTCATGCGCAGGTTACCGATACTTGCTAGTTCGAGGCGGAGCTTGATTGGACGGGCTGAGGCATGGAGTTTCTTGGCGTTTAGAGGCGTGTGGCCGTGTTGAAGATTTTACCTATATAGGACATAATGTATGGACATCGTATTCTGAAGCATCCACAAGTTATAAGCCTTCGGGCATGATATCATTGTATTGAGAGATGCGAGAGAGAGCAGAGTGATTTGTATTTAGAGAGAAAGTGAGCCTGAGTGATTATAATCTTGGCCTTGTGCCATTTGTAGTTTCGCTGATTATTCAATAAAGATCATTTTGTTTCTATACATCGTATGTTATTCATCTTTTCTGCTCGAGACTTCCGTGCGATGACCCCGTCGCTAAGCTGCTGTAATCAGCCATTATGAAAATCATCTTGCGTAAGCGCAACTTAGGCTCGCGCGACATCACGCCCTAGCGAGGACGATCGGTTCTACAGAACCGGGACATGACATTGAATAAGTTACGATATTTGTATTTGGGTCTCCAAAACATAATTAGTGTTTGAATATTGGACTAATGGTTGAATGTTAAAGCCCAACTAAAAAATAAAAAACAAGAAACACAAGAAGAAAATAAAAAATAAATAAAAAGAATAAAAAACTAACGATTCAAATATTTGGACTTTTTTTCGTTTTTTCTTCCTTTTCGTTTTTTCACTTTTTCTTTTTTTTTTTGTTTTGGTTCATTTTTTATTTTTATTGATGTTTTCGTCGATTGTTTTTGTTTTTTGTTTTTTGTTTTATCTTTTTCATTTTTTATTATTTTAGTATTCCTTTTTTATTATTTTTGTTGTTTTTTTTTTGAAAAAGATTTTCAAGTTGCATTAAAAAATTGTCACGTTCACGTGCATTGCACGTATCAAAAAGTAATCTTGATATTATTAAAAAATTAGATAGAAATTTATCTATACAAATACAAATTGGGCGTACATTTATTTGTATAAACAAATAGAAAATTAGATAGAAAATTGTATCGATTCATTTGTATATATTATTTTGTATTAATAACAAATTTAATGTTCAAATTAATATATTAATATATTAGTATACAAATAAATATAGATAATAACAATTAAATATGTATAAATAAATATATTAGTACCCATCCAAAACCTAATAGCCTTCCTCAATCTCCTGCCACCAAAACATACCTAAACTAAAATAACAAGGATTTTTTTGCACTTCACCCATAGGTTTTAGATGGGTATAATTGTCATTTTATATCTAATTTGATGTTGGTTAATGATAGAAACCAAATTGGGTGCAAACTGAGCTAAATAAAAAAGTTATAGGGTTGTCCTAAACTAGGGTTTTTTTTTTGCAAAAAAATATTCATCTAAGTAGGGATTTTTTGCACTTTACCCGACTAAAATTTTCACCTATCTTTATAGATTAGAGCATTAGGATCTGGGGATGATGATACTAAGGCTGGGCATGTTGTTAGGGTTGGACATGTCATTGAAGCCACCCATATTCTGCAGCTGCCAATCGGTAAACTGCTTTTGTTGTGAAGGAATGCCACAACTTACATAGGCACCTGAATCTTGAGAGGAATGCTGAGAATTCCTCACCTGAATATATAGTTGTTCTTGATGGAAAAAGGGTCCATCCCCAAAATGAATTAATATGGATTCGATCCATGGAGATCGCTCACCCATGGTTGGGTTCGGCCATATACTTAGCTATTTTTCTGGGTGCATTTTTTTGACATGATTCAGTTTTTGGAGGTTGGTTTGGATGTGTTGCAGTCATTATTAGGCTCGGTCTTCAATACGATAGTTGTAGGAAAAAGTTCTCTTTAATCCTGACTTTAAATCAGGACATTTGAAGGTGTATTGAAGAAGTTATGATTATCTGAAGTAGCCTACATGTTCATATTCTGCATGCATTCAGCATGCATGCAACATTGATGTTTTGTCTTCCTTCATGCATTGGGAGATGGAAGGACTGATTTTGGGAGATGGAAGGGCTGCTCTTTGGATTTCTCCATGCATAGAAAGTGACGTACCCAAGAGGCACATCCTTCCTATAAAATAGTGGGGAGGTTAAAACAAGATGAACAACAACAGACACAACAACATACACAACAAAAGCACATATAATTTCACACTTGTAATCCACCTCAAGTGAGTTTGTGAGAGAAAGTAATCATCAAGTTAAGTTGTATAAACTTGAGAGAAGATCCATTTATAATCTTTCATTTATAGTAAAAATGACAAAGAAGCGCAGGTGAGGACGTAAGCTCAAATTGAGCTGAACCTCTGTAAATCTTACGTGTGTGATCGCTTATTTTTTCTTCCCTTCCATTTTTTATTTTTACCTCATCGCAAAGACGAAAAAGGTATTATTTTTTCCAACAGTAGTATCAGAGGACATGTTGCTAATCTTCTTGTGTTGAGATGGAGACTCCCATCGGTGGCATTTTGAATGATCAGCTTGAATGGACGCAATTGGATGATATGGAAGGTGAAGATGATGGAACTTCTTTATTGCAAGGACCTCTACGCACCGGTTGAAGGTGAATCCTCGAAGCCGGAGACCATGAAGGCGAAAGATTTGAAGTAGCTCGATCGGAAGACTATTGGCACCATTCAACAATGGGTGGATGACAGTGTATTCAACCATGTGTCAATTGAGACTTTGGCATATAGCTTGTGGAAAAAACTTGAAGATCTCTACGAGAGGAAGACCAATGGCAACAAAGTTTTTTTGATTTGAAAGCTTGTCAATCTCAAGTTCAAGGAATATGACTCCATATCTGAATATCTAAATAAAATTCAAAGTATTATGAATCAACTTGCATCCATAAAGATGGTATTAGACGAAGAGCTTCAAGCCCTTCTTTTGCTTAGCTCGTTGTTGGATAGTTGGGAGACTCTGATGGTGTCTCTTAGTAACTCCACACCTAACGGAATTGTATCCATGAATCTAGTTATAAGTAGCCTTTTGTATGAAGAAATTCGAATAAAATCATCTGAATCCTCTTATTCTCATGCCCTTGTTACGGAGAATAGGGGAGAAGCAAAAGTCGACATCCTCAGAACTGAGACAATTCAAGAGAAAAATCAAAGACTTTGAAGGACATCAGTTGTTATCACTATGGTAAGAGTGGACACATAAAACGGGAATGATGCAAGCTCAAGAAAGAACAAAAAGAAAGGAGGACTAATAAAAAATAAGAAAAGAACGAAAGTGCAGTCGTTGTCACTGATAATTAAATTGTACTTTTCTTGGCGTGTAAAAAAAATGCAAATCTCACTTGCCATGACTCAATGGGTGATTGATTATGGTGCCTCCTACCATGCTACTCCTCGAAAGGACTACTTCACTTCGCTTTGTGAAGGCAACCTTGGAACGATAAAAATGGGTAATAAAAACTCTTTTCAAATTCTTGCCATTGAAAATATTTGTGTTACCACTAACCTTGGAACAAAGATGATTCTAAAGGATGTTTGATTTGTGACCGATCTTTGTCTAAATCTTCTCTCCACTGGTAAGTTTGATGAAGAAGGATACACAAGCAACTTTGGTAAAGGATGTTGGAAGCTTACCAAAGAGGCACTTGTGTCACGCCCCACTCCCGGAGGAGTGATCGTCCTCGCTAAGGCATGATGCCGCATGAGCCTAGGTTGCGCTTGTGCAAGGCCATGTCCAGAAACGGCCGATTTAAGATAGGCCACATAGTCACACAGAGTGTCCCCATTGCGGCAGAAGTAATTGAACACAAGTGAAAGCAAATACAAAACTCTTTATTGATATTCAAGAAGTGTTACAAGCAGTGATAGGCCGAGATTACAATTCGCTCAAGCTCTCTCTCGAAACATAAAAGGCGTGCCAAGCGACTTACAAGATGGAATGAACCATGGCGATATTTCGATACATTATGTCCTATATATGGTGCTTCAGCTCCTTTGTAACGCTCCAAGGCTCCAGAGTTAGCTCCGCACCTTAGCACGTTCGAGGGAAGACTCCGCACCAGAAGGGGTTCTTCCATACCCTGCAAGCAGACTATATGGTTATCAATACATTTCATGCACTGATGGGGAGGCTAGCTCGTCCGCTCACTATCATTACCAAACACGTTCAATTTACTTTCGTGCATCATCTATCAATTGATTGTCTTTCTAATCTTGCCTTAGGATCAGTTTCATGACATATATAAAAAACAAAACCTACCTCGTGTTACGAGCATCAAGTGTCGCATAGAAATAACATGCACAACTTACCATACTTATTGTACGATCTTTCCTGTCCATGGTAAACCAAGTTAGCCAACATAATATACGTAAAGACTCGATGAATTTGCATATTCAATACGAGTATCATTAGCATGTTGCTGCCTCAGGTGAAGTACTCAAGTTTCTTTCAGATATTCAGCTTACTTAGATTACTTGTTTAAATGCAAGGACTCACACGTGGATTGCCACCAGCGAGTTCACTTAATCTATATGCATTGATCGCTGGCAATACAAGCCATTTGGACTTTCTGAACATGGTATTCGTAGTATCTATCATACGGTAATGGCTGGTACACCCTGATAAGCTGTATATCGGCATTACGTCGCTTGAGCTGACCGAGCCCTCACCTAAGTCACCCGTAAGCCGTGATTCCTCCTAGGCCGGCACGATCCCTGGTCATCCAGCTTCTGATCGTCCGAGGAATCCTTCTTTCTCTTTCCTCGTCCATGAGTTTTCTGCGACCATTTCATATTCTCTTTTTATTTCTTTATCTTATCGACTCTCTGAGCCATAACGGATTATCGACTAGGTTGGCGGCGGCATCCGTGTAGCGCGGGTAGCGAGCCCCATTGCACGTCCCCGTCATACATATCGCTAATCATTTTTTTATTTTCTTTCTTTCTTTTATTCACTTATTCTCGACACGATCCCTGGTACACCGAGCTTCTGATCGTCCGAGTTTTTCTTTCTTTTCTTTTATTTTTTTTCATTCGTTCATTCATTCCTTTGTTCTATCTTTCATTTGTTCATTCATTATGCAGCTCCTGGTACGGGAACTGCCTTGGCGACCCAACGGTCCCGAAGCCTTTTGATGTTTCTATTACTTTGCTCGAAACGACTATTTTTATAGTCTTCTTGCCTCAATTCAGTAAACCATTCATTGTTTCTTGCCTCAAGTTGTGTTCATTGTTTCATTGCATACTTGAGCGCATAAGGTACTTGAAACGTAAGCTGTGCCTTAGCACGAGCGTGGAGTGCGGTGCGAGGATTCAAGTAAATTTCCAAGTTCATTTCCATGTTCTATACAAGCATACAAGATGAGATTATTTCCTTAGCTAGGTGCGTTGAGTTCTCTTATTAGCATGCAAGGGGTTAATGCCTAGCGATTTAGCAACATTGTCCGTATTACTATGCGTCTAGGCTAAGCAAAGACAGGTTCATCGGAGCCACCCACCTTAGTGATGATCGCATTGGCCGAGCGAGACTCCGAGCGCTCCTTTGAAAGTCTAAGTCTCGATTCTTCTGAAGGGCCAAGTCCGTTGACTTTGCCTTAGTTCATTACAAGGCAATATTTAGGTTTCGCGGACACTGTTGCGAATAAGGCAAAATGCTGACCTCTTATAACTCAGCGTAAAAGCGTGGCTTGCACAAAAAACAAACTAAAATCAATATTTGATCGAATCAGACTTGTGTGTTGCATGATTCGATTTCTTAGAATCTTCGAACCGACTCAATGCTTTTCTCGGGCCAACTTAACACTTGCATCGATTCACATCGAAATTTTATCAGGTCAACGTAAATCTTTGAGTCAACGACTCATCGTAATGTATCATGCGGAGCGGAGCATTACATATAATATATCACTCAAAACAAGGTTCGTCCTCAAACCAAAATAAACACTCAATCTAAGTGTTTCTCTAGATCATTTCACGATCTCGTGCCACTATTGTCTGAATCATACACATATTTTAGGTGTCCCACTAATATATACATTTCAGCCAAGCTTAGTTGTAGGATATTAGGACAAAGCAAATAGGTAACTTCTTATCCTCAATTACTTGCCATCTCGTACTTTCGATCGGACTTGGTCTCTAGTGTTTGTTCTCGCAATTCTATCGCATATGCATATCGATGCATACATGATCATCTTACAAAATTTACGACACACGATACGATGAAAGAATCACATATCTCATTTTACAGGTTTCATATAAACCATCAATCTATGCGTCGTGTCAAGTCATCGCGCATCCGATCGTAACAAATTCTGAAGTCCCGTCTCAATGGCATCAACTAAGTTCAACATGCCCAAGCCTTGTTCTAATCATATGGTTTTGCACTCGTAACTCTCTATATTCTCAAGACCATCCACGAATCACGTCTGAGGCTACCTCCGCTAGGTAACTTATCCGGACACCGTACTTAATTCTTACGACTTAAGAGGTCAACTTGCATCGCCGATGCTCAAAGGCAACAATCTCTTCGACACAAGATCTCTTACGATACGTTCATCTTCGATTCTCAATCGAGTACGAATCCTTTTTACCCAAGGACAATCCCAACTAGTTCGTTTCACCACATAGGTCGCTTGCTAAGCGTAGGCGGTTTACGAGAGTCACGATCTACGACATCATCTCTAGGGTCGTTCTCTTATTTGTTGTGCTCATATGTGGCATGATTTCTCAAAATTGTCCATCCGCGTCGCTATGTTAAGTCTGTCTGTCTATCTATCCGATCATCGACCAACCAAGTCTAATTGCGTACTCATCTGATCGATCAACAATCTCTGACCATATCGATCTAGTCGAAGGCTACTTTGCTAAATTTTGAAACACGATAGTCAATTGCCTAAACTTATCCTCAACATGCACTACATCATCATTCATCCTCGATGTAATTTTTTATACGATTTTATTAGGGTCATCCTATGGTCTCCGATAATTTAATTTGATTTGGCGGTCAAGTCTTCTAGGGTCAGTTGCCCCGAAGCCACCATCAATAATTGAAGATTATCAACGAGGGACAGTTACTATGAACCATGTTATATCCTATCTCGGAGCCAAATTAATTCCCGACAATCACTACCAGAATAGGCTGAATTAGTGACATCCAAAAACGTCGCTAATAAGTAAAAATACGTCGCTACATATATTTAGCGACGTAATTAGCGACGAAAAAAGTAGGTCACCGAAAAGCTAGTCGCAGAACAAAAGTTCGTCGTCAATCATCACTGTTGCGACGAATTGTCTACGACGCTAAAATGTCGCAAACTTAGCGACGTTCGACGACATTTACAGTACCTCGCCAACTTAGCGACGTATATAGCGACGTCTATTCGTCGCATGTAGTGACATGGCAAGGTTTGCCATGTCAGCAAGTTGAGCGACGTTTAGCGACGGGCCGTCGCAGTTAGCGACGTACCGATACATCTTTGCGACGTACTTTTGCGTCACAAAACCATCACAAAAAGTCGCAAACCGTCGCTAATATGCTGGAAAATTAAAAAAAAATATATAATGCAGTTTTCAAATCCTGCACACTGTACTTTATATACAGTTTAAACACTAATATGGAAATGGGAGATGATAAAAATGTATTCAAATCCTGCACCCTGCACATTGCACTTTACACTTTACACTGTACTTTATATCTTCACAAACATCATCACAAACATAAATATATTCAAATCCTGCATACTGTACTTCACAGACATATATCATCACAAACATCCAATAGAGTCAAATAAAAATGGGAGATAATAAAAAGTCTTCCACCAAGTGTATAAATAAAAGTGTACTAATAAACAATTTGCCCAAAGGGCCAATACATACAACTCATAAAAAAATCAATGAAATTACTGAGGACCCCTGCTGCGCATCTGAGATAGCATGAACTCATACTACTCCTGTGTGAGCTGCACCATAGGGGCAGCAGGAGGCAGTACAATGTCTGGAGTCGACGCTGTCGATGGACCGGGAGGACGTATCTGCTCCAGCTCTTGCAGTCGCTCAACATGCGCAGCAAGGGTACTCACCATCCTCTGAGAACTCTTTTCAATCGAAGTATGTATCTGAGTGAGTGAGGCAGACATGGTCCTCTGCGATCCCTCCAGCTTGACCTGTCTACGTTCTGTGCGCTCCGTAGACTCGATGAGTGTATGCAAGCTGGCAGTTGTAGCCTGCTGCAGACTCATCAGCTCATGTATACTGCGCTCGACTGCATCAAATCGTCCGGTGATCATCGGATCGTCGCTCTGCGGTATGGTGATCAGAAATCTGCTGCTGCAACTCGCGACGCAGCTCGTCGATCTGATGACCAATATCCTGAGCTCGTGATGATGCATGTGAAGCTGGAGACTGCACACTGACAGAGGGGGCTCGGGATGACTCTGATGCCAAAGAGGCACCGTAGGATCCCTTACCGTAGTACGTACCCTTCTGAAGACCACCAACGACGGTCATCCAGAGGTCGTCCGGCGATGGAGCTGTAGGCGGCTGGGAGAAAGTACCAGCCCCTCCCTCTGCTGGCGCACCAGCAGCAGCAGCCACCTCCTCTTGTAGCCAAAGAAACTCGGCCTAGAACAATGTTTGCTAACGTCTAAGTGTTTGCTAAAGTCTATATTGATATCTATTTTTCTGTTTTCTAAATTATAGTAAATTAATATAAAAAATAGAATGTACATATGCCTGTATCGTCCTCTCGTCAATAAACTCCCCAGCCATCCGATGGGTGACCAGAAAGACGATCACTATGTTGGGGTCCTCACCCTTTTTTACCTGTTAAAATATATTATCTATTATTAGTATTAAACATTCTATCCAACTATATATAAAATAATGTCCGTCATAGGAAATATAACAGACGACAAAAATGCTCCGTCATAGGAATGGAGCCACGACACCACTTACTAGCGCTCGACCGTGCCACCTTGGCCTTGTCAGACCGCTCCTGGTACCTGGCCTCGCCGAATCTAGCCTTCATCGCAGTCCACTGCTCTGACGTGATCCAACCATGGATCGGCTTTCCGGAGCGATCACGAGACTCCTGGTCGTAGATCGCATCACGGATGAGCTTGCCTGCGACAGGAAAAAATTGGGCCTCGATCTTCGCCGCCCGGTGTGGTGGATAGAAATAGGTCATCTACAAGAAGTAAAATAGAAAGAGTTGTATAATATACACAAATGATTATTAAAATTTAAAAATAAATAATTTTTTACCTTGAAGTGGGCCAACCAAAAGGCCTTCCTATCTGCGGGAGCATCTGAGTAGTTAATCCAAGGCCCACCATAGTTCTGCCTCAGAAATAACTCCAGCTGTCTCTGTACTGCAGGAGGCCGATATCTATACAATAATAAATTTCATAAATATATATGTACATATAATCATTTGAGAAATATATATTAACTAATTAACTTACTTCGTAGGCCCGTCCGTCCAAATCTCCATACGCGTCTCGTCCGGGGGAGCGTATGAGGGTCGCTCTCACCTCCTGCCTGACCAGGATCAGTCTGATCGCCGTCCTCCATATGCTCGGCGTCGGCTCTCTCCATGGAGCCGTCGGCAGGAGGAATGCTGAACGCGGGAGGAATGTTGGACGCGGGAGGAATGCTGGACGCGGAAGGAATGCTGGACGCGGAAGGAATGCTGGACGACGAGGGAGGAGTCGCCAACCTGCTGGAACTGCCCTGTTCCGGTAATGGACCGGGAACAGAATGGTACACTGGCGTACTCGGAGATGAGGATGAGGGTACGGAATCTGCATCCCCAACCTAACGCACACGGAACTGCCTAACATAATATCCTCCGCATCGTCCGGGTTTAGTCATACCTGATAATAACATATGACTATGATAATTTTTAAAAATCTGTTATGTCTATCATATAAATATGTATATTGCCATCACTAAAGTGTCAAATATGATGATAAAACAAACGTACAGATTTAATCCTCTTCTGAAAATTTATCTAATTCGTTTAGCTCATCTTCTTCTTCTTCCTCCTCTACATCTTCACTTTCATCTGCATCTTCCTTTTCAGATAATTCTACTTCTTCTACATAATTAGATGTGTAATGAGGAACTTCCGTCGTGTCCACTTCTATAATATTTGTTACAAGAGGTAGTTCATCCTCTTGATAAGCTATATCGTCAACCTCAAAGGTATTTCTAGCTTTGGTCTTGCATACTGCCCACCAGTCCAACCTTGTTGTTCCCCGTTTAGGATAACTTGTGAAGTACACGAGCTGAGCCTGACTTGATAGGACAAATGGTTCATAGGCTTGATATCGACGCCGATAGTTTATATCCACAAGACCGTGTTTGTCTACTTTCTAACCTTGACCTTCAATCGGATCGAACCAATCACCCCTGAATAACACAATCTTAGCAGGCTCTATTCCATAACTATATGTCAGCTCCATAATCTCCCGTAGGACGCCATAGAAATTGTTGTCCGCATCAACATCTTTGTAGTTCGAAGATCTAATACACAAACAGCTGTTTTTGGTGTAATCGATATCCACAAAGTTGTCTCTGATCGGACAAGTTGTTGACTTGAACCTAAACCCATTCACACAGTAGCTTGGCCATATTTTTGCAACATAAATTGGTCCCTTGGCTAGCGTTCTAATAGACTCATTCTCAAGTCTTGCATATGGACGATCGACCTAAATATCACGAAAAAAGAAATTAAGCTCATTCTTAAGTGCATATACAGAAAGGTAATTACAGAGTTCTCAAGTCTTACATATGCACTCAACCATGATGGGAAATAACACCTCATTTCTTGTTCTAGTTATTCTTCTGTTATGTGTGGCCTACATGACCTCACATCATTATTAAATATACTGAAAATAACATCGTTCAATTAATGTAATAGTATAATAATCAACACTATTAAAATAATGTAGACGTATTAATTACTTACCCCTCCAGCTTCTCTACTTCATCATCGTCGCAGTTGAGTAATACATACACCTGAGCAGCCCTTAGCTCATCATCGTTCAGATATCTCTTCTTCATTTTACCCGATGGCTTTCCTGGAGCATTGAATACCTTCAGTATTGTATCATTACATTCATGATCTCCGTCGTCATTTCTGAAAGCTCTCGTTCTATTAGTTGCAACATGAGGCTTGAAATACATCGAGCGAAAGTTTGTAATCTCCTCGAGAATATAGGCTTCACAAATAGAACCCTCGACCCGTGTCTTATTTTTTACCTTTCTTTTTAGGTGATTCAAATGTTGCTCGAACGGGTACATCCATCGATATTCGACGGGTACACCAACACGTGCCTCATAGGAAAGATGAATCGACAAATGCTCCATAGAGTTGAAGAATCCAGGAGGAAACACCCTCTCTAGCTTGCACAGTGTTACCGCAATGTCCTTCTCTTGCTTTTCTAGATGATCAACGAGCAATTTCTTAGAACAAAGATCCCTGAAGAATATGCTAAGCTCCATCAATGGATCCCAAACTGCCTGCGATAAGAATTCTCGAAATGTAATCGGAATTAACCTCTCCATGAATACGTGACAATCGTGGCTCTTCATACCCGTCAATTTGTTTTCCTTCAGATCGACACATCTTCTCAGATTTGACACATATCCGTCTGAAAATTTTAGGCCCTGGATCCACCGACAAAGTTACACTTTATCTTTCTTGTCCAGTGAGAAAATTGACTTCGGCAGAAACTGTTTTCTATTCTCCTCTATCAAATACAACGCAGGGCGTTTGCATATTTCTTCTAAGTCCAACCTGGACTTGGGATTGTTTTTCATTTTTTCATTTACGTCCATCATAGTATTAATTATGTTATCAAACACATTCTTCTCAATATACATGACATCAAGGTTATGTCTGATCAGATTGGTACTCCAATATGGCAGATCCCAGAATATGCTCCTCTTTGTCCAGTTATGATCTCTACCAAATCTATCGTACTTGTACCCAGTTGTAGGATCTTCGATAGCACTTGGAAAATCTCTAACCTCCTCTCATATCGTGGCTCCGTACCACCTTGGCGGTGGATCACCCTTCTCTATAACGCCGACACGGAATGCATTCATGTTCCTTTTGAATGGATGATCTTTTGGCAAAAATTGTCGATGACAATCAAAGAAGCACAGTTTTTCTCCGTGTTTCAAGCGAAAAGCCTTAGTATAGTCCATGCAATACGGACATGAGAGACGGCCATGAGTGCTCCATCCAGATAACATTCATAGGCCGGAAAGTCGTTGATGGTCCACATAAGGGTTGCTTTCATCTAAAAATTCTGCTTCCTGGAAATATCGTACGTGTTAGCACCTACTTCCCATAACTGATTCAACTCATCTATCAAAGGCTATAAGTACACATCAATGTTCCTCTTGGGATTGTTCGGACCAGGAATTATAACGGTTAGAAACATGTACTGAGTCTTCATGCACATCCAAGGCGGTAGGTTATACGGAGTGACAAATCACATGCCAGCACGAATACTGGGATCCCGAAAGACCAAAAGGAGTAAAACCATCAGAAGATAGCCCCAACCTGACATTACGCGGATCTGAAGCAAAATCAGGATACACTCGATCAAAGTGCTTCCACGCTTCTCCATCGGATGGGTGATCCAACACTTCTTCAATCTGTTCTCGCATGTGCCAACTTATATTTTCGGCCATCTCTTTCACCATAAATAATCTTTGCAACCGCGGCGTTAAAGGCAAGTAGTGTATTGAATCGGTCGGTCTTCTTGTACCGGTAGACCTTCATGTACTAGTTGTCTTATAGCGATCAGCACCAAAAAATCTGTACACATCTGCGTCCTTGTCGTCTTTGTAGTACAACATGCACCCATTGTGACAAGAATTGATTTTCTCGTATCCCATCCAGAGCGATCTCACCATCCTCCTAGACCGATAGAAGTCTTTAGGTAACTTAGCACCCGCCGGCAAGATCTCTATAATCAACTCCAACACTCGATTGTAGTATTCTTGTGACATGTTAAAATCTGACTTAATGCTCAACAGACTTGTAACCACCTCAAACGGTGAATGATCCTCACAACCGGGATACAATGGAGTCCTTGCATTCTCCAGCAACTCTATGAACTTTGCAGCATCGACATTCGATGCCTTCTCAGCTGCATCATGAACGAAACTAGGCCCCGCAGCGTCGAAAACCATGTTCACGCACCCGTCGTCGTATGCATGATTATCTGAAACAAAATTAGGTCCCGCATGCATATACGGCTCAACATAAGGCTCCGGCTCTGATGCTAAAGACACAAGTTCTCCGTGTGCGGTCCACTGATAGTAATTAGGCATGAAATCCCTCGAGTACAAATGATATGTCACTTCCACTTCTGGATAATATTTTACGTTATGATATTTCACACACGGACACTTAATTTTGGTGCCGTCCATGTACTGAGGGAACGCCTTAGCAAACTGCAGGAACCGCTCTACTCCCGCTATGTATTCATCTCGTATGCCACACATATCATCAGGATGACGATTGAACATCCATGAACGATTCTGCAAGTAGTAATTCATATCCATTTGGAAATAATTCTGCAAAGATGGACACACAATTATCCAATAGGCACAAATTCGTTTCATAAATACCTACACAAATTGGACATCTGGACACGAACCACTTGACACAGAGGTAGGGGCAACCACTGACAAGCCCTCCCTCAAGTTTCGTGTCGGTTGGATGCATGTCGGACACGAAATCGTACGTGCACGCGATTTGGACTATGCGTGCACAATCGTAAATTCGACTCTGATACGCCTTGGTATCTTGGACACACGACTTGTGGACCCAATTCAATTCAAGGTGATAGACACGAAGCCCTACCCCTACTCTCCACGTGGACACGAGCTCGTGGCCAATGGCACACTGTATCGTGTCCAATTCGACCCGACCCCATTGCACGATACTGGTTTTCTGCTATGTACTCATATTCTGTTATTCTCTGTTTGGACACCTTCGTGTCCAATATTTAGACACGCATACTCCCCTCTGACACGTACACATATGGGGAACACTTTTGTACAACTATTTTTTAGGTTTTATTGAGTTTGGATTTCAATTTGGTATTTTTGAAATGAATTCACTAATACAGTTTGATACTCGAAGAACTGGTTTCAAGTTCAAATAGACTTTGGGTTTGATTTTTGAATTTGGTTGGGGTTGATTATGAAGATGTGGTTTTGTCTGATACTTGAGTTTTGCAATGTAATGTGAACTGTTCGGGTCTTCATTTGATTTTTAGTTTTCAAATTCCTAAACTGTTTTCACTGATACTCGAGTATGTAATCTGAGTTGAGTAAAATTGTAACTGAGTTCTATGAATAGGATAGTATATCCAAAATCAGGCTCTATGTTTTTGTCATACCAGCTAATATGGCTGCGATAAATTCTAAACTCCATAACTAAAGCAGACGTTTACCTTATCAGGATATATCATAATTTAATCCACAAAATTTATCACGATGCAAGATCAAAGTTAACAACGAAAATCAGAAATTAAATTCAACAACGAATTTAAGGAAGAGCAAATGGAAATAAGTGAAAACAGATTTCGAGATAAGATTAGAGTGAGATCCTCAGGGGTCTTCCCAAGGGTACAAACTTGGTCTAAATTGACCCACTGAAATACAAACAAGAGACTAATTATAGCTAACGGTCCTATGCTGTGATGAGTTCTCCTATGTTGCAATCCTAGAAATCCTCTAGGTGTTCTAAATGTTATTCCTAGTGTTATCAAGTTGTCCTAGATCCTAATTGCAGGCATGCTTGGTACAATAACGTAACCAAACAACTTAAGTCTGGACCTGCATGGGCCGCCAAAAAAACATGTCACGACCCGATACCCAAATTGTTGGGCCGGGCCGAGCCATGTCCAGCCTACGCTTGGTCAAAGCGTAGTAAGCTGTTCTAAGAATAGACAAATAAAAAATCTAAGCAGCTAACAGTTCTAAAACCATATTTAAAGTTCATCACAACACAGCATCTATAAGCGAAGGTAACATGAGCATAGACTTAATAATACATAACCAAAGTATCTAACTGGAGACAAAGTCCAGTATCCAAATATAAGTATAGACAAAGTCTAGTCTCAAAACACAAGAAAAATAACTAAGCAAGGTTCCCCACTGGGGCCTCTACTGGAGCAAAGGCCAGGTCCTCAAAATCAGTGCCATAATATGTAACACATAGCATTTCATCCTCGAAAAGTGAACCTACAACGTTATCCTGTCAGGACGGGAGCAAGTACAACCTCTACAACTAAAGTACTGAACATATAATGAAGGAGATATACAACAAGAAACATGGTGTGATAAGTCTATAAAACAGAAAATACTAGAAACATGGCCTCATGGTACAACTGGGATCACAATATCATAGTAACACAGGGAACATGGCATATCTGGAATCATGGTATATCTCATAATCTATCATGGCAAGGATACATATGTCATAAAGACAGATGTATATGTAATATTTAAAATTATAGCAGGTACGTGATCGGTCAATAGATGTACAATGTGCTGGGGTACATAATGAAATGTACTTTCGTACAAGTGTAAAGGCGATAGATGTACATACGTACAAATACAGCTTTGAGAGTAAGGCCTACGGCGCAGTAACATATAAAATGAAACCTTGCTCGGTACTGTAGAGGGGGCATGATCACGTACTCAACTATCAGTTTCCCCATAACCCATATTCTAACATGTGAGAGATACGAGAACAGTAAAAACATATGAGAGATACTGGGATCGGTATAAAGCACGGTAGGTACTAATAGCAGTAAAACATGTGAAAGTACTGAGAGCAGTAAAACATGTGAATACTCGGGCAGATATAAGCATAGTGAAACATGTACGGGGAACCAGTAAGAAACATGTAAAGATATGATAACTGTCCTAAGCAGGGTAGGGACTAAATTAATGTAACATGTGAAGATTTAACTTGCTATCTCGGTTAATACATGTTCTAGCATTAAAAGACAGTAAATGAGTTTGTAGATGTACTTGCCTCGAGCAAAGCAAGAATACTAGTACGAAGATATAGATGTCCGGTGTCCTGTCAATAATGATATACAAACTCAGTTCTAAGTTATGTTCAATATTACACTAGTGGTGTGACACGACTCCTAACTGGATACTAGCCAAGTGGAAACCTAGCATAAAAGTCTAATATGGAGTGCCACTATATCCAAACTAACTCTCTAGGGTCTTTACACTAGTGCGGGTGAGGTCCAATACGCCTATAACTCAAAACATCACAAAATATTGAAAGTCGTAATTATTTAATAAATAAATCAAACTGTACACTATGTTCCAACAATGTTTGAGATAGACAAAAAGCTTAAATATATATAAAATAAAGTACCAAATGATCCTTGTTAATTATAGAAATTTATACTAATTTTTTTGGGATTTATAAACCTTCATAAATATTTATTAAAAATTAACAAACACATGTATCCTGAAAATGAGTTCTGTTTTCCCATTTTTATAAAATACCAAAAGTACTCATTAAATACTGAAAAAATTATAATAAATTAGCTAAATTAACATAGTATTTAAATACAATTTTTCCCAGATTTTTACAGTAAATATATATAAAAATTCAAAAACAGAAAGTAATAATATATGGAAAATAATTAATTACAAATTAAGGATAATACATAAGCAAAATCTACAGACATCGTCGGATGATAAAATAAATATTACCAACATGTCCAGAACGGTCAAATCAGCTAGGATAGCCTACCCATAAGTCCAATTTGGACACAGGGGTAAAATGGTAATTTTGGGTCAAAATGATGTCCGCCGTTAGACACACTTTGCACCGAAAAGCGTGTCGAAATAGAAGTCTACAAAACCTAGCAAATTATATGTCCACGAATTCAGAATGATGATACGAACCCAACGGTATGTCCAAAATGAAATTCCGATGTGCCGATCTCAAAATGATACGTTGACGCGGACACTTGGTATCCGGTTTACACGGAAATGCGTGTCGGAGCAAATGTCTTCAAAACTCAGCAAATTATATGTCAACGAGTCCAAAATGACGATACGAACTCAACGGTATATCCGGAATTGGATTCCGATGAGCGGATCTCAAAGTGACCCGTTGACTCGAAAAGTGGGACCCGCTTTGCACCGAAATACGTGCCAGGGCCCACGTTCTCCAAATCAAGCAAATTTTATATGAAAACATGCCAGAACGACGCCACGATTCTACTGGTGGTGTCAAAAATTGAATCCGGAGTCCCGGGTTCAAAAATGGAATTTTACAAGTGCAATTTAAATAATTCGGACGGCCAACTTTGGCGTCGAATTCAACCAAACAAACGTGCTTATAATGAAACGAAACCTAAAGGAGACAGGAAGATGGTTATACCAGCTGTGCACCAGAACTGACGGCGGACAAAACGGAGCTGCGACGGCGGAGTTATGAACCCGCGAAGTTGGCGTCACAAAACTGTCCAAAAACAGTTCAATTTAAAACGTCAACTTGGTGGCCAGTTTTGAGGTATCAAACGACAAAATTAACAGACGAAAATTGACAGAAGTGATGGTGGATATACCGAGATTGTAACGGAGCAAAGAGTTCGCCGATCCAACGGTCGGATCTCCCAGAAAACGTGCGCGAAGTTGCTGTCCTGAGACGCGAATTCTGAAGTTTGAAATCGCGCGTCACGGCGGGATTTCGACGTAAACGCATGAAACGTCTAGGCGGCGCGTCCCGGAGGACGGTGGCCGCCACAGGGAGGTCGCCCAGCCCGCGCGCAGCCGGTGGAGGGCCGGCCACGGCGACGGCAGCGCCGTGCGGCGGCGCGGCGGCGCACAACGGCGGCCTGCGCGCGCGCGCACGTGCGCCTGCATGCTGCTGCGAACGCTGCTGCGGCTGCTGTGGTTGCGCGGGGGCGGTGCTCGCCGGCCTGGCACGACGCGGCGGTGGTCGGGGCCGAGCGGACGGTGGTGGTGGTGGTGGTGGTGGTTAGAGTGGTGAAGGTGGTTATGATGGTGATGGTAATGGGGTTATGATGGTGATGAAGTAGTTGATGGTGGTGGTGATGTGTTAGGGAGGAGGAGGAGGAGTCGGGGAGGAGGAGATGGTGAAGGAGGTAGTGGCTGGTGGAGTGCTCGGCCGGGGGGGGGAGTCGGTCGAGTGAGGGGGGAGGAGAAGTGTGTGTGTGTAGTTTAGAGGAGAGAGAGAGAGAGAGAGAGAGAGAGAGAGAGAGAGAGGTGTATGTATGTATATAATATAAAGAGAGAGAGAGAGAGATATTTGAATGGGAGAGAGAGAGACATAAATGAGGTCGGTTTGGGGGGGTTGTCCTCTTGCTGTAAAGAGAGAGGGGAATGGGTGATGTGGTGTTTGGAGAGAGAGAGTAAGAGAGAGATATATACATATATATGTATATACATATAAAAGAGATATTAAATGAGATATTTGTAGAATAGAGAGAGAATAAATAGATATTTAAAATAGAAAAAATAGAAAAATTATGTAAGGTATTTGGGCAGTCATGAAAGGGCAACGTGGAGCTTGGGTTCGAGTTCGGTCGAGCCAGGTCGAGTCAAAATCGAACCGGGGGAAATATTCGAATTAAAATGGGTATTTATAATCATGGGAAAATAAATAATATGCGGGGACTCCAATAAATGGGACACAAGTTTCATGTGGATAGTAGGCTTCGTATGGGCCACGTCCATACTTTGGGTCGACTAGGTTGGATCGATGTCGGGTCCTAAATTTAAATTAGAAATAAAATCAGGTTTAACGGTAGAAAATAAATCGGCCTAAATTGACCCGAAAGTTGTGCGAAGAAAATGGAGCACAAAATGGAGTGTCTGAGTGGGACACGAAGGTCATGGGTGGAGAGCGTCTCGAGTAGATCATTCATGAGAAGTTGGTTCTGAGAAAACGACTGGTCTGATGCTCCTAAATTAAAAGTCACGATGACGTGCAAACGAAGATCAAAAATAAAAGTGGGAATAATTATTCAATGATTAATTGGTCTAAGTTGACCCGAAGTTGCACGATACAAAAAGAGCACAAGAAAACGAATTTAAGTGGGACAGGATATATCAAAACGAAGATAATCTTGTCTACAACAAAATCCATGAAGAGAGTTTACAGAGATTGGCATCCCTGACGCTCCAGAAGTCAAAGTCATGGAAAGGTACATTAATGGTCAAAACAATTAAATAATAAAACATTTATCGAAATTAATTTATTCAGAAAATAAAAAATAAACCCTGAAATTCAGGGGGCTTACATCCTGCCCACCTTACAAAAATTTCGTCCTCGAAATTAAAAATCATCCAACCGGTCAAACTATAACATGTAGCTGCTCTGGCTACGATACTCAATCTGCTACCCTTGAAATCATCTCTTCTGTTTCTCCTTACAATCTTTTTGGTTCAGGTTCAACAAAGTCCTTCTATCATAAACTATGTCATACATCCTTTAAAATCTTTCATACTAACATGGAACATTAACGTATACCCTAAAATATAGGTCATTCTCTGGACCTGTCTATAAGCCTAAAATGCTTAATCATCAACCATATTTTCAACCTCAATTATAAATACTGGATTTCCTTATCGTATCCTAAGTATCCATATTCTATCAATCCACAGTTCCTTAGCATCATTTATCGTCAATCCTTTCCTACAGTTTCTCCTTGAAATCATACGTTCAATTATTATCCTTGGCGTAGAGCCTTCTTCTTTTTACTCAACAAGTCCTTCGAATGTAAATCCTCGATTTCAAACTCCCGATTTATTAATTATCAATGTACATATGTCTTTGTCTTGTTCCATATCTTTTTAACTGATATTTTTCCCGGTCTCGTACGCAATACGATAACTCATTCTAACTTATTCTATATCAATCTACATATCGATCTACCTTCTAATCACATGTAATTAGCTATAGATAACCAACCAAAATTCTACAAAGCTAAATCCTCAATTTGTAAGTACATGATTCGGATCCTCATTCTGTAGTCACAATAATATACTATCTCATTTATCCATCTTAGATACCCTATCATCAAGTCATACTATCAATACAATCGTTCTTAATGGTTTCCAAGTCTACTACAGTCAGTCACCCATACTTGTCCCATAATCTTAATCTAACCAATCCCTAGGAAAAGTATTTATCACAATCACACAATACATTTATAGTTATACTTACAGAATCAGTTAACAAGGTCTGGCTATTTCGGTCGTCTATCAAGTAGAAGGTAACAAGGCCTAAGACTGGGTCAAGCAATCCATAATAGTGTCCAAACAAGTTAAAGGGTTAAGCAAGACAGAAAAATTTATCGAAAAATCTTCAAGAATGGTACGAAGACAACGAGATGCATAACGAGAAGAATTATCCAAGAGGTTAACGAAAAAGAGTTTAGTCAAGTCATAGGAAAGATGGAACACAAAAATAATTATGTCTAAAAAGATAACATGAAAATAATCCTATTGGAGAATCCTAGAGAACCTATAATCCTAGTTGTAGATGTAGATAGAACAGAGTTAATCAAGACGAGAAAGAATGATAATAAAAATTTATTCTTGCTCATTCGGTCATAACAAAGTAAACCAAGGTAAGATACGATCTCATAACCATACACGTCTTCCTGAAATCATGTTGCCAGAATTTTTGCCACACCAGTAAGCTTATATGCAATAAACAAGGGAGTCCATAACTAAAGTATACACCCTATAGTCATATCATCTAGATTTCTTACCACGCCAACCGGTATGGCTGCAAGAAAATCTAAATTCTATGAATAGGATAGTATATCCAAAATCAGGCTCTATGTTTTTGTCATACCAGCTAATATGGCTGCGATAAATTCTAAACTCCATAACTAAAGCAGACGTTTACCTTATCAGGATATATCATAATTTAATCCACAAAATTTATCACGATGCAAGATCAAAGTTAACAACGAAAATCAGAAATTAAATTCAACAACGAATTTAAGGAAGAACAAATAAAAATAAGTGAAAACAGATTTCGAGATAAGATTAGAGTGAGATCCTCAGGGGTCTTTCCAAGGGTACAAACTTGGTCTAAATTGACCCACTGAAATACAAACAAGAGACTAATTATAGCTAACGGTCCTATGCTGTGATGAGTTCTCCTATGTTGCAATCCTAGAAATCCTCTAGCTGTTCTAAATGTTATTCCTAGTGTTATCAAGTTGTCCTAGATCCTAATTGCAGGCATGCTTGGTACAATAACGTAACCAAACAACTTAAGTCTGGACCTGCATGGGCCGCCAAAAAAATATGTCACGACCCGATACCCAAATTGTTGGGCCGGGCCGAGCCATGTCCAGCCTACGCTTGGTCAAAGCGTAGTAAGCTGTTCTAAGCATAGACAAATAAAGAATCTAAGCAGCTAACAGTTCTAAAACCATATTTAAAGTTCATCACAACACAACATCTATAAGCGAAGGTAACATGAGTACAGACTTAATAATACATAACCAAAGTATCTAACTGGAGACAAAGTCCAGTATCCAAATATAAGTATAGACAAAGTCTAGTCTCAAAACACAAGAAAAATAACTAAGCAAGGTTCCCCGCTGGGGCCTCTACTGGAGCAAAGGCCAGGTCCTCAAAATCAGTGCCATAATATGTAACACATAGCATTTCATCCTCGAAAAGTGAACCTACAACATTATTGTTTGCAAAAACAAAAGTTGAAAAACTTTATTGATACAAACTTTGTAAAAGATTACAATTTGAATTCTGGGAATGGTACAACTTTAGGAATCCAATCTAGATGACGATTGCTTTATCCCTTGGACGATGTGAACTTTGAAAACGAAGCCTCTGAAGTTGAAGGCAACTCTGGAAACTGAAGGCAAAAGCCTCAGAAGTGGAAGGCAAAAGCCTCGGAAGAATGCAGCAGCACTTGGGCAAGAACTCCTGGACTCTCTGATCTCTGATTTCTGATGCTTGATTTCTGATTATTGATCCCCTTGAATGAAGACTTGAAACTCTATTTATAGAGTTCTGAGAAATAACTAACTTTTAGTTATTCTGGACTGAGCATGATAGATTGCGTAGCAATTGGTTTGCGCAGCAACGGACTGCGCAGGCAGTTGCTGGATCATGGATTAACTGTCTTGGACACATGGCATCATTTGATTGAAATGCGCATGATCGTGCATAAGCAGTTGCCACGAAATGAGCAATTGATGGCATGAATGCCACGTGTACTTGATTATTTATACTGGTAGAATATGCACATTGAACTGCGCAGACTTTGGTTTGCGCCAACTTGATTTGCGCAGGAAATGGATTGCGCCAACTTGCTTTGCGCAGACATAGATTGCGCTGCCAGCTGTCCTCGAGCGTCGTACTGCACGATTAAACGAACGGCCGCCTCGATCTTCGTGCTGTCAGTTGTCAAAAGATTTGATTGTGTCAGATAATGATGACTTTTGCCACGTCAGCTTGCGCAGTTGAGAGTGTGCGCAATCGATCCTGCGCAATCTGAATGGTACGCAATCTGTTGTCTGCGCAAGTCATCTGAAAGTTGTATTTCTTGATTTTCTGACTTTGTTGATGTGTGCCACTTGATTTTTTTTAGGACCTACAAGACCCCCTTCAAAGTTTTCGAAAGTTGAACTTTATTCAAAATTTCGAAATACTTTGAATTATGAATTTTGAATCAATTTGCGCATGATGTAAGCTGGCTGCGCAATCTGAGGGATTGTCCATAATTTTAGGCGCAAACTGAGGCAGTCGTTTCGTTTCCGAAAACTATAAATAGCTCTCCTCTTCATTTCATTTCTTTACTTTGCCTCCTTTGTGTTTGAGAGAAAGAAATTTCCGAACTTCGACTTCCTTCTCCGACGATCTTCATGGCACCCCGATGATCCTCCGCCGTCGCTAAGGGCAAGGCCCCGGCCGAATCATCAAACAGAGCTGTGCGACGAGCTTCTCGTCATAAATCCGCGCACCCTACAATGTCAAGTAGAGAACTTTTAATCAAAAACCCTTTTTAGGGTTTTGATTTCACTATTCTTCAAAATCCATCTCTTTTTAGAGATGTGATTATACTGTGCCACCCTTTTTAGGGTTCTGGTTGCACAAATCAGTTAACTCTTCATTTTTATGGAGAGCGACTTTCTGCGCAATCGGTTGAACTGCGCTGGCAGATGTCAGTGCAATCTGCTAATTTGTGCGAGATTGTCAGCGCAAACTGATGGCTATTTGTTCGCGCAGTCTGATGTTTGCACAAACTGATGCTGCACAATCTGATGTTGCGCATTCTGATTTTTGCACAAACTGATGACAGAATCTTTGACTTTGACTTGTACTAAATTCTGCTTTCTTCTGTTTGATGCAGTTAATGTGAGAGAAGATCCAGAATATGAAACTTTTGTGGGAACTCTTTCAGAGTCTGAGTATAAAGAGTATCTCTCCCATGTACATTATCCCCAGTATGATCTACCGACCTCCTGTCAGGCAATTCTGATATCTCAAGACAATGAGACTCTACTGTGTTTAATGAATGGACAACCCTTGGAATCAGCAGATGCTGTTATTCATAAGAAACCTTCATTCTTGTTTGGTGAGGCTTTTGAGAAAAGCTCGCAACCAAGGCCGAGGATGGAGGAAAGAATAGTCCATCAGGAAGATAGGTCTTTCTTCATACCAGATATTGCCCGCTGCCTCCCTTTATCCCGGTATGCTCATACGAGCTATCCGAGAAAGATGGAGTGGAACATCACTCTTTTCCAAGATGCCCGTGCAGGGAAATTTTTTGTGAAGAAGGGGTCAAATAAGAAGGATATGTTCTACAGCTCCTCTGACCGATACAGTGTCTTGTTGAGAGGCTTGAGACCTGGTTGTATTCCGCCAGAGAACTCCTCTTTGTTGATGCCTGTCAGAACACCGATATTTGCAAACGAATTTGCGAAAGCTGAAGGGAGGTACCCCGAACAGGATATCAGATTAACTGGATTGGTGAATCTAGATTACAAGAGATGGAACTGTATTGCCAATTGGATTCTGACAACATTTGAAGACAGACTTTAACAAATCAATCTGTACCAAGCAGTGCATGCCACTGTTTATGGTTTTGCACCCAATCCACACATGTTCTTGGCCTTGGCTAAAAGATACAATTATAGAACGGGAACTTTCATGACCCCTGGTGGAGAAATTAGGTTTGCACTCCACGAGATGAAATATATCTCGTACTTGCCAATGGCAGACGCTCCATATGAAGAGTTTGTACCAACTAATGATGAGTTGGACAAACTTAGAAGGGAAAATGAAGCAATGGTAGCAGTATTCGAGGAACTGCTATGCCATTACAAGATCTGCTCCCTATTTTATAAGAGTGCTACAGCCAACACCTGTTATTCTTCGAAATGGTTACCCTATCTGTTCCTTAACCATATAGAAGAGAAGAAGACTAAGGAAAACGACAAATGCTATCCAAATTTCTTCAAACCTTTGAGCAATACAGAAGTTATGAAGCTGATGGATGAGAGTGGTAATTTTGATAAACAAATGGAAGATGATTATCAATATCCCCCTTTAAAGAAAGGGGACACTCTGGAGAGTTACTTGAGAATGGGTTATAGATCCATGTCAAAAGAAGCCCAACTGGCAGGGTTTCTGACATACTGGCTTCGGCGGTTTGTGGTCCCCGGATCCAGTGCTGTGGACCGCTTTCATCGCGGCCTTCTTTTTGCCGCTGTCAAGTTAGTCTTTGGCTATAAGGTGGACCTGTTATCAGCAATGACTTGCAAATTAAATGCCAGTCTTCGTTTGTATGTCGATCTGATGCTGAAGGTAAAAGGAGAGAAAGAGTTCCCTCGCTTAGAACTGCCATACACATATTTATTTGGATGGTTGCTTCTCCACTATCCCACTTTAATGGACCCCGGCATGGGACCGGTTGATGGCAGCTTTCTGCGAAGGTACTCTCATGGCAAATAGAAGTACACTTCTTTGAGCGAGTGCAGATATGTTCTAAATCTGAATAGAGGATGGAACTTTTTTTGTGCTCCTCTCCCTGCTGGACATGATCAGATGCCAGCAAACATGGTGGACTCAAAGATGCAACCTCTAAGCCGTGTAGCCTTTGAATGGTTGAAGACAATTCGACCATCTCATTTAGTATACCGGTTCGAAGAGGAATGTTACTTAGAACCATATCTCCCCAGCCGATTTGCTCGGCAGTTTGGATATGATCAATTTCATGTGGGGAATGCAATCACCTGCCTCCAAGGCAAGGGTTTTCTGATAGACGGGGCCCGAGCCTGGGCTTACTATAATGCTCGTGATACGAAGGCCATATTCTCAATGCCAGCAAATAGCACTCATGGTCCTCGGATGCTATTTACTTATTCAGTATTTTATACATCCGCGAACACTTTTGCTGAGAATTTTAACCTCGCAGATAGTTTTGCTTCTTCGACGAGATTGAAGAAAGGAAGATTGCTCTGTCGATCCCTATAAATGATGAGGTGCACGAGCCAGCAGATGCACCTTTGGAAGTCTCAAGGGATATTATGTTCCCTCAAGAAGTAAATGCACCACTACGTGTCTCTCTGAAAGTGGGTAAATCTCCAGCAAAGAAAAGGAGAAGAGAGGAGCCTCCTGCTCCAGCAGCAAAGAAGAAGTTGATCTTGGATCACTCTTCTGAAAGGATCACCACTCGATCTTAGTCTCGGCAACTGGCCGGGTCAACTCAACAAGAAGAGGCTACAACACCAACTTCCATCCAGAAACAAGTTGAAACTATCAATATAGAGAGCCCTGATAGGCCATTGAAAAGAAAGAAGCTGGCCCAAAGAAGGAATCGGGCCTTGTCTTCAATGGTGATGGATGCTGCAGCTGGATTAATTTTGCCCTCTCCTACTCCTGTTTCAGAGCCCAGAAATAGAACTCCTAGTCCTGAACATAGAGAGGAGGTTGAACAAAGGACAAATCTTGCTCCGGAAACTGAGGCCGAAGAGCCTAGAGGAAATACTGTGGAGAAGCGAGGGAAGAGCAGTTACAGATTGTTGAACTTCCGCCTACTCCGAGAACCCTTCGCGAAGAAGAAGATCACGAAGTAATTACAGCTTTAGAAGATTGTATCTACAGTCCTCTGGAAGACTATGGTGACCAAACCGCGACTACCAGCGAGAAGGCACCAGAAGAAGACGAGGATGAGGAGAGCTCTTCATCTGAAAATGTTGATGACTACATGCAAGATCTTGAAGAAGATGATGAAGTGCAGATATCTCCTACTGCTGTTAATGATGTAAATGATGAGGATATTGAAATCCCAGAGAATGATGCTGAGACCTTAAATCCTGAAAAGGATGTTGAGGCTCCAGAGAATGCTGCTGAGACCTTAGATCCTAAAAAGGATGTTAAGGTTCCCGAAAAAGCAATAAATGAAGAAGCCCTGGAAGAAACTCCCGCCAATGATCCTCAAGGTATAAAATAAAATTGGCAATCTCCTCTTGAATGAATTGATAGCTAATGCCTTTATTTGTATTTCCTGTAGATCATAAAACTCCTCCAGCACCTCCAACGTGCACGGACAAAATGCCCATAACGACGGTGGTTATTAGTAGTAGTCATCATTTGTCTTGTGGTTTTGAGACGGGTAGTAGTCAAGCTGTTATAGCTGAAGTTACTTCTGCTCTGCCAGAGTCTACTCCTGCAGGGGATAAGCTCATTGCTGGACCGAACCAAGGTAAGACTGTCTTTATGTGACTTTTTTGGTTATTTAGCAAACGACTAGCAAAATAACAATTTTACTTTTGCAGAAGAACAACCAGGAGGGGCGACTAGCTCCACTCTGGCTCCTTTATTTAAAGAGCCTGCCATCCAGACACAAAGGATCGAGCATCCTGCTGCCTCGTCTTCAACAGGGGTAGCTGCGACTCCTGGGACTCTGGCAATTAATCAACAAGTTGTTCAATCATTCACCAGATGTTTCTTTGAATCGTTGAGACCCCTCGTCAACAAAATGATGGACAAAGAGGGAGCTAATTTCTTTATGGTTGGAAACCCAACTTTCCTCTTGGTGAGGGCTGTAAGGGAGCAAGGTGACGAAGCTCAAGCTACTCTCCTTGAGCATATACTGGATGAGTTAGAAGTCTCCATAAAGAAATATAAAGAGCTCAAACAGAAGGAAATAGAATCTCTAGTGCAGGCTGAGTTCGAGCGAATGGCCCAAGCAGCTGATATAGAAAGGATGAATCTTCAAAATCTTTTGGAAGCTTATTCCACAAAGTCTGCTGAATACAATTCCAAGCTAGAATCAGTAACTTTGATGGCTGAAAGAAAAGGACAGAGAACTGCTGAACTGAAAGCAAAGATTGTTCGTCTCCAGCAAGAATTAGAAGAGGAAACTGCTAATCATCAACTTGTGATTGAACAATTCAATGCCTTGCTTCAAGAGAAGGATGAGTACGATGCAACTCATGGTGCAGAGATTACCCGCCGGACTGTAAACATGCCCGTTTTTAATGAAGAAACCGGAATGGAAGAGGCTAGAAGGAGGGTGACATCCACTCATGAAGAAGAGCTGCAGACTCTGAAGCAGCAAATTGACAATTTGATCATTCCTCCTTCTTAATAGAACTTTTTGTATCTTTTGTCGTAAATGTGTTTTTGTAATGCTTCGTATTTTGATAAATAAAAGACATTTTGCTGTGGTTCCCTTATTTATTACATATCTTGTTCAGATATAAATAATAGAGATAGAAAATATATTCAGAGGTGCAAGACATGATATATTTCTTGTAGAAAATAATTATATTCATTATATCTGCTCAGAGGTAATATGGACGTGGCAGAATATAAATATTATTATTTCAATTGACAACTTAATCGAAAACGACAAGTTGCTGATATGGATGTGAGATGAACGAAAAAACCGTCAAATAATAAAACGAACGGATAAACCGTCAAGTGGTGATGAACAGACGGACCGTCAAGTGGATTAAATGAACGGATGAACCGTTAGGTGATGATGAATGAACGGGCGAACCGTCGGGTGATAATGAATGAACGGATAAACCGTAAATGAACGGATGAACCGTTAGGTGATGATGAATGAACGGGCGAACCGTCGGGTGATAATGAATGAACGGATGAACTGTCAAAAGAATTAAATGAACGGATGAACCGTTAGGTGATGATGAATAAACGGGCGAACCGTCGGGTGATAGTGAATGAACGGATGAACCGTCGGGTGGTGATGAACGAATGAACCGTCGGATGAATGTGTCGCTTCGTTATTTGAGAAATCTCTGTCTATAAATAGGACAGAAATCTGACAGGAATGAGCACTTTTACTTTTCAACATAAAAATGTCGTCTGAAGATGCACTCAAGAAGACTGAGCTCGCCTCGAAGGTTGAAGAAGACGTTAAAGAACGTCCTGTCGAGCCAAATCAGCCAAAGGAAGCAGAAGCAGGCGAAGGTTCGTCTGCACCCAAGCCACCGAGAGACATCCTGGATTTTCTGCTTGAACCAGGAAGGACTGAAGAAGAAGAAGCCATGAGGATAGCTGCCTGCAAGTTCCTCGTGGGCTCCAGCAAAGAGGTTCTCGGCTCTTTTACTGACCGTATTTTTGAAAAGGACGGTAGTGGTCTGCGTCCAAATGTAGAGAAGGATGATAGTGACCTTCCTTAATATTATGTACTATCATTCATGATTAAATAAAATTTTATTTATGAACATGAACTTGTCTGATGATTTACAAACATTTACATTTATACATAATACTTTTTAAGGAACTTGCCATTGATAGGCATCATAGCAACGCGACCATTAAGCTCTGAAAGTTGATAAGCTCCATTTGAGAAGACTTTGCTTACAACATAGGGTCCTTCCCATTTCGCATCAAATTTGCCTTTGCTCATATGAGCCATAATCATAGGACGTCTGACCGTTAGAACAAGTTCTCCTTGTTGAAAAGTTTTGACTTTAACTTTGCGGTTGAAAGTCTTCGAGATGCGAGCTTGGTATAACTCAATATGCTGCTGAGCCATTAATCGCTTCTCATCAAGTGCTTCCAACTCTTGAAGTCGAAGAAGATCATTATTTTCTGTAGTGAGCTCGTTAGCAATGGCAATCCTTAAAGAAGGAATTTGCAGTTCCAGAGGAAGAACATCTTCACAACCATACACCAGAGAGAAAGGTGTAAAGCCTGTAGGATTGCGGACCGTAGTTCGGTAGGCCCAAAGACATTCTCCAAGCTTTTCGCTCCAGTTTCGTTTGTTAGTGGATACAAACTTCTTGAGGAGTTTGATAATGGTTTTGTTGAAAGCTTCTGCTAACCCATTAGCAGCAGGATTATAGGCTGTTGAAGCGACGTTGTCAATCCGGTGATCATCGCAGAATCTGGTGAATTTCTGGCTGATGAACTGAGGTCCATTGTCATGGATGATTCTTTAAGGTACACCAAATCTATAGATGACGTGGTGTTTAACAAAGTTGATGACGCTACTGGTTTTGACTTCAGCCAGAGATATAGCTTCAGCCCACTTGGAAAAGTAGTCCGTTATTGCCAGTATGAACCGATGCCCTCTAGAAGAAGGAGGATTGATGGGACCTATAACATCCATGCCCCAAGCTTTGAAAGGCCAGGAAGCAGCAGTCGGGTGTAGGAATTCCGATGGTTGATGAATGAAGTCTGCATGTATTTGACAAGCACGACATTTTCTTGCATATTCGATAGCATCTGATACCATAGAGGGCCAATAGTAACCCATGCGTCTAATGCGATCCTGTAGTTTAGGACCAGGTTGATGTGCTCCACAGACACCATCGTGAGCTTCGCGTAAAACTTGTTTTGCTTCATCACCAGCTAAACAGCGTAGAAGAAGACCGTCATAAGTCCGTCGACAGAGAGTCTTAGTGGTTTGATTGTAGTAGAATCGTAGAGATCGTCATCGAATATTTGTAGCCTCCTTAAGATATTCGGGGAGTATGTCATGAACCACGAAGTCGATGAAAGGAGTTCTCCAATCTTCATTGATAACATTAATTTCAGCATAATTACTGAACTCAATGTTACGATTGTTTTCTACGCAAAACAATTCTCGATTAGAAATAACCACCACTTGTTGTCTTGGGATGGGGACAGCTAAGACTGCTGCAAGATTGGCTAAGGCATCTGCTTCAGTGTTACAAGCTCGGCGTACATATTCAATAAAGAAAGCTTTGAACGATGTAGCCATGTTGATTGCTGCCTCAAAGTAAGGTACCAGATCTTGATGACGGACTTCATAAGTTCCTCTAACCTGGTTGACAACCAGCTTAGAGTCGTCGTAAACTTCGAGATATTCGACATCCAATTGTTTGGCTAACTGAAGGCCGATGAGTAGGGCATTGTACTCCGCTACATTGTTGGAGCAAGGTTCATCCAGAGAGTAGGATCTTTGGATGGTTAATCCGTCTGGAGAAACGAGAACCACTCCAACTCCTGCTACAATGGCACCATTGGGTCCGATTCTGGATGCACCATCGAAGAATAGACGCCTGGTTGAAAATTCTTCAGAGATCATGTTGACTTCCAATGTCTCGTCTGGAATTTTATCATATAGCTTGGATGTTCCTGGTACAGGATGAGCCGCCAAGAAATCCGCCAGCGCTTGACCTTTGACAGACTTTTGTAGAACATATACCATGTCATATTGAGCTAGCAGGATTGCCTATGTAGCCAGCCGAGAATTAAGTGTGTTGGGCTTCTTCATGAGTACCCGAAGAGGATTAACCCGGGATATGACATGAATAGTTTGCCCAATGATGTAATGCCTTGTCTTCTGCACAGCGAACATAAGAGCTAGGCATTCTTTCTCGACCGGACTATAACGGTGTTCATCACCAATCATAGTACGACTGAGATAATAGATGGCCTGTTCATGATCTTTTTTGTTCTTTTGGGCAAGTAAAGCACCCAAGGAATGATCCATAGCACGGACATACATCAAGAATGGAATGCCAGAGATTGGTGGCACTAAAACTGGTGGGTTCATGAGATACCGTTTGATGTCTTCGCATGCTCGTTGACATTCTTCAGTCCAAATAAAAGATACACCCTTCTTCATTAGTTGAGTGAATGGTCTACAGCGTCCAGACAAGTTCGAAATGAATCTCCTGATGTACGCAAGTCGACCTTGGAATCCTCGTAGCTCTTTTAGGTTGCGTGGAGGACGCATCTCTTGAATGGCTTTGATCTTCTCGGGATCCACGTGTATACCCTTAGAGGTAATGACGAAGCCAAGAAACTTGCCACTAGAGACGCCCAAGAATGACTTGGTGGGATTCATCTTGAGTTGATGTTGGCGCATGAGATTAAAGATTGTTCTCAAATCTTGGATGTGATCTTCTTTTAGACGACTTTTGACGGCGATATCGTCAACATAACATTCGACAGTCTTGCGGAGATGATCTCTGAAGATGGTACTCATAGTCCGTTGGTAGGTTGTACCAGCATTCTTGAGACCAAATGGCATTACAGTATAGCAATAGACACCACGGGGAGTACGAAAAGAAGTATGTTTTTCATCTTCGGGATTCATCTTAATCTGATTATATCCAGAGAATCCATCCATGAAAGATATTCGCTCGAACCCACAAGTATTGTCGATCATGACATCCGTGATAGGGAGAGGAAATTCATCTTTTGGACATGCTTCATTAAGATCCCGGAAGTCGATGCAGACTCGAACTTTGCCGGTTTTCTTTAGAACTGGAACAACGTTGGCCACCCAGTCAGGATGTTGCTCTTCTCGAATAAAGCCACAAGCTATGAGCTTCTTGACTTCATCATCAATCGCATCCATCATTTCTGGTTTAAAACGCCGTTGTTGCTGCTTAACTGGTTTTGCATTGGGCAAAATGTTCAGTTTATGCGTAGCAATCTTGGGATCTAAACCTGGCATGTCCTCATAACTCCAAGCAAAGACATCGATGTATTCTTTAATAAGAGAAATTAACTCTTGTCTGTCTGCTTCTGGAAGATTCTTGCTGATGAAGATTGGACGAGGTGACCCGCTTTCCCCTACATCAACTTGAACTAATTGATCTTCAGTAGGAGGTTCTCATTGTTCGAATCGGAGTACCCACTGATTATCCATCTGTTGAGCCCAAGGATCTGTTTCAGAACTTTCTTCAACATCTTCGTCATAGCTTTCTGGAAGTTCGACAGAGACCATGTTAGATGATACAACCAGGCGATGGACTTCACCGATACTTGTATCGGAATCCCAAGATCTGGAATCAAAAGAATTGGAGCGTTCTTCGCTATCAGAATCGGAGACTGCTGGAGATAACATTGGAGGAGAAGCATATCCGAGACCTCTTTTGGTTCTACTGTAATACATCTCTGACTTTCCTTGTGGAACAGCGGTATGGAGAGGAGTCTTTCTTCCCTTACCGTAATTGAGACCACTCTTGAAGTCGTAACCCATCTTTCGGACGATGTCTTTTGATTGTTGACTGTAACGACGGAATTGAAGATGTCCCGTGTCGTTAACTTTGCTATCATCCGTGTAGCTAAATTTTTGTTCCGGTCTTTTACTAAAAAGTATTAGACGTTCACCTTTCTTGCGAGCAGGAACAATACGATATGAATCTTTTGAATGTTCACATGAAACTTCTGTTTGAAGAGATTGTACAGCTCCCATTATAAATGATTTGAAGCTATCTAACATATCCAAATAGCATTTAGTATGATAAATAATATCAGTATACTGGAAAGTAGATGCTTTTTCATTGATATGTACATCTGTATTTACAGCAGAACCTTTAGCCTTAGCAGGCTTGGTCAGATTGATTACAAGAGGGAGAGAAGAAGAACGTAGAAGAGGTGGCTTGTTACGACGGAGATCTATAACAAGTGGCTCAGAGGAGGTGAGCTCCCTTTTTTTCTTGTTGTGAGTGAGATAAACAACAAGTGGCTTAGAAGAAGTGAGCTGCTTTTTGTCCTTGTTACGACGTAAGTCGATAACAAGTGACTCAGAAGAGGTGAGCTCCCTTTGATTTTGATCATCATCAACTGATTTCTTTTGAACTGGCAAGTGAATAGCCAGTGGTTTAGAAGACTGAGGATGAGAAACTCGTCCTTTGACAGGTATGATGAGAGTGTCATTGGGTGCTGCTTCTTGATCTTCTTCAGTATACATTGCCAACACCACTTTCATAAATTCATCCTTGTACATACGAGCGTCGTTGCAGTATGCTTCAACGCCTTTGAAAGGATAGAGGTCTGCAACTTCCTTGTGAACTTGTCCTTTATCATCAACATATTTAAAACATTGATGAAGAGTTGATGGAACAACATTGTGTTCATGGAGGAAGGGTCTTCCTAGAAGAGCGTTATAAGAACAACCATGATTGTCAATGATATAAAAGGTCACCTTTGTGCGAAGATTGCCTATTTGGAATTTTAGGCGAATCTTATCCAAAGGTTCACTTCTTCCTTGGTTGAATCCCAAGATAGTGGTGATTGTGCTTGAAAGACTATGAACCGGTATCTTCAATGCGTCCAACATCGTCTTTGGCATGATACTGAGAGCGGACCCTGGATCTATCAAGTTACGATCGACTTTCATTGAATCGACATATCCTGTATAGTAGAGAGGACGATCATGTCTATTATCCTCCAGCAGCATATCATCCTGAGTGAAAGTAATATTCGGAATCAATTCCAGAATACTATGACAATGGAGACAAGAGACAGGTTCTGCTTCCGGCTTCTTGAGAAGGGCTAGACAAGTCTCAGCTTGCATGAGAGCTTCACTTAGAGTTTCTCGCGTCTCTCTGGAAAGACGCAAGAGCTCAAAGATAGATAGCCTTGCTGGTGTATTGGCTAGTTGAGCCAATATATCGAAGTTATAAGGCTTTTCAAGCCCAGTAGGAGATGATTTCTTCAAAGGTTTATCAAACCGGACTTGTTGCTTGCCTTTATCAGTAGTCGCTGGCTTGGGAGGAATAGGTACTACAACCGGTGAGGATGTAGAAGGGATCTCTTCAATAGAAACAGGTTGTGCTGGAGCAGGCTCAGAAGAAGAGGC
The DNA here is from genome assembly GCA_029216955.1 of Iris pallida. Lineage (NCBI taxonomy): Eukaryota > Viridiplantae > Streptophyta > Magnoliopsida > Asparagales > Iridaceae > Iris > Iris pallida. The sequence continues at coordinate 18,643,291 of JANAVB010035420.1, forward strand.
AGGATTCTCTTGAGCTTCAGGGTAATCTTTCAAGTAGGCTTTTTCTGATCTGGTGCCCAATAGTATTTCTTCATCAACTATAGGGTCAAAAGACACCATGTTGCAAATCTTTGTCTTGCCTTTGGAGCGATCTTTCTTCTTAGAAGAAGAGGAAATCTCAAACTCTGAAGCAAGATCGGGATGGATCCACATAACCTCGCCATTGTCAAGGGACAAGGGAACGAGACCTTCATTTGGTGGAGAAGGGAGATTTTCAATCTCAAGAGTAGCTTTCGGAATGGGAATGACACCATGCTGTATCATCTGCGGGGGAAAATTACCGAACTGGACCGAGACCATATTGGCGGTAACAGTCTTCTCATCTTGCTTTAGAGTAACGACACCAGCATTGACGAGCTCTTGAATTTTACCCTTGAGCACATAACACGCTCGAGTAGGATGTCCAATGAATCGGTGGTAGACACAATACTTAGGATGATCGGTCTTACCGACTTCATCAGGCTTCTTTGGGTCTGGAAGCTGGATCTTGTTACTTTTGAGTAAGCAATCGAAGATGCTTGCAGTGTCATTCTCGTCAAAAGAATACTCTACTTTCGGACGAGATTCCCTCGGTGGAGGTGCAGAAGGAGTGGAGGTGGACATAGGCGGAGCTACGTTGACAGCCAAAGACTCTTTGCTTTTCAAATTAATGTTCAGAGTCTCTTTGTTCTTGCGGTTGTTCTGACGATTACCGCCACCTGATGTTTGATGTTCATCCCGATCTGGATTAGACATTTGTACCCCCAGCTATTTGAATTTCTCAGCACTCACTTCAGCTGCTTTGGCATTGACAATAAAAGATGGCCAGTCTTGGAATTGAGTTGACCCTGTCCACATGCTGATGATAGGCAAGAGGTTTGCCTTGCAAGTGTCTATGGTAACAGCAGCAGGAGTCCCTGGTGGCATCTTCAAGGCTTCTCGACGGAACCGTTCAATGAAACTTTCAGCAGTTTTATTTTGTTTCTATTTGATTTTATTGAGGGCAGACATAGTCATGTCATTGAATCCCTCATAGAATCGTTCCAGAAAGATTTGCTTGAGCCATGAAAAAGAAGTAATACAACCATCGGGCAAACTTCTATACCAGTCATATGCTACGCCAGCTAAACAACCGACAAACACTCTGGTAAGAAGAGCGTCATTTGGTTGAAGTTGAACAGTCATTACCTCGAAGTGATTGATAAACTGGCTTGGTGAGGTACTGCCGTCGAAGAGAGAGATTGTTGGAATTTTGTATTTAGGAGAAAATAGGACTTCCTTCTATTCAACTGGGTTTGGCTGCTTGATTCCCAACCTTTGCAAGTTGTCCTTTTCTTTAAAGGCTTCGAACTGAGTTCGTAAGAGTTTGACAGCTTCATTGGCGTCTTCAGATGATGAAGAAGGAGCCTGGGAGTCAGAGTAGTAGGAGGAGGAACAGCATTGTAAGCACTACCCCCAACTGACTGACTAGGTGTAGTTTGAACTTGTACTTGTACAGGAGGCATCCCAGCATTGACAGGTATCGAAGATGCTATGATCTCCGAACTCGCAGCAGGTACTGTCGATGGTGTGGCATGTTGGACCACAATGATAGAATGCATACTAGCGACCATTTCAGCCATGGTCTTTAGCTTGTCTTCAAGTGCAGCGATTCGCTGTTCTTGATTTACAGACGTTGAAGCATCTGGATCTTCATTGACCACATAAGCTGTCACTTCTCTTGGTACAGTGGATGATACTGTCTGTTCAGAACTTTTACTGTATGCATCATAGTCGGAGAAAGAGTCCTCTCCTGACTGAGAAATAGGGAAATGACCAGAAGTATCTTAAGGAAGATTCCTTTGACCGATTGTATCTCGGCTTCAGGAACGGGTATGTTGGAATACTCCCTCAGAAGATTCTTGAAGTAGATCCAAATATCGCTGGCTTGGCTTGCGAGGTTTGCCGTGCTTAGAGCACTTTCTACCCCCAGTGTCTCGAGAAGTCATGTTGACAGAAGCGTACAGGACTTCGTCTTCATCCTCTGACATCGGTTTGGTTTTAGCAAAAGTTAAACGATCGAAGACAGATCGTTTTGTTGTTTGACAACAACATTGGATGATGACTTTATGATTACAATGATGATCAGATGATTGAACTGAAGGTGTTGAGGCATTATCTCGTTTTTGCCTGAGATGTTCTCGAAGATCAGAAACTATGCCGGGACGGGGAAAGGTTCAAGGAATGTGTTCTTTAACAACATTTGGAACATGGTTCCGATTCTTCAAATGTTTTGTCCCCTGTGTGTACAAGGAAGTGCTCACCTCATTGGCATAGGTGTTTAGATCTTTGGCCTTGGAAGTTTGTCTTTGAGTTTTGACCTTCGGCATTGGCTGTTTGCGTTTTACCGAAGTTGGCCTGTTAAGATATGTTCTTAGGTCTGCAAATTCACCCCCGGGGGTTTCTGTTTGAGACACCAACAGTTTTCCCTGTTTGGAACGGGATATCTTAAAAGTTGGAAGGTCTTGGAATTCTGCTACCGGGGTAGGCAGAATACCTCTTTGATCAGTATAAGTTCCTTTGTCATTTGAAGGAATTCTTGTACTGACTGGTACCGAAGCACGTTCAGATTGATCTTCTTCGGTAAAAACTGAAGAAGATTGAGAAAAGACCAAAGGGCCTTTTTCTTTATTTTGTGAAGAAGGGTTAGCTAAAGAGCTTTTCCCTCTGTTGTCTTCCAAGTCATGAGACAAGAAAGTTTGAGAAAAGACCAACGGGCCTTTCCCTTTGCTTTGAGGAGGAAGAAGAATAGTCAAAGGACTACCCCCAGTGGATTGTGCAAGAGTAACAGAGTGCTTAGGGAGAGGAGCAGAGGTTTTTCCTTTGTTGTGAGAAGAGGAGAGTCTAGCCAAAGGGCTGTTACTCTTGGATTGCGCAGGAATAGTTTGCGCATGGGTGGATGGTGCACTGACCACTTGCGCATGAGAAACTCTGGCAGAGGGTGTACTGGTTCTAGCCACAAAAACTGTGGTTTGCGCATCAGGAGTTCTTGCCTCAGAGTGCTTAGGATGCACTTTAGTTGCTGGAGTATTGGTTTGCGCAGAAAACGTTACTGCCAACTGCGCCAGGGTCATAGGAGTCTTGTATTTTGACAAGGCAGCATATGAAGTGGCCTGTGCGACAGTTGCAACAGATTGTGCAACAGTGGTTGGGACAGACTGTGCAACAGTGGTTGAGACAGACTGTGCAACAGTTGGCACAGCAGATTGCGCACTAGTCTGGCTAGCAGACTGCACAACAGAGTACGCAGCAGTCTTTGTGGCAACACTGCCAGATTGTGCAGCAGTCTTGGAGACCCATACTGAGCGCACTTTGCTCTTGGCAGAAGTGGCTGCAGTACGGGGAGTGGTTTTGGAGTTGACCATCGCCTCGTAGGCTGTCTGGTTGACTTTAACAACCAGCGTCTTCTGCGTCTTCCCGATAGACGCTACGTCACATTGAGTTGCTACTTCCTCGTCGGAGGAGAAAGTCATCCCCAGCAGAGTCGCCATTTTGTTTGCAAAAACAAAAGTTGAAGAACTTTATTGATACAAACTTTGTAAAAGATTACAATTTGAATTCTGGGAATAGTACAACTTTAGGAATCCAATCTAGATGACGATTGCTTTATCCCTTGGACGATGTGAACTTTGAAGACGAAGCCTCTGAAGTTGAAGGCAACTCTGGAAACTGAAGGCAAAAGCCTCGGAAGTGGAAGGCAAAAGCCTCGGAAGAATGCAGCAGCACTTGGGCAAGAACTCCTGGACTCTCTGATCTCTGATTTCTGATGCTTGATTTCTGATTATTGATCCCCTTGAATGAAGACTTGAAACTCTATTTATAGAGTTCTGAGAAATAACTAACTTTTAGTTATTCTGGACTGCGCATGATAGATTTTGCAGCAATTGGTTTGCACAGCAATGGACTGCGCAGGCAGTTGCTGGATCATGGGTTAACTGTCTTGGACACATGACATCATTTGATTGAAATACGCATGATCGTGCATAAGCAGTTGCCACGAAATGAGCAATTGATGGCATGAATGCCACGTGTACTTGATCATTTATACTGGTAGAATGTGCACATTGAACTGCGCAGACTTTGGTTTGCGCCAACTTGATTTGCGCAGGAAATGGATTGCGCCAACTTGCTTTGCGCAGACATGGATTGCGCTGCCAGCTGTCCTCGAGCGCCGTGCTGCACGATTAAACGAACGGCCGCCTCGACCTTCGTGCTGTCAGTTGTCAGAAGATTTGATTGTGTCAGATAATGATGACTTTTGCCACGTCAGCTTGCGCAGTTGAGAGTGTGCGCAATCGATCCTGCGCAATCTGAATGGTGCGCATTCTGTTGTCTGCACAAGTCATCTGAAAGTTGTATTTCTTGATTTTCTGACTTTGTTGATGTGTGCCACTTGATTTTTTTTAGGACCTACAGTTATCCTGTCAGTGGTATGGCATATATCACTCAAAAATCGAGCCTATCGTTCCCGACACACAAATGTTTCGATACCTTGATCGCATAAGTGGTATGGCATATACCACTCAGAAATTGAGTCATTCCTCTAGCAACATGCTAAGAATTGGTCCAACGTCTCTATTGATATACACTATAAGTGTAACTTACTCTCGTCCGAGCGATATTCAATTTCGCTTGCAACTCGCTCGCACCAGAAGGTCTAGGTGCGTGACACTCGGTACAACTTAGCCAAAAGGCTGTGTGTATAGCCATCCCGTTCGAACTATATTTCGGTCTCGAACACTCATTCGCTATTGTCAGCGTAAGGTCATTCAGGCACGTATACAACTTGCTAACTTTTAGTGTGTGTTACTTCCAACTCAAGTCGGACACAGTTCGGCACAAAGGCCTTCGCATATCGATTCTGTTCAACTGAACATTGCCACGAGCTTTTAAAAATATTAGACTTGTTGTAAGGAATATCCCAAGGCACAACGAGAGAGAGCATACACTTCTTTTACCCACTATCGAGCTTTCAAAACTAAGATAAACGACATGAAGTCCAAGGACATAAAGCCATGCTCTGATGCCAATCTGTCAAGCCCTGCTCCCAGAGGAGCGATCGTCCTCGCTAAGGCATGATGTCCCGCGAGCCTAGGTTGCGCTCGTGCAAGGTCAAGTCCAGAAACGACCAATTTAAGCTAGGCCATAGAGTCGCACAGAGTATCCCCATTGCAGCAGAAGTAATTGAACACAAGTGAAAGCAAATCCAAAATGCTTTATTGATATTCAAGTAGTGTTACAAGCGACTCTAGGCCGAGATTACAAATCGCTCAAGCTCTCTCTCTCGAAACATAAAAGGCGTGCCAAGCGGCTTACAAGATGGAATGATACATGGCGATGTTCCGATACATTATGTCCTGTATATGGTGCTTCAGCTCCCTTGCAACGCTCCAAGGCTCCAGAGTTAGCTCCAAGCCTTAGCACATTCAAGGGAAGACTCCGCACCAGACGAGGTTCTCCCGCACCCTGTAAGCAGACTATGTGGTTATCAGTACATTTCATGCACTGGTGGGGAGGCTAGTTCGCTTGCTCGCTATCATTACCAAACACGTTTAATTTACTTTCGTGCTTCATCTATCAATTGATTGTCTTTCTAATCTTGCCTTAGGATAAGTTTTATGACATATATTGCAAAATCTATCTCGTGTACTATACTTACCGTACGATCTTCCCTGTCCAAGGTAAACCAAGTTAGCCAACATATTATACGTAAAGGCTCGACGAATTTGCATATTCAACACGAGTATCATTAGCGTATTTCTGCCTTGGATGAAGTACTCAAGTTTCTTTTAGATGTTCATTTAGTTGTTCAGCTTACTTAGATTACTTGTTTCAATGTAAGAACTCGCACGTGGATTGCCACCAGCGAGTCCACTTAATCTATATGCATCGGTAGCTGGCAATACAAGCCATTTGGACTTCCTGAACGTGGTATTCATAGTATCTATCAGACGGTGATGGCTGGTACACCCTGATAGGCTACGCATACCGGTATTACGTCGCTTGAGCTGACCAAGCCCTTACCCAAGTCGCCCGTAAGCCGTGATTCCTCCTAGGCCGGCACGATCCCTGGTCATCCAGCTTCTGATCGTCCGAGGAATCCTTCTTTCCATTTCCTCGTGCACGAGTTGTCTGCGACCATTTCATATTCTCTTTTCATTTCTTTATCTTATCGGCTCTCTAAGCCATACCAGATTATCGACTAGGTTGGCGGTGACATTCGTGTAGCGCGGGTAGCGAGCCCCATTGCACGTCCCCGTCATACATATCGTTAATCATCTTTTTTTTTTCATTCACTTATTCTCGACACGATCCCTGGTACACCCAGCTTCTGATCGTCCAAGTTTTTCTTTTCTTTCTTTCATTCGTTCATTCATTCATTTGTTCTATCTTTTATTTGTTTATTTTTTTTTTATTTACTATGTAGCTCCCGGTACTAGAACTGCCTTGGTGACCCAACGGTCCCGAAGCCTTTCGATGTTTCTATTACATTGCTCGGAACGACTATTTTGATAGTCTTCCTGCATCAATTCAGTAAACCATTCATTGTTTCTTGTCTCAAGTTGTGTTCATTATTTCATTGCATACTTGAGCGCATAAGGTACTTGAAACGTAAGCTGTGCCTTAGCATGAGCATGGAGTGCGGTGCGAGGATTTAAGCAAATTCCCAAGTTCAATTCCATGTTCTACACAAGCATACAAGATGGGATTATTCACTTAGCTAGGTGCGTTGAGTTCTCTTATTAGCATACAGGGGGTTATCGCCTAGCAATTTAGTAACATTGTTCGTATCATCGGAGCCACCCACCTTAGCGATGTTCGCATCGGCCGAGCGAGACTCCGAGTGCGCATTTGAAAGTCTAAGTCTCGATTCTTCTGAAGGGCCAAGTCCCTTGACTTTGCCTTAGTTCGTTGCAAGATAATGTTTTGGTTTCGCGGACACTATTGTGAATAAGGCAAAATGTTGACCTCTTATAACTCAGCGTAAAAGCGTAGCCTACACACAAAACCAACTAAAATCAATATTTGATCGAATCGGACTTGTGCGTTGCATCGATTCGATTTCTTAGAATCTTTGAACTGACTCAATGCTTTCTCTCGGACCAACTTCACACTTGCATCGATTCGCATCGATACTTCATAGGGTCAACGCAACTTTCTGAGTCAACGACTCATCGTAATGCACCGTGCGGAGCGGGACATTACAACTTGTACTTGCGAAAGGAAAGAAGTGTTGCACTCTCTACAAGACTCAGTTTCACATGGAGAATGATGAACTTGGAACAGTAGAAGGTACCTCTATGGATTTGTGGTGCAAGCGGCTTGGCCACATGAGTAAGAATGGGCATCAAACTCTTGAAAGGTGACAACTACTTCCATCCATGAAAGGTATAATTTTATCCCACTGTGATCATTGCTTGATTGGGAAACAACACCAGGTAGCTTTTGTTAAAAATATAACAAAAAGGTAACCAACATATTAGACTCTGTCTGTTCTGATGTATGCAAACCCATAAATGTTAAAACCTTCATTGATGTCTTGTACTTTGTGACCTTCATAGATGATTCATTTAAAATGTGTGGGTGTATGTTCTAAAAGTTAAAGATCAAGTTTTGAAAGTTTTCAAAGACTTCCATAACAAAGTTGAAAGAGAAACTGGAAGCTCTTGAAGTGTATTCAAACGGATAGTGGTGGTGAGTATACTACAAGGATGTTAGAAGATTATTGCTCTAAATATGACATTAGACACCAAAAGTCTGTCCCATACACAACACAACACAATGGAGTTGTAGAAAGAATGAACCGCACAATTGTGGAAAGTATAAGGAGTATGTGTAACCCCTCTTCCCGGATTTTCAAAATTTTTATTTTTGTAACTATTTATTTTATTTAAATGTCATGATTAGAATTACATTCTCTTGATGATTAGAAATACTTTCTCTTGAAACGTTTAAAAAGCATATGTTCTCGAATTTTTGGAATTATAAAATATGTTGTTCAATATTTGGTTTCTAAAATAGTTTTAAAAGTTATAAATATTTTCGAATAATAAAAAGGTGTTTTTCCATTTATTCTTAAATAAGATTTTGATTAAAATATATTTAAAATCATATTTTGATGATATTGTTATATTCAAATTACTAGGATGACTAATTACTTAAATAAGATTTGACTTATAGCAATATGCTCTAGAGTATTTTTATAGAAATTAATTATATTGATTTGAATTTATATGATAATATTATGAGGTTATCTTCTTTGGTATTTCTCTTTATTTTTATAGAAGCATTTGTTCTTAGATTTTATTTCAAAAGATATTGGTTATTAATTTTTGGAGTTCCTAAACGTTGGTTTCAAACGAAATTTTGGAAGACATAAATATTTTCTATTAATGAAAAGATTGGTTAAAAGTATTCTAAATAGAATTTTGGGTTACTAAAAAAGATATATGTTTTAAATGATTTATTGCTTTGATTTGAAAATATATGATTTAATTTATATTGATAAATACTAAGATGAATGTTTTAAAAGAATTTGCTAATACCAAAAATTATTAAATTTACTAAGATATATTTTTATACTATTAGCATAACCCATTATTGGATTAAGATTACCATGTATATAATTTAAATTAATTGATATTATCAAATATATATTTTAAATATTATTTATATGATAAGTGATTAGATTGGATTTTGTTCGGTATCGATATTTTACCAATTAATATTTGATCAATTAACACACTTAAAATTGTAGAACCTCTTAACCTATAATATTTTTTTTTAACTTTTTGGAAGCATTAATTTTAAAGCTAAGCCTTTACCAATCAAACAATTAATCAAAATTATTAGAACAATATGTAACAAGTCGCAAACACCTAAAAATGAGCTTAAAATATCAAACGCGGTTACTAAGTTTAATCTTTTGTATAAGTTTAAGTAACCAAAATTTACTTCAAAATTCTATGAGAACACAAAAACATAAGCTCAAAAGATCAAAAACTCAATTCTTAGCATTCTTAAATTCAAGTCCACTAAAATCCATTGCAAGTTCTAGGAAACCAACCAAAACAAAGATAAAATTGAAAATGAGTAGTGTAAAATTAATCATGAACAATATTAAAAAATGTGTGCGCGCGTGTGTGTATATATATGTGTGAATCGGTTCGGTTCGGTATTTTCGGTATGGTATTGCACTCAAACCGTTACCATTACCATTATACCGTAATTTAGTCGGTTCGGCAATTCGGTATCGGTACATAATTTCGGTTCGATTTTTCGGTATATTTTTAATCGGTATTCGGTCGATTTTTCGGTATCGGTCGGTATTTGCTCACCCCTATAAGGAGGCCCTTCCTCCTAATTTCTCCCATCCACCACAAACCACAACTATTAACACAAACCACAACCATGTGCATCGTGTCCGTGTCGACTACCCCTTCCACTATTTTTCTTTTACATATACAGTTTTCTACTCCGTGTCCGACAATCCCAGACACATCCATCAATCCCCTCCCATTTTCGGTGTCATGCAGGACAGGCCGACACCAAGACAGAACCATATCCAATCCTAACTTCTGCTCTGCAGCGGCCCCAACCTCGACTCACCCTGCCTCGATCGACCTCCTGCCCTCGGCCAGCACCGACCATCCTGGCCAGTCGTTGCCACCGAGCTGCGGCAACAAGTCCGCCATTGTTCCCTTCTTCTGGCGATACACCTCATCTCGAAGCCGCCACCACGGCGATTCCCCTACTCCGCATATAACCCCTGACTGCTTTATACCTGCCACCGTTTCCTACACCACCAGATACAGCGCCACACATAATAACCACCATCTCCACCTTCTTTCCGTCGTCATCCACCCCACATCACCAACGCCATGGCAGCCCCAAATCACCCACCATCTGTACCAACCACCTTCCTTACACCATGGCCATCACCTCCCGACCCCAACTTCAACATCACCGCCAGTCCAAAACACCACAACCATCAACATCCAGCAAAACTAAAACATCACCAAAACCTACTCACCTCGACCCAGCACATCGACGCCGCACTCCTACCGTGTTTCTCGTCGGTGAGTCATCGCCTCCGCTGACAGCAGATCCTGAACTCGGGCGCGCCCTTCCCCAGATCTGTGCTTCGTTTCCCCGAGCATCGCCGGAACCCTCGACTCCACCTACAGCTTCGTCCCCGTTCTAGCCTAGCCGCGGCGATCAGCCAACCACCGCTATTTCTCGTGCCGACGTGTCCGCGCGCGGCGCTGACCGAGCTCCTCCATGGCCAGCGCCCGGCCACGCACCACATGCGCTGTGCTCCTGCCACCTTGCCGCGTCAAGATCCTCGGCGACCGCTTCCGCTGGAACGGCGAAGCGCGCCCTCTCAGTGAGCTTTTCGAAACCCCCTCGCTCTCTTTCCTCTTCTTTTTCTTGGGGAAGACTCTCAATCTCTCACCTTTCTCTATTCGAGAACAGTTGGGAGAAACACCAAACAATGGAGCAATTGTCCTGATTTTATTAGTAATTATATTAGTATAATAATATGTATATACATCATTAGTATACTCATAGTTTTATAATTAGTATTGAACTACTAAAGAGAATGATATTAGTATTTTCTTATTACTGATAATATGGTGGTATAAAAATATATCTATTTTCAAATTATAATTCAGCAAAAATATAGTATGGACTATGTCCATATCTATATTTATTCTTGGGCTTTCCAAGAATTATTTCTTCAAATATTTTATTGGACAAATATATATATATATATATATATATATATATATATATATATATATATATATATATATATATATATATATATATATATATATATATATGAGGGATCCACATTTTTCTTTTTTGCATCCCCAAGCATCCCCATGCTATCCACCGCTAGATGTTGTTTAAGTCATCTAATCTTAACCATTGATTTGAATGGTTCAGATCTCAAAAAATGAGAGGATACGGATCCCTCATATATATATATATATATAAGCCTAGTGGCTAAAAGAGATGCATGCGGCCCGTGGTCGGAAGTTCGCACCCCAGTGGAGACGAGCTCGCCACAATTATCCATTGCTTCAATATATATATATATATATATATATATATATATATATATATATATATATATATATATATATATATATATATAAAATAACTTCCATGGTTGCCCGCTCCCAGCGGGGTCTCCCCCTTGCCTAGGCCGCGACTGGGTCGCTGACTTTGGGCGCCCCTCCGTCCTCCTCCCATCTTCCTCCCCCCCTCATGTCTCCGTCATCTCGGCGCCCGCGGCGGCCGCCTCCTTATCCCCCGGACCTGCTTGCTCTTTTCGGGCTGCTACTCGAACCTCCTCCGGAGGTCCCTTCGTCCCCCCTCTTCCGGAGTCGCTAGAGCCCGTGCAGTCGGACCCCCCTTCTCTTCCACCCCTCTCCCCTCCGGCCTGGGAATGGCCGGGCTCGGCCCCGATCCTCTCGTCGGTTCAGCTGGCCATGGATCCGCCACGGCGCCGGTCTGCGGCGCTGTTCTGGCCGTTCGTCCAGTCTGGGGACAGTCGGCGGCAACCCTCCCCCTCGGGAGCTGCTCCTGCAGTGACTTCGGTTCCCATGCAGGCACGGTCGTCGAGAATGTCAGATTTTCGAATTTCAATTCCACCTCCCTCTCCACCTTTTATTTCGGGCTTAATTGCAACTTGATACCCTCAACTATTTCTGTTTTTCAACTTGATATCCTAAACTTTTTTACTCAACAACTTGATACCATCAACTATTTATTATTTTCAATCTGATACCCAAAATTTAAAAAAGGACAAAATTATCCCTCCCTTTTACTTTTTAGCAGAATAGTTTTTGGGTGGAGGGGTGTAGTTTTGAAATTATATTAGGGATATTTTCGTCCAATTTTATTTCAGGGTATCAAGTTGTTACAAAAAAAAGTTTAGGGTATCAATTTGAAAAATAGGAATAGTTGAGGGTATCAAGTTGCAATTAAGCCTTTATTTCGTCGTATTCTCTGCCTCTTTTGGAGCGCGGTCCTCTGGAATGGCGCACACCCTTGGTGTTGTCAGTTGGCAGCTGCCAGGCTTTGTCGCATGCCACCGTGGGCCCTCCTGGCCCTAAAGCCCCTGCATCGAGCTCATTGCCTGCTACTTGCGGCACACGCAGTCTCGTGGGGTGCCATTCGCTGGTTAGTCGCGGCTCTTTCCCGGAGGACTGCACATACCCAGCGCTTACTGCTTGCGGCAGTCCACGTTTGGTGGGGCCCAGTAAGGATGGCCTAAGAGCATCTCCAACCCTATTGTCTTGTTTTGTGTTGTGAATCCTATGTGGCATGAGCCACAAGACAATGTCTTGTATAGGTGGCAAGATTATATTCACAAATGACAATAAGTTTAAAAAGTCATCTCCAATGCAAAAGTATTGAGAAGACAATAAAAAGTAATTTTTTATAACTTCCAAGACAACTTTTACTCTTCTACTTCTTTTTTATAAACATTTTTATTCACAAATGATGATGTGGACATAAAGACATTATGAAGTGCATTGTCTAGATCTAGACAACCAACTTCACATTGTCTTTGCCATGTCATTGCCATGTCAACTCCACACTTTATTTCACATTTGCATTGGAGAAGTACTTTTGAAAAAAATGGTTGTCATTCCTATGTGGCAACCATTTTTTTTCAAACTCACAATAGGGTTGGAGATGCTCTAATCCAGCCGCTCGGTGCCTATGCAGCTGCTGGCTCCCATGCGCTTGCTGCAGGTGCCTATCCCCGCGAAGTGGGGTCTTGCGTCTTTGGCGCCTCCCACATTCTCTCGGTAGGGCCCGGATCCGTTGGCGCTCTCCTACCTCGGGATCACGACTCTCATGCGCAGGTGCCTAATCTTGCCCCGGAGGGCACCATCTTACCTTCCGTGGCTACCTCTGCCCCCTACGGCGCCGGTGTCATCCCGTCCCCCCGACAGTGTCCTTCACTCCTTCCTTCCCCCCCCCGCGCGAGCCTTGTGTCTGGCCTGCGCCTGCCTGCCGACCTTTTAGTGCCGACGCACTCTCTCACGGTGGAGCTTTCCACAACCGTACGTTTATTCATCGACAAGCTTAGACCTGATCGTTCGGTCAGGTCCCCACAGATCTTTTCAGACATTGGCCTCTCTGAAGTAGACTATACGACAAAGCCGTATGAGATCAGGGTACCATTCTCAGAAACTGAAATGGCGTCGCTGTCAACCTCTTTCCCATACACCTTCGTCCTCAAATTTTCTACCGGCTGCCCGAAACTTCAGAGGGTCCAGGAAGTGATTGCCAGCTGGGGGCTCACTTCGGCGTATAGGGTAGCCCCCCTAGACCCCGAGCACATTCTATTGCACCAATCTTCGGAATCTGACCACAAGAACGTTTGGACTCGAGGCACATGCATAATAGACTCCCACACCATGAAAATCGTCATATGGTCCCTGGACTTCAACACCAAGGTTGACTCAGCGATCGTCTCGGCCTGTGTGACCCTCCCCAATCTCCCCCTCATCTACTTCATTCCCGCGACACTAAAGGGCATTTCTAACTCCTTCGGCACGTTTGTGGCTGCGGCCGAAGAAACTAGGAACCTCTCCAAAGCTAACTACGCTAAAATTTGTGTGGAGCTTAATCTATCTAAGGATCTCCCCAAGCATATTCAAATCTCTCTCGACAACATGTCGCATACCCAACAAATTATGTACGACAACAATATCATCTTCTGCAAACATTGTCACACGAGTGGCCACTCTATTGAGCATTGTTATCGTGCCCACCCAGAACTAAAGAAAAAAGAGACACGTAAGAGCGCCCCTCCCATAAGATCAGGTCTAACGACTAACCCCTCAAATCCCCCCTCCTTTTCTTACCGGACATCCACACTCGGTTTGATGCTAGTGCTGGGCATTCCGACACACAAGAATCAACCCCCTCGCGCAGAGCTATCATTCCCTTCACAGCTCCGACCCTCAACCTTAACAACCAACTTGACACCCTCACCCAGAACCATCAGATTACTCGTATGGGATTAGCAGCAATTCTATTGACAAACCCATCAATGTAGCATCTTTTCAGCCGGACATGCTTAAGAACATCGGGCAAACATCAGCGGACAAAATAAAATAGGCCGCCGCGGCCGGTTGCTTCAGCGCGAACAGCTACATCGGCGTCCTTGCGGACATTGAAGGAGATATGTACCTGAACCCTAATGAAGACCAAACCCAATCGATCCCAATTCCCAAGGCTATTGCGTCTGCCTCCAACAAATCAACCGCCTCCACACCGACTCACGAATTCATCCCTTCCTATATTATCGAAGACTTCGGGTCGTTGCATCCCGAAGTTAACCAGGAATCCACCACCCGCATGGAAGACCTTGAAGCCAAGTCCCCCGACAGACAAATTGAGGAAGAAGCAGTAGCGATGGACGACGACTCTATATGATCAGTCTTCGACGACGACCAAGAGTCAGAGACAGACACTGAAGAAGTCGAAGAAGAGTCGGTGTCGGACGAAAAGACCAAGAACAGACTGATGATCTTCTTTGCTAAGATCGTGGACTCCCTCCCTGAGGGCGAGGATGTTAAAAAGATTAGCCTCCTAACGTCCCTCGCTTTCAGATCCCAGTAGGCCTTCCGAAACAGGGTTCAGAAATCGGACGCTGCCCTGGCTTCCCTCCCGAATCTCCACAAAGTCTTTGTTGATTTCGTTCACGCTAGACGCAAGACGCTTACACCACGACGCTCTCTCCGCTCCAACAGTAAGAAGTAGTTTGTAAGTAGGATCTTGTTTCTACGGCTTAGTCCTTGTGGATTAAGTCTATAGGGGCTCCATCCCCACACATGTAGGAGCAAGGGCCATCTTCCTACTCCATCTCCCCCCTTTTCCCCCTTTTTCCTTGTTTTCAATGAAGGCCTCAGCCACCACGGTTCTCGTGGTTTATATATATATATATATATATATATATATATATATATATATATATATATATATATATATAATGGTTCCTATTTTCAATAAAAAAATTTATAAGTATTAGAAAATTGATTTTATATCTACATATATTAGTGATGGGTTTATAAAAAATAGTTTGGGGCTTGTATTAGAATAGCTTGTATTTTAATATGGGCTTAGTCTTATATGATATGGATTTTATACATATATATACACATGGGCCTTTTCATATTTTTAAGATAAGTTTGATTAATTTATTAGGTTAAGCATACATTATTCACAAGTCTAGTGAACTAACTTATTATTATTTTAGGCTTTCATTGAATAATATTCTCTATTTTCTAAAAGTTATATATATATATATATATATATATATATATATATATATATATATATATATATATATATATATATATATATATATATATATATATATTAATTGGCCTTTTACGAAAATAACCTTGATCATAGCTAATCGAGTTCATATAATTTCTTTGCCACTTTGGGACTTACTTGTGCCTACCTAGCAACTGGACTATTCTGGAGCAATGGTATTATCGGTTACACCAGCTAAGGACCCCAGTCGGGTATATTTCTGATTGTTTTCAAATTTTATAACTTCTATGATTCATGTATTTTGTATTGTTTTACATTGTTTGTCTGTTAGATTCTCGACACGATGGTTACACGATATAGTAGTTTATGGATTCTTTACATGTTATTTTTGTGATTAATGTATTACCGTGCTTGTGACCTGTTGAATCCATGAGTACTAGTCGGACGGAAAAATATCTTAGTAGACGTATGAACTACCCGTTTCCATCCTACTGGTCCAATCGTGAATGATAGCAGCCGCACACGACACGTATGGTTAGCCGGATTTACCATTTAGTCGTTCACATGTTCAACTCACTAGTTAGATGCAGTCTTGCTATATAGTATGGTTTCTGCTTTAGTTGTTTATTATGGTTCATATTACTACCTTGTCTTTATTACCATGCTCTCTTGCTTTTTCATACCATGATTCTCTGCTTATCCATCCATCATGTATTTTATTACTATTTATTGCTTTATCAACTTTGTCAATTGTTGAAACTATTGTTAGAATGTACTCGTTCCATTCCTGATCGGAAACCAAATTTTTAGGTTAGTCACGACTACTCTTAGCATTGGGGAGATGTGGGTGTACTCAAAGTTATTATTTTGAGCACTTGTTTATTGTGGGCGACAGCATACTACAGTCGACACTGCGGCGTAGGCTGGACTTGCGCATGGACTCGCATCCCGAAAAATGGGTACGGGTCGTGACAGTATGTTATTCTTAGCTAAATTACCTAAACTATTTTGGGGATAAGCAACATGAACAACCTACTACTTGATAAAATTGTCCCCATTAGTTCCTTCGGATAGAGATATTCATAAAGGGTTTGGGGTGGAAGGATATTTTTTATCCACAATTGCGGGTGTTCGGGTGCAAGGCATTTGTGCATGTACCTAAGGAGAACAAAACAAAACTTGATGATAAATCCATTCCATGCATCTTCTTGGGATATGGAAATGATGAATTTGAATATAGGTTGTGGGATTCCAAAAATAAGAAAATTGTGAAAAGCAGGAAGGTTATATTTTGTGAAGATAAAATACTTATTTTGAAAAGAAGAAGAGCCACAAAATATTCACATGATCCCATATCCAATCTCTCCACAACCTGTTATTTTTTCTTATGTTATACTATAAAATAATTATTTTTAAGATGTGCAGGAAGAAGAAGAAATTATAGGTTACCTGGTTTTGAGCAAAGGGGCATGAACAACCCTCTACTAG
Source organism: Iris pallida (assembly GCA_029216955.1). Lineage (NCBI taxonomy): Eukaryota > Viridiplantae > Streptophyta > Magnoliopsida > Asparagales > Iridaceae > Iris > Iris pallida. Next base: position 18,660,151 of record JANAVB010035420.1, read on the forward strand.
ATATCCTGTTTCAGAATATACTACAGTGACAGATGCAGGTGAACCAAAAAGTTTCCATGAAGCACAAGTACATAAGGATCGTGTCAAGTAGAAGAAAACTATGCAAGAGGAGATGGATTCTTTGCATAACCACACTTATGATCTAATGGTGCTACCTAAGAACTGAAAAATCTTAAAGAACAAATAGGTGTTCAAAATCAAGAATAAAGGAAATGGCCAAGTCAATTTCAAAGCTTGCCTAGTTGAGAAATGCTTTAGTTAGAAACAAGGTATTGATTATGAAGAAATATTTTCTCCATTGTGAATGTCTTTTATTCAGATTATTCTTGGTCTTATTGCTTCTCAAGATCTTGAAGTTGAGCACTTAGATGTGAAGATAGCATTACTCCATAGTTATGTTGAACTATAAGCAAGTCAGCACAACGCAAGCAGCTCATTTTAAGCTAAGTACACAATAAAGCCCTTCAAGTGAGAATGAGGAGGATACATGAAGATCATTCCATTTTCCTTATTCATCGAAAGTTTGATGTACTCCATGGTTTGTGCAAGACCTGACTTAGCACATACAATTAGAGTGGTAAGTCGCTTTCTTGCCAATCCAGGTAAACAACATTGAAAAGTAGTAAAGTGGATCCTATCATATCTTAAGAGGAATCTTTAAATATTCTTTATGTTTTGGAGATAGCAACCTATCTTAGAAGGTTACATTGATTCTGACATTGTAGGTGACTTGGACAAAAGAAAGTCCACATTGGGATACTTATTTACCTTAGCAGAGGGAGACATAACATGGCAATCAAATCGCTAAAGTGTATCGCTCTATCCACCATAGAAGCTGAATATATTGTTGCTACAGAACCTAGAAAGGAGCCCTTGTGGATGAAGAATTTTCTAAAGGAGAGAAGTACACTCTATATTGTGACAGTCAGAGGCCATCAACTTATGTAAAAATTCTACATATCACTTAAGGACAAAGTATATCAACATATGTCATCATCGGATCCGAGATGATTTATAGAATCGTCTTTTGCATATTAAGAAGATTGATATAAGCCAAAATTCGTCTATTATGGTAACAAAATCTACCAAAAGAGAAGCATGACTTTTGCCGAAGGATGGTGTTTGCCATTGATTATCGTAGAACAGAACAATTTTATAGGAGGACTGAACTTTAACTCACAATTACAAACTCGCTTGTACAAAAGAGAGCCTAGGAACAAAACCTAGGAAAAGCAATCTAAGTACAATTGTTTAGTTTTGATTCTGGGGGTTGACAGTAGAGGCTCGAGAAAGTGCTATCAACTCTGCCTTACTCCTTGGACGATCGAACGCAACCTCGGCTCCGGCGAAGAAATGCTCTCTCTGTATGTCTCTGTGTGCCTTTGTGTCTCTCTCTCTCCCTATATAAGGGAATAGCACCTTGCTATTTATAGGAATTTATAAGTAATGGGGGTGTACAGCCACGTGACTAATTTTGGGCCACATCCTTGTAACTGTGCCTCGAGAAGTGGGCAGCTGGGGATTGGTTAAGATTACTCATGATCTGTTTGTTGCACTAAATTTGAACTGTTAAGACTTGGTCAATTTCTGCCACGTGTCTCAATTGCTACTCTGTGGCGAGTCGCATGAATGATGCATCCTAGCTGAGCTGCATGAAGAACTGTTCCATAGCCGAGCCGCATGAAGAGTGTCTCATGACCGGGCTGCATGAAAGTTGTCTCATGACCGAGCCGCATGAGAGTGGTCTCATGACTGAGCCGCATGAGAGAGGTCTCATGACCGAACCGTATGAGAGTGGCCTCATGACTGAGCCGCATGTGGGAGGTCTCATGACCGAGCCGCATGAGAGAGGTCTCATGATCGAGCCGTATGAGAGTGGTCTCATGACCGAGTCGCATGAGAGTGATCTCATGACTGAGCCGCATGAGAGAGGTCTTATGACTGAGCCGCATGAGAGTAGTCTCATGACTGAGCCGCATGAGAGCGGTCTCATGACTGAGCCGCATGAAGGTCGCATAGGCGATCCGCATAAAGAGTTGTCTTTGGAATTTGTGAACTGTGCCAGATATCATGCTGATTTTCTCGTCTTTTTAGAAGCATGTCATGTCTTGTCTTTATGTCAGAGCCATCATCTCTGTCAGAGCTATCGTCTTTATGTCAGAGTAATTATGGCCAGCTGTATAGGCAGATTTTGAACCGCATAAGGCCGCATAAAGCTTCCTGAGTCGCATGAAGCTTTCTGAGCCGCATGAAGCTCCCAGGAATTTTAAGCCGCATGAAACTCGCCAGGTTTTGAGCCGCATGAAGTTTCATGTTGATTCTGGGCCGCATGGAAATTCCTATTCTTTTCCATGCTTCTACAGATGGCAGGTATGACTACTGTTTGAAAACTTTCTCCCCATGAGGGTGGAGGGGGTGATTGATGGTAACGAGGTATATCCCCATGATGAATTAATATGGATTTGGTCCATGGAGATCGATCACCCATGGTTGGGTTCGGCCATATACTTGGCCATATTCTGGGTGCAGTTTTTGTGACAAGATTCAGTTTTTGGATGCTAGTTTGGATGTGTTGCAGTCATTATTAGGTTTGGTCTTCAATACTAGAGTTGTAGGGAAAAGTTTTATATTTATACTGACTTTGAATCAAGGCATTTGAAGGTATATTGAAGAAGTTATGATTATTTGAAGTAGCCTACATGTTCATATTCTGCATGCATGCAACATTGATATTTTGTCTTTCTTTATGCATTCGGAGATGGAAGGACTGATTTGGAAGATGGAAGGGCTACTCTTTGGAATTCTCCATGCATAGAAAGTGTTGTACCCAAGAGGAACATCCTTCCTATAAATAATGGGGAGATGATGAAGGTTAAAGCAAGAAGAACAACAATACATACAACAAATGCTCTTGTAATCCTCACACTTGTAATCTTCATACTTGTAATTCACCTCAAATGAGTTTGTGAGAGAAAGTGATAATCAAGTTAAGTTGTATACTTGAGAGAATAGCCCTTTGTAATCTTTTATTTATAGTGAAAACGACGAAGACGGGCGGGTGAGAACGTAGGCTCAAATTGAGGTGAACCTCGATAAATCTTGTATGTGCAATATATTATTTTCTCTTCTCTTCCAATTTTATTTTATTCTCATCTCGTTCCAGAGACGAAAAAGGTCTTGTTTTTTCCAACAACTATGTGGTTTTGTTTATAGATTCTAACAGGTTTAAGAACATCAGGATAAGAGAAATGAGAGCCTCAGTTTCTTGATATTTCATTAGCCAAAATAGCTGCTAGTTATATCTCATGTTTCTAATTCTTTAGGAAGAAAAAGTTGCAGTATTTTGATATACCAAAACTCTTGCAACAATCTCGAGTACATCACCAAGTTAAGCATACTTGAAATATGCTAAATGGATCCACCTTTACTCAATTGTTAGACATAATTTGGTCCAGGCTATTCAGTAGCATGCATTTGGTATGAGCTTTTACCTTTATACAAATTAAGCTGAAACTTGATAGTGTTTTCCATTGAAATGGTTGTTGGTAGTAATTATATTATTTTGTTAAATGATTATTCTGCATTATGTTGTTAGGTTCTGAAACATATAAGTTGTTTCCATACTCCTAAGTTGATTACCAAATTCTAAGTTGCAAGAAAAAGCAATAAGGTGTTAATTGAAAGCCTTATTTTTGGTGCCAAAATTATTAAAAATTATCAAACTTAGACATATATATATATATATATATATATATATATATATATATATATATATATATATATATATATATATATATATATATATATATTTTAACAATCTGGATAACTTTGGAAAAAGTAGAGTATAGTTGGATTTTTAGTATAAGACGCAAAAACTTTTGATAACAACCTTCCACGTATTTAAAAGCACTTCATGAGAAGGAAGAACAACTTTGAGAAGTTTGTTGCTTATTTTCCTTACCAGACACATGTTTTGCTCATTTTATTACAATTTTAAGTAGCATTTTTTTCTTCAAGAGGTAACATCATAAGATACTAGATAGATTTGTCACAAAAGATGACACTTGTCGAATAAAGAGTAAAGTTAGGTCTAGTTGTTGGAGTCTAGTCTGAATTTGGTAACATCATATTTGAGCAGTCCAAATCTGATTAAATATTTAATTTGATTAGATTTGGATGTCCATAATTGATGATGGACTATTTTAGATATAATAGAATTCTTATTTTAGCATTTCCTATAACTAGAAAATCATATTATGATCTAAAATAAGATGTTGATGGGCTATTTTAGGTGTAATAGGATTATTTATCTTAGGATTTCCTATTTAGGAAATCATACTATAACATAGAATAGGATTTTCTCATCCTATATATATGGGTTGAGGGTGGAGGAACAAAGAATATAGCACAAAATTGAAATTCGAGTGCTTGTCCAAAGAAAATCTAAAAGAAAGTTCACACTTTGTTCTTAGGACTTCACCATACAAGACAGAAGAAAGGAGGAGATATGATCGAGGAGTCGTCAACTTCGATTGGGGAGATTGCTACGGTTGGTGAATGATTTCATTGTAATCTATATCGTTTCTTCTTGAGTGTGGTGAGGGGGTTGAACCTATTAGGTCCAGGGGTTCAACATTGATCTTTGTCAATCTTATAATTTTACCTGAGTTATATAGATTGTAGTAATGCCAGGTGACATAGTCACCACTAAATACTTGTCTTTGTTTGTGTTTGTTGTTCGTTAGACGGGGTTAGTTATTTCAGGTGGGTTGGCCTATGTTTTCGTTGCAGCAACGTCTCAGACACGATACCGAAGTGCTTGTAGGGTATGTTCGATTCCCAACATCTGGTACCGGAGCTTTAGGTTTCTGATAATCATGTCTACGGAGCAGATTAGCACTTGTATGATCACCCTCACAGAAGAGAATTGGGTGATTTGGAAGCCAAGGGTGGATGATCTACTCTGGTAAAAGGACTTGCATGGTCTGTTGGAGGGCGATAGTGCAAAACCATCGGACGAAGCTGCTGAAGACTAGAAACATCTTAATAGGATGGTCGTTGGATTCATCCGCCAATTGTTGGACAATTCGATATTTCACTACGTACCCATGGAGAGTTCTTCAAAAGCATTATGGGAGAAGCTGCATTCATTGTATAAAAGGAAGACGACTCGTAATAAGGCATTTCTTATTCGCCAACTCGTCAACTAAAAATACACGGAGGGAGCCCCAGTGGCACAACATCTGGACGAGGTTGATGGTACCATCAATCAGCTGTCTGCGATGAATATAGTGATTGATGATGAGCTTCAGGCCCTAGTATTTTTGAGTTTCCTACCGAAAAGCTGGGAGACATTGGTGGTGTCGGTGAGCAAATCTACATCGGATGGAGTTATCGCGATGGAGGCAGCCAAAAGTAGCTTGTTAAATGAGGAGGTCCGACAAACAATTTGAATCATCTTAGAAGTTCGCTCTGGTGGCTTGCTACGGGAAGGGAAGACCCAAGTTACAAACGAGAACAAAAGATTTCTTAGAATCTTGCGACTGTGGACTGCAAGGAGGGCTGCTATCACTGTAGTGAAAGGGGTCATATCAATTGCAAGAGGAACCATATGAAGTTCAAAGTTGAGAAGGCAAAAGGCAAAGATGATTAAGAGAATCTCATCGTAATGAGACATATCATCATTACAGCGACAAACGTAGAGGAATCTTCACGTCATGATGGCGACAACCATACGAAGTTCAAAGTTGAGCATGTGCAATGATGATGACTGGGTCATGGACACGGAGGGGGGGCATCATGCCACTCCATAGAAGAGGATCTTCACGTCATACCACAGCGGCAGGTATAGACGTGTGAAGATGGGCGACAAGGGAACGACTGTAGCTGTTAGTTGAGGATGATCTTCGAGATGTTTTGAAGGATACGGAAGATTCGGTTTGTCGAGACAAAATGACGATTGGTGGTTAATCAAATATTGAGGGTGAGTTTATCAGTCCCATAAAATCTGGTCGATAGCTCTACGGATCTGATTTTGGCGACGGGTGGTTTGCCAAAGCTTCACAAAAGAAAATTGGTTTCAACAGTTTAAATCTTGGAAGGAGATCAAGGTTTGTAGCAAACTAAATCAGAGGCGGGTGCATCACCATTCATACAATTCAGGGGAAGCCGCAGGTCATCGACGGTGTGCATAGTACATGAAGTTCTCCTCAAGAATGCATGTGTACGGGAGAGCTTAAGTCTCGAAGATGAAGATGGGCAAGCTCAAAGTTCGAATCTCAAGAGGATCGCATCGTTCGCTTGGTTGGACCAACCAAGGGTAAAGAAGCTCGACGGAACTGTAGCACGTTCCGGGGGAAGACGGAAGGCGAGGACATGTAGTTGAGATTTGCATTGAGGCTGTTTGCCAGGGCTTCGATCTTGGTCGTGTTATTGATATTGGTAGGATTTCAGTGGTACATGAGATGCTACACATGACAGCTAGCATCACCGTGACGGTCGAGGAGTTGGAGACGAAAGAAGATGTAAAGCAACTCGAGGGATCAGAAATTAGTGGCTTTTGTGAGGAGGAGCTCTTTCGCGGGACAACATGTATATAGTCCAATTGAGGAGACATAGGGTCACTACCCTCTCATCAGACACACCCTCTCATCAGACTGGAGGGGGAGATTGTTGCAATCCAATATAGATTTAGTAACATCATATTTTTGGAGTCCAAATCTGATTAAATATTTGATTTGATTAGGTTTCGATGTCCATAATTGGTGCGGGACTATTTTAGATGTAACATGATTTTTATTTTAGGGTTTCGTATTTAGGAAATCATATTATGATCTAAAATGGTATGCCGATAGGCTATTTTACGTGGGGTAGAATTCTTATCTTAGGATTTCCTAATAGGAAATCCTATTATGACCTAGAATAGGATTTTTCTCATCTTATATATATGGGTTGAGGGTGGAGGCACAAAGAATATAGCATAAAGTTGAGATTCAGGGTGCTCGTCCACAGGAGATCTAAGAGAAAGTCCGTACTTTGCTCTAGGACTTTGCCATACAAAAGAGAAGGATAGAGATCTGTTCGAGGAGTCATCAACTTCGGTTAGGAAGACTGATACAGGTTGGCGAGTGATTATTTTATAATATTTGTCGTTTCTTCTTGAGTGTGGTAAGGGGGTTGAACCTATTCGGGCAAAGTATTTAACTTGATCTTTGTCAATTTTGTAATTTTACCTGAATTATATAGATTGGGATACGTCCAGGTGATGTAGTCATCGCTATTTTTTTAATATGTGCTTGATGTTCGTTAGACGTGGTTGGTTATTTTAGGTGGGTTGGCCTAACTCTTCGCTGCAGTAACATCTCAAACATGATACCAAAGCGCTTGTAGGGCATGTTTGATTCCCAACACTAGTTTGGTTGCAGTTGCATTTCATTATGTTTGTTCAAATTTCATTTTTCCTGGTAATTTTCAGAACGCTTGTTGGTTAATGTTTCGAAAACGTCCATTTGAATCTGAAATGAACGATATATTTAAACAAAAGTCCATCTCAAATAGAAATTGTTTAGTTCGTGCCTAGAGTTTGATACAGAATGGAGTTCCAGATGAAACGTAACTGCTATTCAATCAACCCTTAAATTGCTTTCAAATGTTCCCTTGCATAAGGCACTTTAAGAAAGAAAAAATAGAAGCAGCTGGTATAAGCTATAGAAGAAGTGGGTCATAAAAGCAGGTAACTAGTCGTCATCTATGACACATTCTCAGCCGGTTAACCATCTTAATATTTTCTTAGTTTTTGTAGTTATGTGAATTTTTATTGTTGTTAATCCTTAGATGGACATTGTAGAATTCTTGGTTGATTTAAAAGTTGAAGCTGAAACCTTCGATGTAGATCACTAAAACCAGATGTTTTAGACTTCGTGGCTGAATCTTCTACTACGTCAAAAACAAAACCTTCATTCCGAATATTTTGGTTTCGTTATTTGAATCATTTGCTCCATTCAACTATGTTAAGAGGCATGTCCTTTGTGAAGGTAACAAAAAACATATTCTTCTTTAAAATTCAGATTATGTTCGACTGTGCTTACTTCTAGAACTAGTAGCTCTATTAGCTACTATATTTTGTTCCACCTTATAAGACCATCTATAGATCTGCATTGCACATTTCTAAACCATGTAAGATATTTTTTATTATTTTTCCTTAATAATTAGAGTTGCCTCTTACTAGCTTCGGATATATATTTCTTATTCTATCCTTTAATTTACACTACAAAAATATAGTTAATTAGCGACGGGCCTTAGCGGCGGATATGAAACAGTCGCTTTATAGCGACGAACTAGCGATTGACCTACGACCGAAAATTTATGTAAAATATATTAAAAATTTACATCATAGTGTACGTCACTAGTTCATCGCTAACACTCTACCGATGGCTTAGTGTCGGAACATTTATGTCGCTGGCCACGAATAAAATTGAAACAACAACATTTACTTCTCATTCTCAAAATTTCAACCAAAACTCATTCACCCCCCCTCCCCCCAAAACCCTTTCTCTCCTCGACCCCAACCCCCGGCCCCCTCCTCCGATTACCGTCAACCATAGACACCCTCTCCTCCTCCTCCGGTGACCGCTGACCCTCCTCATCCTCCTTCGACGACCCCACAGACCCCCTCTCCTCCTCCTCCGGCCGGCATCTTGACCCCCGATCGATCCCCTCTTCCTCCTCCTCCTCTGTCTCTGGTGTCATGACTTGCTCCCACTTTTGGGGAACGAGTGTGTGACCAAGTCCAGCCTATGTCGTAGCATCGATGGTAGTACGATGTCTATGATATCAATGGATCACAACAAGAACAACACGCACAAATCATCCAAAACTAGGCCATCAATAATCACCAAAAATAATATCCAATAGTCTCATATAATAACTAAAGAAACCATAAAATAATCTACTATAACTCAGATAGTCTCGGGAACAAACTCGGTAGCATGAAATAAAATAGATAAACTAAAATCCATAGCTATAACTACTAATTAATGTGAATGCATAAGAAAAAAATGCTAATTCGCAACAGTGCTGTAATCCGGCAAGCCAGTGACGTTAGTGTCTCCAACATACTCGTAGATCTCAGGACAGATCACGTCGTCTACAACTGAAAAATGGTTATCCAGTCAGGATTGGAACAAGTACAAGTCTAGCCATCACAATACAAATACAATATAAAGCAATACAACACAAAACATGGGAAGCAATGATCAAGAAGAAACATGTATA